>CM077237.1:33709076-34249076 GCA_039654775.1 Spinibarbus caldwelli
AGTGATATGCAGATCAAGAAATTAAATATAATATAAATATAAAATTATTAATGAAATATAATTATAAAATGACATTTTTAAGTGTTTTAATTTTAAAATTATTCATTTATTTTAATTTTACACTTTATTATTCAATTATTAGCTTTTCATCAACTTGAAAATCCCAGCTTGGGAAACTCTGATTAAAACAGAATCTACAAAAATTCAACTGGAAAACAGAAATGTCATAGAAACTAATGGTGGAGCACAGATTTTTGTTCATAATTTGCTTATCTGTTTATGATAATGACAAGAAATTATGAAAAAATTATATTCTAGTCTGCAAAATATTTCAGATTTTAACATTTTCATGAATTATTTATTATTTCCAGGCAGAAAAAAATGTAATATAAATATAAAATTATTAATGAAATCTATTTATAAAATCAATTATTTAAGTGTTTTAGTTTTAAGTGTTTTTAATTTTAAAATGATTCATTTGTTTTAATTTTACACAACAATAAATGATTAAAACAGAATCTAGAAAAATTCAACTGGAAAACAGAATTTGGAAAAAAAAATAAACAGCATTCAAAAGCACCAGCTAACAAACTGTGACATAAAAACAAACCAAACGGGGTCACACCAACAGAGCGCCTGCATTAAACCAAATGAAGCTTTCAGTCCTTCACAACAGGCTGGAGTCCAGCGGCGCTGCATGGAAAAGCTGTGTGGAACGGGAAAGGCTTGTGTGTTTGTTTTGTCTATTTCAGGCCGCTGTGACCGCAGCGGTACATCACACACACTGAGCTCTGACATCACTGAAGCTGCTCGTTTGGGAAAAAAGATTGTGCTTTTATTTCTGAGAGATGTGACCATGCCAAACCCTCCACAGACTGACTATTGTTTGTGCTCCGACACGGCCGTCTGCCATGTAAAACACAGCTGAACGTCTACCAGCATACATTCTGAGTGTGTTTGAATAGAAATCAACAAGAAATAAAACATTTCATACAAACACAAGCAGCTCACAACATAATCCTGAATCATGAATTATGATTATGTAAAATGTTATAATGACCGATGGCCCCGACCGGCACGCTTCATAGAGAGCAGAAAACACAGATGAAATCCAGTCATAAAACTGGAATTTACTGTATAATATTAAAATGTAACAGAATTTGGCAAAATTTGGAATAGTAAATCAAAAGTAGGGATGTACACCTAACCAAACTGTGAATATTTTCTATGAATACTAAAACATAAAACATCTGCTATTAAAATATGAATTCTGCATGTTAATATAGTTTATTTAAAAATTAATATCACAGTTTTTGTACGTGTTTTAATTTTAACAGTAAACCTGTTGTGCAATCTTTTGCCAGTTAATAAAGAAATTATTCAAATTTGATGTGATTACATTATTAAAAGATTCATGCACTCATTTGCTTTATCCACATTGCATTCAAAGTAAACATTTAATCAGTTCATGCATTTATTGGAAATTGAACCCTACTAACAACCCTGAACTTCCTAGCTACACCCAAGCAACAACCTCAAACTCCCTAGCAACACCTTAGCAACAACCAAACACTGTGTTAAACTTCAAGGACTGTGGGGAAAAAAAAAGTCATTTTTAATAATCATTTTTTAAATATCGTAAATCATATTAAATCATAAAAAAGAGAATCCAGAACACAAAATTAAAAAAGTTAAAATTGCAATAAATTATTAAATTGTTAAAGTTTTATGAAGTCAATTGCTTAGACATCCTGTTTGATTATTTAAATGTAATTAAACCATTCATACAGAATCCAGAAAAAATTAAAGCGAGAACACAGAACGTGGGGAAATTGAAACAGATTTCACAGGGCTCATCAACACATTTCCACAGGCGTCTCCGTCACGCTCCAGCGTTTCCTTATTGCTGGTCAATTCACATTTCCTGCCAACTCATCGGAGGCCATCAGTCGAAGCTTTACGACGATTATGTCAGCATCAGGCACGAGCGGCAGACCTCCAGCCCCACCTCGACTCCACCGCTCTTCTAAATGTCAAATTAAATTGAAGACACGCCAGCGATTCTCTCAAGATTTAAAGCTAATTAAAGAACACCAGTGTCTGCTCCTGAAGTGCAGTACACTGGGAACTAATCCCTCTTTTTTGGCAGCTTTTAAAGGAGTAATGATTGCGCTTGCATTAATATTCTGGATTAATATCACTCTGGATGGACGTTTTGATGCAGCAGGAGAACAAACTGGTTTCAAGACTCAAGTGGACCAAAAGGAAAAGCTTCAGAAGGCCTGAATGCATGCAGGCGCAATCTCCTTTTGAGTAACGATGCCAGTCTGCAGCAGCCGCAGACGTCATGCACATGAAAAACTGCACACATCTACTGCTGCCATGCAAACTGCTCTGCTGACTGTCAAACACACACACACACACACACACACACACACACACACTCCTTCGGTGGAGCCGCCTGGTACAGGAAGGTACAAGTAAAGGCTGCAAGAACGAAGCTCTCAAAATATCTGACACCAAACCCCATTCAGCTTCACCTGTGGGGCAAATAAACAACCCAGCATCTGCGCACACATTACTGTGCATGTCACACAGATGTGTGAGAACCTCCAGATTGATAATGAAACTTCAGAAACCATAGCCACACTTGAGATTTACACCATCACCGTTACAGAAGAAGTATCTCACAGTCTCGTCATCAGGATCTTCACACCGTTTAACATGTTTTAACCCTATGCAATGCAACATCTCACACTTGTCATTTTGAGGGTTGATGTAACTTTCAAAGATAGAATGTTACAGTAAATCAACAGCCAATCACATGCTGCTTTAATGTCTTATTAAAGTTGCAATAAAACTGAAGTAGCGACAGATGTTTGTGACGTCGATCTGAGTGTAACAGATTATCAAAAAAGAAAAAAATGTTCAGTTCTGTGCATCACTTGTTGATTGGATGTTCAGATGTGGGCGTGGATCTCAGAAAATGTATGCAGATGAGCATGAGCTTGTAGCGATGGAGTTTAAGAGCATGAAATGATTGGAGAAATCCTGCATAAGTCACCAAAGAGAAGAAGATCCAGTTATGATATTCTGATTAAACATTACCAGATCAAAACCTTTTTAAAAAATGCATGTATGATTTGTTCACAATATGATCTATAACATGCATTTAAAAAAAAGACAGGATGAATTTACATTTCATGCCAATTTAATTATCTATTTGCTTTGTACAGCCACAAAAAAATCATCAAATTGTGTTTTGTTTCTGAGGGAAACAGTTAAAAATAGTAGAGCAAGCACATTAACTAGGGAGAAGAAATTGCTTATTGACTTATATCTCAGAAGATTTAAGACAACCAGAATGGATTCATACGGCAACATTTTCACAGACACACAAGAAAATAAACTATAAATGAGCAAATAAGAAAGTTAAGCCAGAGTGTGACCCGACTACCCAAAAAAAGCTCATATTTTGCACAAATACACACGTACATATAGTACAACATGTAAACAAATATAAGAAGGGTTAATTCACATCACTTCTGTCTTTAAAATGAGAAGCACAACACTGAGGCCAACTGTTGTCTGACTGACATGTAGACAATCAAATCATCTAGATCTGTTAGTCCAACTTGACTTTGATTTCAATGGACTAAAGCCTTAAAAAGACGTTATTGCTTCAGTCAGATTAAATTTAAACCAGAAGAAAATGATGAACCTTAAACCTTATCAGATCTGATTCGCATGTCCTTATCAGAATTACATAAATAATGACATTTGTCCTCCATGTTTCTACTGCAGTATGATGAGGAACTGTTAATACTGAGTAAAGCTGTAGCACTGGCACATGTCTCAAATATGCTTCTGACTAGACTATAAAGTCAACATGATGCTTGGTTAGTCTGCATTAGAATCAACACTCATGTTGATTATTCCGTGTAACTGCAACAAACTGGAAAATGCATGCAATCTCTGAAGCGCTTGTGTGTTTTGGCTCATGTTCACCCAACAACAATGCAAGGAAAAGTCTTCTACAAAGTCACTTCGGCACCAGCAGCTTCCTCACACACAGTTACCGGCCCAGCCTGTGAGGTCACTTCCTGTACAGGATGTAAGGCTGTATCTGATTGGCTGAGAGTCTCATTAATGGCTCTCACATGGGGCAGAAACGTATGTAAACACACAAACATACACACGGTCTGATGGGTAAACGTCACAGCAGACTGTGCGACATCAACCACCTCCTACGTCAGAATTTGGTCACGACTAACAGCATTCTGACATCCTTTTGACACAAAACTGCACTGTAAAAAAAATTCCGTAAAATTTACGGTAAAAAAACGGCAGCTGTGGTTGCCGAAATTCTATCGTAAAAAAATATGGTAAGAACATTTTAGGTTTTATGGTTTTAACTTATATTTACAGTTAAATACCGTAATTTCATTAACTGATATAATATCAGTATACCAACCTATTGAAGTACTGAAATCTGTTTTGTACCTTCGAAATACACTGATAACCACCAAATGCAGGTGGTGATGAGAAAGTCACATGATGAGCCAAAGCCCATCACAAGCAGCTTTTAAATAATAACATATATAGAAGGTACACAGTGTCATTCACACAAACACTAAACACCATCATGGTGAGACTCATTAAACTGAAATATGCAATAAACATTAATTTAACAACATTAGATGTAACATACAACTCTAATAAACATAACTGATAAGAAAAAACTAAGAAACATAGTTATTTCAAAGAAAAAACATCAAATTCAAACAAAATTTGAAATGCAGCGCAGGGAATTCTGGGAACGTCAGTTTACGATTTTTCCCTGTAAATTTTACAGGAACTTACCGTTAACCATTTAACAGGTTTTTACTGTGGCATTTTCAGTTTTTTACCGTTAAAATCACAGAAATTTTTTACAGTGTGAAAAGCCCTTGTGCTAATGTGGGCAATGTTTGCCTGGAAAAGAAAAAACGAATTGTGTCTGTCTTGGCTCAGCAAAAAGGGAGATTTGTGGGCCACTTGCTCTTCAGAGTAATGTAGAGGTAGTTTATTGCAAACGCAACTAGTTATCACAAAAATAAGCCTCTTGCAATTACTAAAATTGGTGTTGCATTGCAAAAAACTTTGCTGCAGCGCTGCATCTGTAAACCTGCAGCGGATGCATTCATGCACTGACACTCAGACATTGTTTTAATCTCATCCACCCACGTTAAGCTGTAAAGCGCGCTGTAAACAGGTCTGTGCACAGATTAAACTCACGCTGTAAACTGGGGTCACTGTTCAACTCAACGTCTGCAGCAAACGCAGTGCGTGGATTACACAGCCGCAGGTGTTTGTGAAAATCCAAAGATGCCGCACTGCTCAGAAAACAGCTTTTGATGTCAATCACCATGTACGGAGCATATTAATTCATAAAGATGAAGTCTGTTTTACCCAGCCTGTTAATATTACATGAGTAACAATCTCATTTCAGCTGCTGGAATTATTCAACAGCACAAACTCACAAGCTAACACCACATCAAAACACACACACACACAAATCAACAAGATCAGAGGATCATCGTGGGATATAACAGTCTCGATACTTTCACATCGCAACCGTTTACAGCTAATAACAGTGAGAAAAACAAACTAAAGCCCTGTTCACACCAAGACAGATATTCAGTGTGATAAATATTATAATTTGAATGAACGGCTGTTAATGCATCTGTTTAGACTGACATGAACATATGCATGCTGTCAATGCGACATATTTTTTACAAAGAGGTGATCCAATTGCTTTTCGTCACACTGCAAAGAAAACTAGCCGACCAATAGGATTCACACCTTCGATAATGAAATGCCTTTAACTGAAAATTGAGTGTTTAATCTTATCATTATACATTACTGACACTCTATCCTCCAGTTTGATACTGTTAAGTGCTTTGTCACAATCTGTGTTGTTTTATAGCTCTATATAAATAAAGGTGACTTGACCTTCGGTCACATGCTCAGAGATCCTGCTGTTACATAAAACCACAACCTGGTGGCGCTCATGAACAGATTATTTTACTAAGTGACATTGAATAGCAAAGAAAGAATCTGAACCCGGATCTCTGTACTCTTGTATCATGATTAACATGTAGCGGATAAAAAATCTGAATTACGTGTTTGAAAATATGTAAATACTGTTTGTCTCTTTGTAACAAGTGGACATCAGTAACGTAAAGTTACATAGCATTTTGTGTCCTGGAGTAATCAGGATATTTCTGATTTTCTAAATGTTTCATCTACTGTTCCAGCAGGCACTGGACGTCAATATAACATCATGGTTGACATTGGACCCCAACGTTGGACAGATGTTGCATTTTCGTTGAGAACAAAAATTGGGTTGAGGTCAGTTTTTAACATCAATTTGACGTTGACTTAACATTGGATTTTGGTTACACAATCAAAAAACAACAAAATATCAATGTCAGCTGACGTCAGTACTGAACATCAAATTAACGTTGACACTGGACATTGAATTGACATTGAATTTTGGTTACCCAACGTCGTAACCGAAATTTAACCAAATATCAACGTCTTATGATGTTGTGTGCCTGCTGGGGTCAGACCGTAATTGTGCATTTCCATTTAGACCATCTCCCTTTTTTTAACATATTGAGACGAATTGAATGAACACTCATATAGGTCTGAACGGGTCTTAGCAATTAAAGTGGCAATGAAACGGAACTAGCAACAAATCATTTGCATTGATCTGAGTACAACGAAGTTATCGGGAAAAAAAAATAGCGCAGGGACTGGTTTCTGTCCATCGGTTGTTGATTAGATGTTGAGATGTGGGCGTGGCTCTCAAAACCAGGGGCGGAGCTTAAAGTGACCTTGCAGCTGATTGTAAGAAAGGGGCGGGGTTTTAGTGAACAAATGACTAGCAGACATCACCAGAGAGAATCTGGCATTTCACAGAAATAATATTACGATATAAAAAAGTAAAAATGAAAAATATACATTGATGAATTGGTCACAATAAGATCAATGCATTAAGAAAATTCAGTGAATTTATATTTCATGCTGACTAAAACGAGACAGTGTCTGCAGCAGTGTAGATAAAATGCGTCTGTCTGACGGCTGTCGGTGTGAATGCGTGCATGCAGGATAGTGCTGCAGGTAGACGCGCATCAGACAGGCAGAACAGAACTCTTCCTCCAACAGCTGAAGGGTGTGGACGTCTCCAATCACACACACACATGCACCTGAACACTTCATAAAGCCTCTAAAGGTCGTAAAAACTCTCACTAATGCACCTGATCAAAGCAGAAGCTCAAATGCCACCGAAGCCTTGCTGTTTAAAGGACAGTGCTGTATAATCCTGAGCAGACATCTCAATTTAAAATGAGGAACATTCTTGAGCAAGGTTATCTGTCCGACAGGCATGTCAATATTAAAGAAGTCAAATAACACAAAACAACCCGCTGTTATCTATAAGAGGAAAAGGAACTGCAGCTCATGCAAACGATAAACACACTTTGTTCTGATGCTGATTTGTTTGGATGCCAAAGAGATTTTCTCTGAGAAATAATAAATCATGAGTGATTTTAGCTGAGCTGAAGAACAGTCTCTTTCGGCATTAAAAAGCCCAAGTTTTGGGTCATTTACCTTATAGTGAAACCAATGCATTCTTTGAATGTAAGTATCATTAACATGGTAATACCAAAATATTACCACCTGACACCGACGGTATCACCACAGAGACTCTACTTTTAACTTTGTTTACATTCCACAGATGTTTTATATGTACACTAAACACAGGATGTGGCAAAAAATATCGAGTTCTAAAACCGTTTAAGTAACGAACGTTACTATACAAATACAATACCATACAAGATCACATTAGTATTACTAACAAACAAACAAAAAATCATCTGCAGCAAAAGCTAAATATGACTATAATTATGGTACAGCTCGAGGCTCCGATTCAAAACAGCGCCGCGATTTGCGTCCGAACTCATCAAAGACAAATAACAGTCCCGAATCCCGCAGAGTCACGCACATCGATTTACTGATTTATCACAGATCGATACTCATACAGACAGACAACATCACCCCAACAACTCAAACCAAACACACTCGCACAGAAACACAGCCAAAGCCGCATCGCATAGAAATGCCGCAGTAGAAAGTAACGTTTCACGCGTGCAAACCGAGCCGTTTAACGCACACAAGCGTTCAGAAAGTTGCTGAGGAGCCCGAAGAGGCGGCTGGAACGACCTCCCTTCCTCCCCTCCAGTGTCTGACTCCGAAAGCCGCCGATGAGGCGACAAACCCGGGCAAAACTGCGCGGATTCCCGAGAAAGCGAGTTGTAGCGGCAGAAACCGCGGTGACGTGTAACGTGTTACTTACTTACCGCGCGCGGAACGCCGTTATATTCCAAACGTTAATCACGGGGAAAGTGCTCTGATGTGTGGCGACGCTGGAGAGCTCAGCTCCGGTCTGAAGTCACTCCTCGCGGGCGGGGCCAGACAGCACTAACGCGCTCACATCCTGCAGGAAATCACTCTCATCTTCTTCACGTGTCTGTCTGTCTCTCTGCTGTTTTCAATGCACTCCACTTATGTTATATTGTAACAGCGATATGTTTGTGATCCTGGACCACATAACCAGTCATAAGGGTCAATTTTGTGAATTTATACTGAAAGCTGAATAAATAATCTTTCCATTGATGTATGGTTTGTTAGGATAGGACAATATTTGGCTGAGATACAACTATTTGAAAATCTGGAATCTGAGGGTGCAAAAAAATCAAGTTATTGAGAAAATCACCTTTAAAGTTGTCCAAATGAAGTTCTTAGCAATGCATATTACTAATCAAAAATTAAGTTTTTATATATTTATGGTAGGAAATTTACAAAATATCTTCATGGAACATGATCTTTACTTAATATCCTAATGATTTTTGGCGTAAAAGAAAAATTGATAATTTTGACCCATACAATGTATTTTTGGCTGTTGGTACAAATATACCTGTGTGAATTAAGACTGGTTTTGTGCTCCAGGGTCACATTTGTAGCGGCGATGACAAACATCAACTGACCGATATCGGCCTGTAACAAGTAAATAACCACACTGAAAAAAATGTACTATGGTAAAACTTTGTTTTTTGGAGATGTACCATTTTTTTTTTAAGGAACTGATATTAAATTGTACAAAAATCTTCAGGAAAACACTGAAGAGCATCGACATTAAACCTTCTAACAAGCTAAAACAAGAGGGAAAAATTAAAACTAAATAAAATCAATGCCATTTAAATTAAATACAATTTTAAAAAGTTAAAGTAGTAATAAATTAATAAATAAACCAAAGACATGGAAATACATAAAAATGGTAACCATTCTTTTTTGGCTTGTAAATATTTTGCATAATTTCAATAGAGCTTATATCAGCTGTCATTTCTGTCTGCTGTTTTGTTGTTCATTTATTGATTATATTAATTGCCAAGGTTTCATAGCATAAACTAAAAAACACAAGCAGATGTACAGACTTAATATATAGATAGGAGAGAGAAAGCAATGGTTATAAAATAAAGAATATTAAAAATGTGCAAAATAAATTTAAAAAAGGTAGCACAGGTTTATTAACTTCTTTAAAGATGAATTACCTTGGATGTATATTTATTTTTCAAAACACTAAATAATGCTTTGCTGACTGAATTTATTACGATGAATGTGAAATTCAGCAAGGAACATTGAAAGATTCATAATCAAGTAGCTTACTCATGTTTTTTGTTTTGATTGAAGTATAGAAAAAAAACAACACATGCTTAAACAACATTGAAAAGCAAATTATGGTTTATAGCCATAAAAAAATCAATCCAGAATCGCAAAAAGGAAGCACAGTTTCACTAGAAGCAAAAGAAAAAAACAAAACAAAAAAAAACTTGTCTATAATTTAAATCTTTTTAAGTGCTTTGGCTTGGTGAAATCTATGTGTGCTAAATAATTATTCTTTTAAATAAATGATGGGCCTCCTTTCTGACATGTTGCCATTAAATTAAGACATTTAATATGCACCTTGACAGAAATTATTGGACAAAAAGGAACAAAAACAGTGCTGGTTCCTATTAAAAATAATAAGAAGAGTAAAAGATGAGGAAGAACATTGGAATTTGAAATTGTAATGTCTGTACAGTGAAATAAATTAAAATTTTCATGAGGGGCATCTGCACCATTGATTTCCTTATTGAATTATGACATTTAATATGCAGCTTTTTAAAATAATGGAGAACAAAGTAACAAAAACAATGCTGGTTCCTAAAGAAGAAGAAGAAAAAGCCAGGAATAGGAAGCTATGATAATTGTACAGTGACAAAAATGAACTTCTCCATTAAGAGCAACATCTGCTCTCTTAAACTGATTTCATGGGTGCTGATGAAGCTTTATTGAACATCATTTAGCAATACATGAATAGTCTGTTTATATGAAACAGGCGTGAGACCAGTGTTTATCCAAATGAAATGGATGCAAGAGGGAAAACAGCATTTGATATTCTACTGGTCTCGCCACATATCCCTAAAAACTAGGTCAGCACTGAGTGTGTGTGTGTGTGTGTGTGTGTGTGTGTGTGTGTGTGTGTGTGTGCGCGTGTGTTTTGCACATCCTATCAAGGTGGTGGCTGAGTGCAGCTCTCTTCAGTCTGTGCATATTTGATAAGCATCATCATCATCATCATCATCCTCTTCCATCTCCTTCTCTTCTGCTGTATAATGTGTGTGTCACAGACAGACGTTTCGCTGCAGAGACAGAGATAGAGTGACGGGTGGAGAAGACATTAGTGAAGAAATGACTGTGATTATGGGATCCATATTTCAAACACACTGGTTCTTGTTTGAAATATTGCAACTAGCTTGAAAAAAGATGCATTCATGTTCACAGCATCATCTCTGATAGAGTCGTACAGCTTGGTTTTTCTGCTTACAGTGAATTATTTCCAATGTTGTGAAGGTTACTTTGGAAATGTAATAGGTTACAGATTACAAGTTACCCTATTTAAAATGTAATAAGTAGTGTAACTATTTCAATTACTTTATTAAAGTAATGTAACTGATTACATTTGATTACTTTTTGATTACTTTTCTAAATTTCTAATGTTTTTAACTGTTAATCATTTTCAAACATGTAAAGCAGGCAGGGTTAACCTTACAGTAGTGCTCAACACTGATTACTGTCAGACTTTCAAAATCCATCTTCACTTGAATTAAGATTATAATAATTTAATTTTAAAGCACAGCCACTGCAAAAACAGATTTGAGATCATTCTGAAGCTAAATAAAGATTTAAAACCATAACACGTAATACTTAAGTAGCTATGATACTGTTTTTGAAATCAAATTTTTGTATAGCTATGACATGAAACACTGGCATCTAAAAGTGGCTTGGAAAAAACAGTTCATCTTAAAAAATAAAGCATACACATAAACCCAAATAGGAAATAAAACAGTTATTGAATAAGCATGTGTCCTAAACTCCTGAAACATTGGTGTCTCATATTTGGGAAAGAAATCAATTAAATCTGTATGTGGGTGTGTGTTAAAAAAATAAAAAATAAAAAATTGATGTAACCCCCTTTGTAATCGTTAACATTTTCATAAGTAACTGTAAGTTAATTACACATTTTTCTCTGTAACCGTTACTGATTACAATTACATTTATTTTGTAATTAAATTACATAATTTAGTTACATGTAACTAGTGACTCCCCAACACTGCTTATTTCTGGGACAGGCATAAAATCTCAGCCACTGAAACTAGAAATACACACAAATGGCCCAGCATGTAACTTTCCATAATGCTGCAGATCATCCCATCACCTGCGTTTCTAACAGTTGCTTTGCTGCGTATCGATCGTTTCTGCAGCTGAACAGGCCTGTGAGGGTCCAAACGGGCACTTCATCAAAGCGTCCCATCGAGACCTTCAGCATGTCAGCGTGTCTTAAATCATGTCCATCTGCTTAAGCACCTTCCAAACAATCCATTACATATCGATTAGAGCCGCATCGATCGCAATTATGCACGTGCTTGTATTGTACTAGTGCTGATTCTAAATTGAGTTATGTCTGCACTGATCATAAACTACACTAAAAGCTTCCTCAATCATAATCGCTGCCTGAAATCCTGCTTTAACCACAGCAATCTTTCTCTTTGTCTTCCTTCATTTCACTGAAGTGTTTTCAGAGCAGATCATGAAGACTGGACTGGAGTGCCACAACAACATGAACTGGGTTTGGTTTTGACACAAGCTCTTTGTCAGGTCAGCTCAGCCGTCAGACGGATGAGAATATGAATAGTTAAAGATGGGTTTTAGGTTTTAAAGCTCCTCTCCAGCTGTCCTGGGCTCCTCGGAGATGCTCTCTGTTTCTGTCTGTCAGACTTCACGCAACTCTGAGCGGGTTTGGATTTTGGTTTCTTTATTTTTGCTGTGCAGTCAGAGGTAGCAGTGGTAAACTCTCATGAATAAAACACACTGCGTCAACACAACACACATTCAACTGTAGTCTTCATTCAAGATGCCTAATCCATAATCTCATAATGCTTGTTAGATTTTATAAGCACAGCAAACAGATCTCTTTAGACAGATACTGTACACTCTGTGATCACGTCTGCATTGTTAGTTGTGTTTACTAAGACCTGAGCAACCACTCTAAACACATTTTCATTTGCAAGTAAACTGATGTTTTTATTCGAGGAGACTTATATTGCATTCAAAGTAAACATTTCATCAGTTTATGCATTTCCTGTGAATCAAATGTGTTCTACTGTTTGAACACCCAAGCAACAGCCCAGAACTCCCTAGCAACACCCTAGCAACAGCCCAGAACTCCCAAGCAACACCCTAGCAACAGCCCAGAACTTGTAGCAACACCTGAACAATAACCCAGAACTTCCTAGAACTGCCCTAGCAACAGCCCAGAACTCCCTAGCAACACCTGAACAACAACACAGAACTTCCTAGAAACACCCTGGCAACAGCATGGAACTCCCTAGCAACAACCCAGAACTCCCTAGCAACACCTGAACAACAACTCAGAACTTCTTAGAAATGCCCTAGCAACAACCAAGAACTCCATGGCAACACTGTAGCAACAACCAAAACTCCATGGCAACACCTTAGCAACAACCCAGAACTCCTTGGCAACACCCTATCAACAGCCCAAAACTCTCTAGCAACTCCTCAGAACACCTCGCCTCACCTCCAATGCTTTGCTGTTAGAGCTACAGGAATGAATACCCTGGCAATAACCCATAACTCCTTAGCAACACCCTAGCAACAACCCAGAACTTCCTGGCAACACACTAGTGGCATTCCAGAACTCCCTGGCAACGTCCTAGCAACCCCTCAGAGCACCTAAGCTGTGGGCGAGTAAATATCATTCGGCAGGTTTTGTTCAGAAAGTGTCCAGTCACAGTTTATATACTGAACTTCATAAAGAGTTTAAGCTTTGATTGAGGTGAGATGAGCAGATGATAAAACAGAACAGCCTCTGATATTTATGTGTTGATTTGCAGGGAAACACAGCGGCTTATGCTGCTGTAGGCTGTTATACAGTGTGTTTTGTCAGTGTTGACCTTGAAGCACAACACAAATGTTACAGAGCCGTCTCTCACTGATCATCATCAGAGCCTTCTGTCTTTAATTAGTCTTCAGATGATCAGTGCAGGAGGGTTACTTTTACTGATGACACTCAGATCACTGCGGCTTCATTCCAATCAGTCTGTTCCTGCAGACAGACACACTAATCAGTGACTCTCAGTGACCTCCTCGTTAGGAGCAGCTCAAGACATTTACATATTGATGAATGATTGATGTTCAGGGTCAGTGTGAATCAGTCATGTGTGGTTTAACTGTGACTGGGATGCTTACAAATGATTAGTAATGTACAGTATTATGCCTGTATACTAGTGAACAAAAAGACCCTAAACACTGCAATTTAGCAAAATTCTCACATGATTTTGAATCATCACGTATTAAACTGCAATGAAATGTGTGCTATTTCTTTCAGACATCACTTGTGAACTCATTTTCAGTCTTGTTTTATGTGCTCCACTTCCCTGAGCTCATCCTGATGCAGCTTCACTCTGAACTTCAAAAGCAACAGCGCCACCTAGTGCTTCAGCTCTATTACTACCACATATGTGTGTGTGTGTGTATATATATATATATATATATATATATATATATATATATGAATTCATGAATGTTCATTAATCATGTAAACACTTTCTGTGGGTACCACACTTCTCAAAAGTGTGGTAAATCTAATGTCTCAAAATCTAAATAGGAGATAACAAGCATCAAAGTTTGATATCAATCATTAATTTCACTTTAATTTCAATCTCTGACATGGTCTTACTACTCAGTCAAGATTAAAGATGTCAAGGTTACTTTTTCACAGAATGTTCTTTAGCTCATGAAGGATGATTTTATGTAGAAAACAGTAAATCACAAAAAAATGCAATACATTGCTTTCTTTGTTCACAAAATCTAAATAATTACTTTCTTCACAAAAAGTAAAATAATTAATGCATTTGCATTCATACATTAAAACAGTGAATACATTTATAATAACATAAAAGTTAATGTTGGTTGGCATAATCAATCAGTAACAATATTACCACACTGCAGATAATAAATCCTACAAACAGATATGAGTTTACTGAACTTATGGTGGATATTTTAGGACAAGGGCGCCACCTTCAGGAATGGATATCAAACTACACACACAATCTCTCTCTCTCTCTCTCTCTCTCTCTCTCTCTCTCACACACACACACACACACACACACACACACACTGACAGAAAGAGAAAGAGATACAGAGACCTGCTGAAATCCATTCCAGTTTGTACTGATTTGGCTTCAAAATACAAACTATTGCATGGTAATATTTCTGAAATAGATCTAGTTGTGCTTTATTAATGTAATTTCAATCGTATTTCATTTTTTCATATTTCCTTCTTTCATTCAGTAAAAGAATTTGCTGTCCATAAAAGAACAAAACCAGGACAGGAAGAAATGATCAGTTACTCAGCTGTTGTCTTTGTGTTTACTTCTGTTTCTAATGCTCATTCATATTACAGAATCACTGCCCTGTGTCTATAATCACTTCAGCATGAATTAGAGGTTTTTATGACACAGTCCAGTGTTTGCATAGACACAGAATGTGACAGAGCTCAGTTTTGATACAGAGCTCTGAGATCCAGGTTTTATTTCCATTTCTATCAATCTCTATTCTTTAACTTACATAACTTGATCCTTTGATTAAAACAAAACCGCGTATTTGTGTATAATTGTGTATAATCTTTATCCTAAATGTTTTTCATTTTGATGATATAGACTGAAACACAATGTTTAACATACTGATATTTTAATAATGGAACTCTAATGAATATAATTTATGCATGGTATGATTTTGCCTGTAATTTGTCATCAGATCTGAAGGTACCAGGTTTCAAGTCTTTGGTCCAGCTCAGTGTTTCAGTGATTTCAGTGATCAGCTTTTGTATCATTTTCTCTCTTGGCTGCTGGTAAAGGAGGCTAATCCTTGTGTGGATCTCAAACTGAAGCAATCAAGCAGAGATTTGTTAAAAATAGCCGCATCTGAACAGAGGCCTTTGTGCAGCTCTTTATGTAACAGAAGCTGCCAGTGCATTGTCCACAATATGAAAAATTGCTTATGTAGAGCAGATACACAATCTCCTCAGTTCCACAGACAGATACTCACTGGGGAACGAGCAGAAATACTCTTAACTCTCTCTGTTTACTGCATGCATTGAGTGTGTACTTTCATACTCTTGCTCACTCACGTGCAGGACAGACATGGAGCGCAGCCAGCAGTGCAGCTGACAGATGCAGCGCAGAGAATCCCCTTACATGTGCTGCTTACACACGCCAGCCAACACAAACTCACAGCAACATCACAACCAACATCACACTGCACTCAAAGCACTCTGATTTCAGCTTTCTGCAGCGAATTCAGCTCAGCGCTGTCATCTTCTTCCAAACAGGTCATATAGACAAAATCTGCACATAAAACTATGTGCCCTCTAGAAGCTTGCATTCTGCAAATGAACAACGCTTTATTGTTTATCCCAAAGAGGCACAAAATCACTTTCACAGACTTTTTCATTCACTGTTCCCTCCTGGTGGAATGACCTGCCCGACTCAATCCCAGCAGCTGAGTCCTTACCCATCTTCAAGAAACGGCTAAAAACACATCTCTTCCATCTTTATTTGACCCTCTAACTCTATCACTCTCTATTCTGATTCTATTTTATCTATCTGTCTTCTTTTTATTTATATAAAAAAACCACACCCTTGATCCTCTATCAAGTGCATATTTATTCTCTAACTGTTCGTTTTTCTTTAAAAACTAACGCTAGCTTTCTTTCTTCTATTCTATCTACTTGTTTCTAAAAAAAAAAATAATAATAAAAAAAAAACCACGAGGTTTCTTTTTCTATATTCTATGTACTTGTTTTCTTAAAAGAAAAAACAAAAAAACATTGCTATGTGTACTGCGTTAGGCTAACCGAGACTTGTCACAGCACTTGCATGTTGTTGCTCTTTTGTTGGTTTTGATTGCTTCTATTGTCCTCATTTGTAAGTCACTTTGGATAAAAGCATCTGCTAAATGACTAAATGTAAACGTAATGTAAAATGTAAAACACTTATTATTACATACAGAGTAGATTACAGTTCAGACTTCATCAGAACACAGTTGCTCTCAAACAGAAGCACCAGGATCCCTGTGTGTGCGATTCTGCTGCTTACTATAGTAACAGTGTCTGTACAATTCTGAGGGTTACAGTAGTAACATTTTGTGTACTATACTGAGGGTTACCATAGCAACAGTGTGTGCCAGTGTGAATGAATGGGTGTGGCCCAAAGCTTCATCAAGGGCTGAGCTGAAACAATGGAAGGAAACAGCTGGCCCGCTAATCACACACACACACACACACACACACACACACACACACACACACAATTACAGTCGAAGACGCTGAAGTGAAAAAGAAAACAAAAACAGGAAGTCAGGTTGCACTTGATCTGTAAAGGAGAATTGAGGGATAAAGACACATTACAGTAGAAACGCAGAGCATGAGAGAAGAGTGTGGATGGACTGAAACAGATATGAGTGAGAATATTCAGATGGAAAAGTTGTTATTAAATATACAGTTACCTGTGTGTTTCAAAGCAGCTTTACAGAGAATTGAGCAACACAAAGCTGAATGAAGGGAAAAACTCCTTTAGATGTTCAAGTAGATGAGGAAGAAACATCAAAATCCTCTGCTGACACATTTTTAAACAAACATTATTTATTTTCGCTCTCAACACTGAATCAACCTGAAGACATTAATTTATACCAACAAAATCTTTTTTTTGTTTTGTTTTTTTTTTTTTTTGTTATGGGTTACATATTTTTTAAAGGTAATAATTGCAGGTTGACATTTTTTACAGTGTACACACTTACACACTTGTTGTAATGTAGAGGTATTTACATAAAATTTAAATTATTCTTAATTTCTGTTCTTTTTCTATTCTACTTGTTTTTCTTTATATATATATAAAGAAAAACAAATAGAATAGAAAAAGAACAGAAATTAAGAATAATTTAAATTTAAATGTAAAATAATAATATTTAATATTGACTTTTATAGTTTTATTTGTTTATTAATTGTATGTCAGTAAAAATTAATTACTTAAAAAACCTTAATGATAATAATGAGCTTAAATTCTTCGTAAGAATCTCGCAGAGGTCACGGTCAAACTATCTAGCGCGTGACACAAACACACACACACACACACACACACACACATTACGCACGCACGCCGTGCCGTGACGTCACGCGATGATGAGGGCCTCCGCTCAGCACCATCTGTCTGTCAGACAATAGCGGCTCCTGCTTTTGTGTGTCCGCAGCATCAGAGCGACGCTGGACGCGCCTCACAGGTCAGATCCCTAACTTACTGTCATTCTCAGTGTCCGTCTCATTTACATCCGATTCATGCAAGCTCATTCAATCGTTCATTTATACCAGGGATCAGTCACTATTTCTGCCACATAGATGTCATGTATTTGTAATACTAGCGCATTTTGCCGTTGCTGATTGGCGGTTGCTATGGGCAGGAGACCTGTTGCTATGGGCGCGTTCAATACAGCATTGTCTTTGTCCGGCTGAAGAAGACAATAACCATGAACATCTGCAAGATGCAGCGATGCATGCGAGTCTGCTCACTGGCTTCTCTTCATACCTTCATGCAACCGTTTCTCCTCAAATTCCTTTGAAGAAACCGAAACCGACTCAGATGTATCAGTAGCTGTCATTAGTGATACAAATGTATCAGTGTGTATCTCCTCAAATCTGACAGATGCAGGAAAGCCTCTGTTTGCTCTTCTTTTATTTTCATTGATTTCTATAGGTAACTGTTTTTTGATTTTTTTGGTGATTATTGATGTTATGATGTGTGTCAGACCCTGCTGCCCACTGAATGCTGTACAACATGAAGCTCATGTGGGCAGATGATGCTAGACTGAGAACAATTACATAAATGTACTTCTCACAAACTGTCTTCATCAGAATCTACAAATGATGAGAACAGATTCTCCCAAGATCAACTGATCTGAGCTGTTTTCCGTGCTCATGTAGAGGAATTATATACAAGAAACATCTGAGACAAAATAGATACTTGGATGAAAGTGAGAATGCCATTAAGTCTGCAGAAATATAAAAGAGAAACATCTTAGTAATAATGTTTTCTTGTAGGATCATAAACTGTAAAAATGATATTTGATGAGATTTGAAGGTGTAAATAAAAAATTCCAAGGAATGGCAAAGTAACGCATCAAATCAAATGTGACCATTTTAAATAGACTGAAATAGTATTTTCTTGTTAAACATACTCAATCTTTCACTCTCAGAAAAAAAGGTACAAAAGCTGTCACTGGAATGGTATCCTTTCAAAAGGAACACCTCTGTACCTTATTTACCTCTAAAAGCTGCATTTTAGCATCAAAAAGGTACATATTAGTACTTAAAGTGTACATATTACTATATAAATGGTACATAATAGTTCCTTTTGAAAGGATACCCTCCCAGTGACCTTTTTTCTGAGAGTGAAAGATTGAGTATGTTTAACAAGAAAATACAGTAACACTTTACTTAAAGCCTTTATGTATTATGCATTATAAAAAATAGTTTTAATGCATTAAGGAGATGTATGTTTTGTAATGAATAATTGTAACAACAGTTAATTCATTATAGCACTTCTCAAATTTATTGTTACACTATGCATTTTAAATTCGGTTATAATTCTTTACAACAAGATATAATGTATTATAACGCACATTATGAATAATTATAACCCTTTAATAACCCTTTATAATGCATTATGCATAAAGGCTTTAAGTAAAGTGTTACCAAGTCGTGGGGAAGTCGTGGCCTAATGGTTAGAGAGTTGGGCTTGTAACCTGAAGGTTGCCGGTTCGATTCTCACACCGGCAGGAATTGAAGGTGGGGATTGTGAATGAACAGCACTCTCTCTGCCTTCGATACCATGACTGAGGAGCCCTTGAGCAAGGCACCGAACCCCGGGCGCTGGAGCAATGGCTGCCCACTGCTCCGGGTGTGTGTTCACGGTGTGTGTGTGTGTGCGTGTTTGTTCACTATTCACTGCTGTGTGTGTGCACTTGGATGGGTTAAATGCAGAGCACCAATTTCGAGTATGGGTCACCGTACTTGACAATACGTCACGACTTTCACTTTCAAAAATACTATTTCAGTCTATTTAAAAATGTCACATTTCATTCAGTGTGTTACTTGCCATTTCTTTGAGATTATTGAAGTTTACTAGCAATTTCTGACTGGTTATTTTTTTCTCAGTGTAGAATGAGGTATATAAAAGGATGAAACTGAAATGTGTGGGATGTCAGGTGTGTTTGAGAGTGTTTGTCCTGTGAGAGTCCAGGTGTCTCCGGATCATCCTGCATTATCCTGCTGGTCAGGGAACAGTGACCGCTGCTTTTGTGTTCATGTTGTCATGATGTGTGTCAGTCTGTCATGTTTGGATTATTTTAAAGGCCTGATGTGAACTCAGAAACAGTGGTATGTTCATGAAATGAAGGAGAAGATGACAGATGAGATGAGAGTGATGGGATTAGATGAAAGAATTAAAACAAATTGCTGAGCTGCAGAGAAACTTGTTATTCTGAACAAGACACGAACACACACACACACACACACACACACAGAGACGCACTGCACTACAGATACTCCAGTCTGATAATAACACAGAAGCAGCATTGATTAATTAAGCACTACAGATCAATCTGCTCCATACAATCAGAATATTTATCTCCATTAGTGCAGAACAGAGACTCTAAAGATCAAGATACCATATAGTGTATATTTGCTTCTATAATACTGCATTTTTTTTCTGAATGCAAGATTTTAAATTATGATGCACCTACAGGATTTCCATCAGTCAAAACATCTATACATCTTTGCTTGTTTTGAATTGTTAAATATATTCTGAATACTTTCAGCTACCAGTATGAGTGTAATGCTCAACACATTTGACAGTATTTGCGTCCATCTCTCATATTTTCCTCTCAGATTCCATGGAGAGCTGCTGATGAGCACTAACTAGCTGCAGTAAAGTAGTTTAGTCCGTTATTTGCCATCTGTGGGCTGTTTTTTTTGTCCATCGCAGCAGGCGTCAGTCTCTCTGAAGCGGCTTTCACTCAAGAGTCTGAATCTGGAGAAACTGCCAAACAGAAGATCAGCACAACGTCAGTCTGTCTGTGTGTATACATGCGTGTGTGTGTGTGTGTGTGGGTGTGTATGCATGCCTGTGTGTGTGTGTGTGTGTGTGTATGCATGCGTGTGTGTGTGTGTGTGTGTGTGTTTCTCTCACGTGCCGTGTTGATAATTGTCTTCAGACTCTGGGCAATCTCTGCTGCTGTAAGACGGATGAGACACTCACAATCTCAGACAATAGGGAAAGAGGTCCGCACAGGTGAAAGCTGTTGTCTTAGTCTGGTTAACTGCATACAGTGAATATATGTGAAACTCCTCACTGCATTATGAGGTTTTATTATTGTCTGTTTTGACTTTACACTTTTACTCTAAGCAGTTTAGTGTGTTTTCAGAGTGTAAATTCCACATTGAGGCAACAGACATTTTTAAACAGGAATCAAATTCCTAATGATTGTGGTAAATTCCAAAAATTCAGATCATGTACAACATTATTCAAATATTTGGAAAATGAATAGAAACTATTTGCAGTGCAGAAAAGGGAAAATAAAAACAAAAGTATTGAAGAGAAGCATTTTTTAGTAAATATTTATATGCATTACCATTCAAACGTTTGGTACAATTTTTAAATGTTTTTGAAATGAATCTCTTCTCACCAAGGCTGCATTTATTTAACCAAATTACAGTAAAAATTTTGAAATGTTATTAGAATTTAAAATAGCTGTTTTCTATGTGAATATCTGTTAAACTGTAATTTATTTCTGTGATGCGCAGCTGAAAATTCAGCATCATTACTCCAGTCTTCAGTGTCACATGATCTTCAGAAATCATTCTAATATGCTGTTTTACTGCTCAAGAAACATTTCTGATTATTAGCAATGTTGAAAACAGTTGTGCTGCACAATATTTATGTGGAAACTGTCATAAATTTTATTTTTCACAATTTAATAGAAGGTTCAAAAGAACAGCATTTATTTGAAATAGAAATGTTTTGGAACATTATAAATGTCCTTACTGTCACTTTTGATCTATTTAATGCATCTTTGATGAATAAATGTATTTAACATTTGAACAGAAGTGTTTGATACTGTTATGCACTCATCAGTGTGTTTTCATGCTGCGCTCAACTCTCATCAGAATGATCATATTTCTGAGGTGAGCAACAGAAACCACCACAATATTTTCCATTGGGAAACGCTGGATTTCTAGTGCTTTTGGACCGTTACGTGTCCCATTTTGTCACACAGTGAAGAAATGGTTTGTCTGATTAGTTGACGCAGAAGTGTGTCACAAGTCTGTTAATCCCCACAAACTATTCCTTCAAACAAAGAGCTCAGTTTTCCTGAAGATTGTGCAAATCCAAGATTATGATCCTGAGCTGTGAACATCTCGCTTTTAGTTTATTTGAGCTAGAGAAGGTCCATGGAGCAGCAACGACATTTGATTTTGGGTTTTTCTGTTTAGTTTGATTCTGAAAGTACTGGTTTTAGGCTGGAAGGACCTAGTTTTGATTGCCTAAACCAGGCAGCATGCTTGAATGGCAGTATAATAGTTTATCTTGAGGTTCATCAATGCTTAGTTGAAGTTCTAAGCTAGTTAAAAAGTGAGATATTTCTCTGTTAGAAGAGAGTGTTCGCCCACATCTCGTCCTCCGCTTCCCGTCTTGTGGCACTGGCCCATTGCTCTTCCTGCAGCAGGATGCTGGGCTGCGCTGATGTTCCTGTGCGGAGCATTTTGGCTCTGATGTGTTTACATGCTGAGGAGCTCACAGGCGCTCGACGCGGCCAGCTGCTGATTCCTGCTCTCCGTGGGACCAGCGGCACCAAGAACCAGAGCAGGATGCCATGGGGAAAAAACATGGGCCAGTCGTGGCTGCTGGGCAAAACGGCTGGACACACTCCTGTCAGGTATGAGCGACGGAGAACACAGGGCTGGGCGATACGGCAAAAAACTAAATCATTTGACCAGTTCAAGACTACAATTTTGACTAGTCAGCTTAAAAATGTAACTACAATATGAATCAAGTAACATTCTGTTTATTAAGCGTCTGGTTAAAGAAAGTTCTATTCCAAGTGCAGGACTTGTAAATGTAAAACAAGTTCACTTGTTAAATATCTTTGCAGAAAAGATGCATGAAATAAGAAGGCAAATATTGTCTTAAACATATCATGTATGTTCAGAAATAATGTAAAATAAGAAAAATGCTAAATATTTAATTGGCCAAAAAAACAGACATTCAGTTTTAGATGTCAATTCAAAAAAATGAAAGGCAAATGAAATTCAAAATTACTAAACGTATAACATTGTAAAGTGTTTGCTGTGTTTACATGATTGTTACTTACTGTGTAATCTGTTGTAATATGCAAACCGAAAAAAGCAATAAATATACTATTCCAAAAAAAAAAAAGTATGACATCAGTAGATTATTATTAACAGTAAATGTTTTGTAAAAACATTGTAAAAATATCATGCAAGTATGAAATATCAAACAATCATTTTTTCTTGTAACTGTTTTCATTGGTGTACTGACAACGTGTCTAATTTAAATTCAAAACTGTGATTCCTCGATTTAAAAAAGATTAAATCATGGCAAAACATTACATTCAAATTAATCAGTAAAATCTGAAAAAATCACCCAGCTCTCATTGAACAGCGGTCTACTAGTTAACCTGATCATCACACTGTTACTAACATCTGGGCATGAAATGAGAGTCTGAACCCAATCTCCAAATTTGGTTTGGAAATAAGTTAAATGCTACAGAAATGTGATAAGAATAGTAAGACTATGGACTATGGCATGACTCATTCTCTTGCATAACGATTAAACCTGGTTGGCGGTTCACATTACTTAACTGTTGAACTCTGCAAACTATAAGAAGCTTTTCAAGTGCAATCTGGATTAAGACTGTAAACAAGACACTGTCAGCGAGTGTGAAGCAGATTACAGGCGATCTGTCTGTCGAGATAAAGAGATGTGTTTGTGCCGCTGAGGAGAAACTACAGCTAATGATGCTGCTAACTTTCTCAGTCGTGTTACAGTACCTCAGATGTTTCCAAATAGTGCAGCTTCTCCAATCACAAGCTACTGTACTTTTACAACAATGTGGCTTTGTGTTACAGAGAGCTATTGTGTGGTTTTTGTCATGGTGCAATAATAAAATGTTAATCAAAACCTTCTTAAACATCTTAAAATTTTAAGATAATCAAAACCAGCACTTTGCAAAGTCATGCAATCTCTGTGGACCGAATTATTTTAGTGAATCTATTTGTTCAGGTGTTTATATTCAAGAATTCACTGGTTGATTCAGAGATTCATTTGTGTTCTTTGTATTAAAATATTTAGTGGAATGCTGTGGTTATATTCATAGTCTTTTGTGTTTAGTGTAAATGTATCAGTCACAATGTTGTGACTGTACTTCAGATAGTGATTTTTGGTGTGAAAGTAAATGATATCACTAAGAACATAATGTCTATAATGCATGAAATATCTTTAGTATAGTTGTAGTATAGCTAATAGTGGACTGCCTGTATCTTGAGTAGTTTGTATATAATGGTAGCGTAACCTTTAGCGTTCATTCTGTGCTTTTGTTCTCTCGCTGTATAAAAGTCAGCTTATTGTGGCGTGTCGTATGAACAACAATGAATCTCAACATGTGGAGGTGGGGGGGAATTCAGGTTTAAAAATAAGCTGACCGTTCTTCCGGCTTCAGGACCTGAAGCAAAAAAACAAGCCTGACTGTCTTCATTCCATCAGCAGAAGAGCAGAGAGCTTGATTCTGATGATGTGTCTAACTCAAACTGAGTTATGTGTTTATTTCTTTGTTTTCTTTCGTTTTAATGCACATTTAATCACTATGGAGAGAGAACTAGCAGCTGAGACTGAACAGAACAATGAAATGTGCATCTGCGTCATTCAGCTTCCTGTTAGCGTTAGCCAGGAGATTCTTTAAGTGCACTAGTGACAGATTTAATGAGTGATGACAGACCTGTGTCCACCTCACTATTCATTAAAGACAGGAGAATGTCTGTGCAAATATGAGGAAGAGGCTAACGATGACAACAAGCAGAACTTTATGAGATCTGAGTTTGAATACATCTGTAAATATTGTCAAAGTGAGAGGAGAGGAGACGAATGGACGAATGATTGACATGTCTGTGTGCTTTTGTTCATTGGCATCAGTATTTCAGGTTGACATTTACATTTATGCATTTGCATATTCTTTTATCCAAAGTGGCTTGCATTGCATTCAGAATGCACATTTTATCAGTTCAATAATTTTTTTAAATAGTAAATATTGCATTGCCATTGTAAATATTGCATCTCTCAGTTGGTATCAGCTCATAAATACTGCATGGATATCAGTTATAAAAGAATTATAAATACAGTTTTAGATTGTGTATCAGAGTTTAGCATGTTACACACCTGCAGAAAGAGCCACAGAAGGTTTCATTCAGAAATTTCAACATATCCTGCTCATTCTGTGTCTGTTTATGACATAATTTGGCTAATATGATGATGTTTTTTTGCCTGTATGACTGAAGTGTACTCAGTTCTGTTTAACACTCTTACATCATTTCAATTTGCAGAGTTAGATCTGCAGGAATCTGTAGAATTTAAATGATGTAAAAGTGTTGAGTGTTAGAAAATGCAACGGGTCACTGGCAAGTAAATGCTGTTAATTTAGTGTGTTTGGAGAAACAGTGTCCTTAACAACTGAAAATTACTGCTTAAGCAAGAGTGAAATGGTCTTAGAGGTTAAAGATTATTTTCATCTCATCTATTTATGGTTGTGTTTATGTGTCAGGTTATGAATGGCATGTAGTGTGTTTTAATGAGCAGCAGGGTGTGCCCTCGATGGGCAGGTTCAAGTGTTAGTGATGTGGTGTTGCTGGTTTTTTCCTCCAGGCACACACACACACACACACACACACAAGCACACATGCATGTACGTACACTCAGATACAAGTACTGCAGCAGAGCAGTGAGCAACAGATGAGAAGAACTGATTTAAAGAACTGAAGACACATCCATGTGCATCTTCTGTTTGATGGACATTTTTACACTCAAAACTGGAAAAGTGGAGCATAAAAACCAGCAAATCTATCAGAGAATTAGAGAAAGAGATGTGACGACCAAACGTGTCGGTGGAATAATGTCAATATTCAAACAGAGGAGGAATATTATTGTTCATCTGCATTGATTGAGCAGCAGGACTGTAAGTGAGAATGTACTGTATGGACATAAAACCACGTTTGGTTCGATCTAAACCCGTCCTGCATGGGAATCTGTGTCGACCGAGACGCTTCCTTCACCGTCCGCATGAGCAACACTCAACCAGACAAACCCAAACCAAAACTCAGCTGATTACCAGGTAAAGTCCTGACTAAATTAGACTGTAACTGATGATTTTAATAATATCTCTGCACAACTACTGTCAGATCAATACATCACACTGCAAAAATGTGACGTTCTTCATCAGTATCTTTCTTTTCCATTATAAATATCTACCAATGGAGTTAGAAAAACAAACTTGTTTTCCCCTTGAATTAAGCTGATTTTTATGACTCCACAGACCTCAGTCAGGACTGAAGTACAGAGTGTTTTATGGATTGTATTGTTGTTTAACAACATCCTGATTGTTCAGCTGACAATAATGAAAATAGTGCAGTGAAAGCATTGTGTACAATCTAAAGACTGTAGGTCTGTCCCTCGCGGTCTATTATCATCTATTTGTTCATAAACTTACAATTAATTTTGATAATTTTTTTTCAGAAACACTTCTTATCTTCTTATCTGGATGTTATCTTTTAACATCTCCAGTAAATGGATCTTGATTTAAGAAAGTTTAGATATTAGTACTGGAAAACAAGCAGAAGTTCTGAGGAAGAGCAGCACTTTTGCAGTGCAGGTGAATAATTAGACAGTAATTTGGTTTGGTTTGATTTCAGCTTCTGCTAATTTGCCTATTAACAGAAGTGGCTGTTCTCAGTTCTGAAACGGATCATTTTAGGCTGAATGTCCTAAATCTAAAGAACAGATTAGAGCAGAAGAGAATAGCATTTTCTGTTTTCAGATATTTTTAGTGAATATTGTGTACAGTAAGAGTTATTCTTGGTTTCCAGTGTCTCCATTAAAACCCACATCAGTCGCTGGATGACTTAAACAACATCACATTTGCTTCTACAGACGTTGTGTTTTGTTTATCTGACATTAGTTCAGCATGAAAAGAGTTTGACCTGCTGCTGAAGTCGACTGACTTGTTTCATTCAAGTGGTTTCAGCATTGATTTAATCAGTGCAGTTCAACAGAAACCGGTTTTACCAGCCACCCCTCACTGATGTCCATAGTACCTGTTACCAGAAACTCATTAGCACGTCATTGGAATGGCGATTCGTTAGGTCAGTTACCTGTAAAAGCTGAACATGAAGTAATTTGAGTTTTTGTGTAGAAGACATCTCATTCACATGCTTGAGAGATCTGATGCAACCTGAGATGAAATCTCCCATCTGTCCAGTATGAACCACTTCTTTGTCACCATCCTCATCTTCTTCCTCTTCCTGTGTGTTTCAGGGACTGCAGCTTCACCGCGATGAATGTTGAGTCCTGGGCGGACTCACCTGACCTCCCGACCCCGCAGCAGCCCGACAGGTTGTGCCTGGAGTCCTTCTGGAGCGAAGTGGAGACCATACGGAGCGACTCGGAGCCGGACAGCAGCAGACGAGATTCCCGACAGTCTGAAGGTGAGCCCGAGACGCATCGCACCCTCAGATGAAGCAGAGACACGCGCTGATGGAATGACCCGAGCAAACTTCTTTTTACTACTTTGTGAGGACCAAAAGACAGCACAAAGATAGTAAAATTTGGAAGTTTGACATGATTATTTATATAAGAATATAAGATGACTAAATATACTATCATCCAAACCTACACCAAACCTAAACCTACCTTTCACTCAAAACATTCTTATATTTAGATATAAGAATGCTTTAACATTCTTGTTAAAGAAACATGTTTTAACATTCTTTTATATATATATATATATATATATATATATATATATATATATATATATATATATATATAAGGATGTTAAAATGAAGTTAGGTTTCTGTGACTAGTAGGTTTAGGTTTGGTGTAAGTTGCGTTCATACTATAGTGAGATTTAACATTCTGTTAAACATTTTTTATTATCATTTTTAAGTTGTTGTCTTTGTTACTATATTTCTGTTTTTACTATCTTTGTGGGGACATTAGGACCCCACAAAGTAGTATAAACAAGGATGTGTTGTGTGTGTGTGTGTGTGTGTGTGTGTGTGTGTGTGTCAGACGGCGAGCAGGAGGAGCTGTGGCTGCAGGATGCTGGTTTGTCTCCGCTGGTAACAGGTGAAGAAGAGGACGTGGATAAAGCGGTTTTATTGTCAACTCTGACTAAGACTCAAGCAGCGGCCGTTCAGAGACGCATCGACTCATACACCTGCTCGCTGCGCAAGAGGAATAAAACACCACCGCGACACGTCAGAGACATCTTCACTTCCCCCCTTGCTCAGGTAACAGCACACCTGTGTGTGTGTTCATAATGATATTTGATTTTGGAGCCACTAACACATTAAGGGGTTGTTCACACAAAACATGTTTTTTTCATTCCAAATTGCAGTTTTCCATTGTACAGTGCTGGCCAAAATGATTAGAACACTAGTATCTTCAGCAGCTAAAAATGGTTTAAAGTCAGTTATTTCTATCTTTTGCTGTAGTGTGTCAGTAGGAAATATCAGTTTACATTTCCACACATTCATTTTGCCATTAATTGTAATAATCCAGTGAGATTTTAGCTTGCTCCACACAGAGATCTGATCTGATCATCATCAGTCTGTCTGGAATGACATGAAGAAACAGAACAAACTGAGACAGACTCAATCCAGAAGAACTGATGCTTCAAGAAACCTACCTGCAAATCTACAGTACTGTTAAAAGTTTTAGGCACTTGTGTAAAAATGCTGTAAAATGAGGAAGCTGTCAAAAATAATGTCATAAATAGATTTTCTTTATCAATTAACTTCTATGAATTAAATGAAATCAACATTTGGTGTGAGCATCCTTTGCATTTAAAGCAGCTTTTGCTCTCGGTGCACTTGAGCAGGAAGGTTTCTTGAAGCGTCTTGGAGACACAGTTCTTCTGGATTGAGTCTGTCTCAGTTTGTTCTGTTTCTTCATGTCATTCCAGACAGACTGATGATGATCAGATCAGATCTCTGTGTGGAGCAAACTAAAATCTCACTGGATTATTACAATTAATGGCTAAATGAATGTGTGGAAATGTAAACTGATATTTCCTACTGACACACTACAGCAAAAGATAGAAATAACTGACTTAAAACCATTTTTTAGCTGCTGAAGATACTAGTGTTCTAATATTTTTGGCTACCACTGTAATTCTATGTAAACGTGCTGGACAGATGTGTTTGACCATTGTGCTCAAGACCTGTGTTTTTTGCAGGGTCTTGCACATGACACAGCGTTCACAAATGCGGCACTCTTCCCAATTCCACTGCCAAAATGTTACATTTTGGAATGCAAAAATATTCTGTTTTGCATCATTTGAGCCTTTATAACAGCTGCGACTTTCAAGTTGCATTTGTATTTGAACAGGCGTGAAATCATATTAATTAAAATATCATAAGCAATCTGATTTACCTGCATCTTCTTCATTGTACTATGAAAATGTTGAAATCAACACACATTTACACGTCAATAAAATGACATTTTAATGGTTGTTCATACATAACACATTTTTGCATTTCATTGCTTTACATGCACTTGATGGAAATCTTAGACCACTGTGCTCGTGTCTTGTGTCTTTCATAGTGTCTCGCACATTATATGCCATTCTAACAACACTGAGCTCAAGTTAGAAGAAAACATGTCTCATGGCCTTGTGTTTGTTTTTATTCCACTGAATCTGCATCATGAATATCCCACATTATTAAACACAAAAATGTGTTCTGTGTGAATGGCCACTGTTTTTAGTATTTTAATAAATAATAAAACTATGATTTGACCTCATTAATAATGAAATGCACAGTTGACAAGTGTCAGATTTTCTGAGCAATTAAAAAGTTGTAAGCTGTTTGAGTGTTTAGTGGCTGTATAATGACAGAAGGACAGTGTGTGTGTATGTGTGTGTGTGTGTGTGTGTGTGTGTGTGTGTGGAGGTACAGTCAGTCATGGCATTTGTAAAGGCCTGTATTCACTTGTGCTGCACAGCACACAATACCACACTCACGTCAAGTCAGATCATATCAGCACATCTGAATAAAGGCTTGAGTTCTGTTCATCACACACACAGATAACACATCTCCTGCATGTGTGTGTGTGTGTGTGTGTGTGTCTAACTAATTGTTTTCTATTCAGTCAGCAGGTCCTGAGACACACAACAGCAAACCTGACACACACAGAAATATGGAGAGTGTGACAAAGACACAACAATCAGGTACAATCACACACATGCACACACACACACTTTTCTATTGGCTGAGAAGCTAATAAGATTATCTAAAAAGATAATAAGAACCCTGGTAACCAACCACAACAATCTAGTTGTTTTGCAGAGACACTTTGATTATTTTTGAGGATCTCATTCTTTGACTTCCATTTAGAAGGAAACTGAATGTAAGATGTAATGTTGGAATGAAACACTACAGCAGTGGTTCCCAATCCTGGTCCTGGAGAATCCTCAACACTGCACGATTTAATATCTCTCTTATTTGACACACATGTTTGACGTCTTGGAGTCTTTACTAGCTGATGAGTTGAATCAGGTGTGTTTGATTAGGGAGTAGAGTTGGGCTCATTACTCAAAAAATGTAATTTATTACTCGTTACTAGTTACTCCTTTCAAAAGTAATATTATTACTTTACTTATTACTTTCTGTCAACATGAATTAATTACACTACTAGTTACATTACTTTTCCTTCACGCCCCACAGAAACTGTAATTCTGTGTCTCTTACCCAAAAAATTCTTCTAAAATGTTACAAATAATATATTTCTGCCTCATCATTTGACCAAAATCCCCATTGGATCGCAGTCAGAAGTTATTACAAACACTCAATGGTGACTGATAGTGACTTTTAAGTAAAAGTGTTTTATTAATCTCATTGTCATGTGTAGCTTGAAGATAATTGTAGCTATAATTTTTCTGTTACCCGTATACAATTGTATTTCATGATGTATTTTATCAAAAGAAACCACATAAGTTTGTAAAAAAATGTTTCGTTTTCTAAAAAGATTTTTAATTATAGTAATATAATGTGGGTGAGCAAACCATGTAATACCAGAGTAAAGTAATGCCACAACTTCCACATCAGTGTTCAGATAATTTTTTCTCCTGACAAAATCAATGTAATACCAATATTTTCATCTACTGAATGTAAGCTTTTCCATACTCCAAGCTTGCCTGCTGCTCTATTGACTTCATGTGCCTGTGCCAGTCATGAAAATTATGAAAATAAATCTAGGAATTATTGGATTGTTGGATTTCAAATCAGTATGGGGTTGAGGCATCAAAAGTAACTAAGTAACAAGCTCTTTTTTGTATGGTAACTATAATATTATTTCTGAAATCTTATTAGTAATTAGTTACACTACTAGTTGCTGCAAAGAGTAATATTATTACTGTAACTAGTTACTGCCCAACACTGTTAGGGAGACATCTAAAATGTGCAGTGTTGTGGATTCTCCTTGATCAGGATTGGGAAACAATGCACTACAGCATCATGATCCTAATGGTTCATTATTCTGTTTATTATTCAGTGATATTTTCAGCTGCAGATCTTCACCTGTCACATCTATTAATATAAGAGCATATGTGTGTTTAATAACATTCAAATGCTTCAGATTTGGAGAGATGAGCAGTGATTATACATGAACTCAGCACTCATGAATGCAACACGTGCCCTTTGAACACAAGATGCAATTTCCTGCCTTTTCACATGGAAATCATATTCAAATGGACCAGATAGCGAAGGCTTCACACTGTCAATGGAAACAGCCGTTAACAGCATGTGTGTGTGTGTGTGTGTGTGTGTAGCTGTCAGCGGTCAGGAGACTCAAGGGCTGCAGATGGACGAGATCTTTATCACAGACGTGGCGTATTGTGAACAAGCGGCCATCTTACTAAAACAAGCCAAACTACCACAGAACAACAGCAGCCAGTGCAGGAGAGATGACAGAGTGCTGCCGGTGAGACGCATTGTTACACACCATAGCAACACACTAAAAACACCATAGCAACTGCATAACAACACTCGCTGTCCGCCTGTGCACAGTTACACACCATAGCAATACACTAAAAACACCACAGCAACCGCATAACAACACTCGCTGCCCGCCTGTCTACAGTTACACACCGTAGCAACACACTACAAACACCACAGCAACCGCATAACAACACTCGCTGTCCGCCTGTGTACAGTTACACACGATAGCAATACACTAAAAACACCATAGCCACCACATAACAACACTCACTGTCCGCCTGTCTACAGTTACACACCATAGCAACACACTAAAAACACCACAGCAACCACATAACAACACTCATTATCCGCCTGTCTACAGTTACACACCATAGCAGCACACTAAAAACACCAGAGCAACCGCATAACAACACTCGCTGTCCGCCTGTGTACAGTTACACACCATAGCAACACACTAAAAACACCACAGCAACCACATAACAACACTCATTATCCGCCTGTCTACAGTTACACACCATAGCAGCACACTAAAAACACCACAGCAACCGCATAACAACACTCGCTGTCCGCCTGTGTACAGTTACACACCATAGCAATACACTAAAAACACCACAGCAACCACATAACAACACTCACTGTCCGCCTGTCTACAGTTACACACCATAGCAACACACTAAAAACACCACAGCAACCGCATAACAACACTCATTATCCGCCTGTCTACAGTTACACACCGTAGCAATACACTAAAAACACCACAGCAACCGCATAACAACACTCGCTGCCCGCCTGTCTACAGTTACACACCGTAGCAACACCAAACTACCACAGAACAACAGCAGCCAGTGCAGGAGAGATGACAGAGTGCTGCCGGTGAGACGCATTGTTACACACCATAGCAACACACTAAAAACACCATAGCAACTGCATAACAACACTCGCTGTCCGCCTGTGCACAGTTACACACCATAGCAATACACTAAAAACTCACTGTCCGCCTGTCTACAGTTACACACCATAGCAACACACTAAAAACACCACAGCAACCACATAACAACACTCATTATCCGCCTGTCTACAGTTACACACCATAGCAGCACACTAAAAACACCAGAGCAACCGCATAACAACACTCGCTGTCCGCCTGTGTACAGTTACACACCATAGCAACACACTAAAAACACCACAGCAACCACATAACAACACTCATTATCCGCCTGTCTACAGTTACACACCATAGCAGCACACTAAAAACACCACAGCAACCGCATAACAACACTCGCTGTCCGCCTGTGTACAGTTACACACCATAGCAATACACTAAAAACACCACAGCAACCACATAACAACACTCACTGTCCGCCTGTCTACAGTTACACACCATAGCAACACACTAAAAACACCACAGCAACCGCATAACAACACTCATTATCCGCCTGTCTACAGTTACACACCGTAGCAATACACTAAAAACACCACAGCAACCGCATAACAACACTCGCTGCCCGCCTGTCTACAGTTACACACCGTAGCAACACACTAAAAACACCACAGCAACCGCATAACAACACTCGCTGCCCGCCTGTCTACAGTTACACACCGTAGCAACACACTAAAAACACCACAGCAACCGCATAACAACACTCACTGTCCGCCTGTGTACAGTTACACACCATAGCAATATACTAAAAACACCATAGCAACCACATAACAACACTCACTGTCCGCCTGTCTACAGTTACACACCATAGCAACACACTAAAAACACCACAGCAACCACATAACAACACTCATTATCTGCCTGTCTACAGTTACACACCATAGCAACACACTAAAAACACCACAGCAACCGCATAACAACACTCATTGTCCGCCTGTCTGCAGTTACACACCATAGCAACACACTAGAAACACCATAGCAACCACTTAGCAACAGTCATGGTCTGACTGTCTGCCTCTCTCCCTCTCTGCAGTTATTGGCTGATGCTCATAATCTCAGTACAGTTAAATAATAATACCATTGAACAGCCGTCTCACCTCCTCCTCTCCCGTCTGTCTGTCTGTAGCGGGTCATCTGTCCGCAGTGCCGGCTGGGAGTGACGAGGGTGCTGGATCTTTCCCAGCAGGACATGAAGAAGGTTCGTCAGCTGGCTCTGATTGACATGACGGCGCTCTGCGACCTGCTGGGGCTCGAGGTCAAACGGCACAAAACCTGCAAACGGAAAATCCCTGGTGAGTTTCCTGTCACATGACCACACTCATTCAGATCTGTGTGACCAATAATCAGAATCCTGTCAAATGTTTTCCTGTTTGTCAGAGAGCTGTTTGTTTGGCGTTCCTCTTGCCTCATTGGTGGAGAGCGATCAGAAGATCAAACCCAGCACTCAGATCCCACTCTTCCTCCAAACAGTACGTCATGACATCATTTCCTTTTGCACCAATTTATTACTTCCAACCAATTATTATAATGCTACTTTAAAGTCGGTAAATGTAACACTTGTTATGAAATGAAATGTAAAGAAATGTAAATGTAACACTTCACTTAAAGCCTTTATATATAATGCATTATAGAAGTAGTTTTTAATGCAGTAATGAAGCCTTGTGATGCATCTTATAAAGCATTGTATGATCTCATGAATAATTGTAATCACAGTAGTAATACATTATAGTACTCCATCAAATCACATGACAAATCAACCTTCAAGTATTATAATGCATTTTAACCAACTATTTATGGAAAGATATAATGCATTACAACTAACATTATGAATAACTTCATAATGCATTATATATAAAGGCTTTGAGTAAAGTGTTATTGATGTGAATTCACCTTATTTGTTTGATCTTATTGTGAGCAATTCATCCGTACATATGTTTCATTTTTTTTTAAATGTTTTGACCGCATGTTTAACCAAAATATCATAACTGGATCTTCCAGTGAAAAGGACTTTGGTGCTTTTAAACTCCACCCCTGCAAGCTCACATTCAGATCCACCTGCATTATTGAGAGCCACGCCCACACATCAACATCCAATCAGCAACTGATGCACAGAACCAAGCCACACCCTACATTTTTTCTTTTTAGATAATCCGTTTTGGATGCACGTCACAATACAGAAGAAAAGATTTGCTGCTGTTTCCGTTTCATTGACTTAAACTAAAGTCTTGGGTGTTTTGTACATGATTGTTTTCTTCTCTCTGTTTCAGCTTCTGTCATTTCTGGAGAAGAACGGTCTTGATTCTGAAGGGATTCTGCGGGTTCCAGGGTCTCAGTCCAGAATCAAAGTAACATAACACATCAAATAAGTACTAAAAGTACCTTGGTAGTACCATGGTATCCATTGAAGTACCATCTGACATCATACAGACATGGGCAGTAGAATGGGCTAAAACGCGAGGTCTCAAGACACATTTTTTAAAAGTTGAACTTGTTTTAACTTGAGCGCCACATTTTTAGAACACTGTTTCATTCACGCAAGACGCAAATGCAACAGGGAAACACACCTATCCAGCACTTGTTCACATAGAAAAACAATGGAAAACTAGCACTGTTGAATGGAAAAGCATGTTCTTTACGAATGCCTGCTTATTATACCATGGTACCGCCACAGTATTTTTATGCATCACATATGAAGTTTGTTTGGGCTCACAGTTGCTGTGTTGCTCGTAGGTGCTGCAGCAGAAGCTGGAGAACTCGTTTTACGGCGGTTCGTTCAGCTGGGATGAAGTCAGTCCGAATGACGCCGCCGCTCTGCTTAAGAAGTTCATCCGTGAACTCCCAGCGCCACTGCTGACCGCCGAACACCTCAACACCTTCAGCGCCGTCAGAGGTGCGTGAGGGGACAACAACAGGTCTCAGTGAGGTCCTGTATGTTGTACAGTGTGTAAAGGTGTTGTGAATCTACATCACAGTAGCTGGACCTTCACCAGTAGAAAAGACCAATAAAATGGTCTCTGATCATATATATGATCTTAGAGTTTTTTAGAATCGCTAAAACACATTTCTCAATACTTAGGTCACTTTTTCAGAACTCTTCACACAGCGATCACAGCATCAGTCTCTGTGGCTAAACTGTGGATCATTTATCATTGCTTCGGCTCAAAATGCATTCACTGACCACATCTGACCAATTACACAAATTCTTTTCTCACTTCGACACAAACACCACCAAAACATTATGTACTATACAAGCCAATTTGCACGTTTACATACTGTTTTCAAAACTGCTCAAAACCTAGCACAGTACAAAAATGAAGACGACAGAAATCTGCAACATTTCGACAGTAATATAATATAGAAAAACATTCTGAAAGTAAAAAATCAAATACTATCAAAGCAGCTGCATGTAGCTGAACATCTTCACAAGTGTTAGTCTTTCACTTTCATTACCATCTGTACAAAAGTGGAAAACTTGGGAATAATTTTGTACTGTAATCATGGAGCATGTAACATACTGCAGTGAATTCTAAACAGTAGAGAGTATCATTCTTGTTTTGTAAAGAAATTTTACAAAAGCAAACATTGTATAATGCTGCCTGTTGTTAGTGTTTTTAGGTCGTTGTGTTATGAGTGATAAAGTGTGTTTGTTCAGTGAAAACCTCTGCTAGAGTTATGGAAGAATGAGTTGATTTGAGACATTAATGAAGTGTTTTGGTAGTTTTAGTGCATTCTGAATGTGAAATGAACTGCTGTGTCAAGTTGAAAGATGGTTAGGAGAACTGTGTGAATTAGTATGGAGAAATGTGTCCTAGTGATTGTGAAAAAGTGTATATTGTCTTGGTATAATAATACTGGTATTATGTGTCATTGGTTTCTTATAGACTGAAGAGACTTTTTTTAGGAAGAATCATGTTTAAACTGTTTTGTACAGATATTGCAGACCTGAAGCAGAAGCTGCACATGTTGAATCTTCTTGTGCTGCTGCTTCCAGAACCCAACAGAAACACACTGAAGGTACAAACCACACACACTCACAACCACACACACTCTCACACACACACACACACACACACACACACACACACACACACACACACACACACACACACTCACACACACACACACACACACTCTCACACACACACTCACACACACACACACACACTCACACACTCACACACTCTCACACACACACTCACACACACACACACACACACACACACACACTCTCTCACACACACACACACACACACACACATCTGCCAACATGTGTCATATACGTGACTCATCAGCAGTGTTACATAAGAGAAATTCATTAACACACTGAATTTTTGCTGTGAGTGTGTGTGTGTGTGTGTGTGTAGCTGAAGGTCTTTCTCACAGGAGTTTCACTCAAGCGTAACGCAGCTCACAGTCAGCCGTTTATATAACCATGTCTCTTTGTGTTGAAGTGCTGCTGTTGATGAATGTTAAAAGTCACATGAAAAGCTCTTCACAACCCAATTCACTTCAAAGAATAGTTCAGCCAGAAATCATCATTCTGTCATCATTTACTCATCCTTGTGTGACTTATTTCTGTGGAACACGAAAGGAGATATTTTGAAGAACACTGGGAACCAAACAACACTGGAGCCTATTGCCCATTGTTGGGGGTAACGCAATACAAGTAATGCAAGTTATGTAATCAGATTACTTTTTTCAAGTAACTAGTAAAGTAATGCATTACTTTTTAATTTACAAAAAAAGTAACGCCAGTTACTTTGTTTTCCCATTTATTGACTGACAGCTCGTCTGTCCTCATGTTGAGAGAAAACAAAAGTGTTACTGTAGTTCTAGACTAAATGTGAACGTGCATTAATTCATGTCACTCACAAAAAAACACATTCAGTATTCATCAATATGAATTAAAACAGTCAAGTGCAAACTCAAAATATGACACAAACCTGCAATGATTACAATGTATTTATTCCCAGTTTATTAACCAATGTCTTTGCTGCTGACCTTTGATGATCCAGTTCAGCCATACTAATAAGCAAAAATAACTTTAGATAAACTAACAATTATGCTTCATTGTTTTTTTATTGCTGAAGAGTGTTGAACCTTCTTCTCCTGTATTCTACTGTACAGACATGAATTTATTTTTCCTTCAGCCTGAGGCTTATTCATTACACTTTTGAGTGTGAAAGGCTTTTATATTTGCTATAAATAGAACTTTTTATATTCAAAACAAACAATCAAGCCCTGCTCATATTTAAAAAGTAACACGAAAGTAACGCAAAAGTAACATAACACATTACTTTCCATAAGAAGTAAGTAAGTATCGTAATTAGTCACTTTTTTTAGGGAGTAACGCAATATTGTAATGCATTACTTTTGAAAGTAACTTTCCTCAACACTGCTATTGACCTCCACTGTATGGACAACAAACTTTTTGAGACATTCCACAAAATATCTTCTATTGTGTTCCACAGAAGAGAGAAAGTGTTTATGAATGGAACATCTATGAGGAATTATTGGATTGTGAAGAGAAACATTTTCTGGGAATAACGTGAACTGATGCATAAGTAATAATACGGTGATATTTTGAGTTCAGAGCATTGGATGAAATGCAAACTGACAACCAAAAACACTGTCTTGAAGTCTGAAGGCTTGTTTCTCCAGGCGCTGTTGGAGTTCCTCAGTAAGGTGGTCTTTTGTGAGCAGCACAACCGTATGAACCTGTGGGCCGTCTCCACTATCATGGCTCCAAACCTCTTTCTGCACAAGGCCGTTCCCAGTAAACTAGCGGTGGACGGTCCAGAGAAGGGTCAGGCTGAGCGGGCAGCAGATATCATGAGGCTCCTCATCCGCTATCAGGACCTGCTGTGGACGGTAAAGAGAAACCTCTGCTGTCACAGCTCGATTGCATCTTCACAAAGTGCTCAAGAGTGTCTGATCTGCTCTTCTGCAGGGGGCGTACTACAGAAAGATCCTAACTTTAAAATCTGTTTGGTAACCACGGTAATTTCAGTTAGGACCACATTTAGGACAAAAGCTATTACAGAACAACTAACTTGACAAAAAATCCTAAAAACTGTCTTTACTTTAGGACAATCCCACAGCTGTCCTAACTTCAAAATTATTTGATAACGGAAAAACTGCTTACTCTTGCACTGTCCAACAATGGCATTACATTTATTAATAACTGAAAATGAAGAATGGAGATGTTTAATGAAAGACACATTTTTGGCAACTCTTGCCCACTCCCTGTGTTTGTCTTCGTGAGTGAGCGAAGGTGAAAACTTTGCCTTTTCTACCGAACTTATCAAAGTTTCAATTTCCGCGGCACTGAAATTAAAAGTTCGCCAGATTTGTTTATCCATTCAGTTTACCTTGTCAGCAGTGTTGGCTGCTTGGTAACAGACTCGAGAGTGGATTGTCGAACTTGATGATGCAGTTTAAGATTTCCTAACTAGAGATAAGATACCATTTTGTAAGATAGGATAAGAATCCCAAATCAAGTGAAGATTTGCTTCTGTAATACAAATTTGTGAAAAATCCTAATTTAATGTATCATATCTTCAGTTAAGACCTAAGAAAGGAAACTTTCTGTAATACGCCCCCAGGTTCCTAACTTCCTGTTGAGTCAGGTGAGGAAGCTGAATGAGAACAGCAGCCGTCGATACCAGTTCTACGACAAACGCATCAAGCACCTGCTCAGGAAGATCCACACGGACAGCAGGGAGAAACCTGACAAGAACTCCGGCGAGGTGAGAGAGAGGATCCAGAGAACTGTCAGTCTGTTAAATGAGTAAATGCTAATGTAGATGGAGTTAGGAGGGAAAGAGAGACGGGCGACAGATCGTGAGCGTGAGAGGATGAGCAGATGATGAGATGATCCCTTTAGAGGCTTTAGACTCAGGAACAGAGAGCACGAGACACGCTTACAGGACCTGAAAGAACACATGAAGTGCACAGAAGCTTGTACTCAACTAGAGATTGTAATTTGAGCTTGTGCTGTGAAATATCTCTGATGAATCAACATCTATTATGACTGAACAAAGATACTTATGGTGGACAGGAACATGAAGACATTTTGTGTTTAGAAATGATTTTTTTAAAGAAAATGTTACAAACTTACACTCTAACATTATTTTCATGGCAGTTACATTACAAATTCTCATTCTGCTAAAAATAAGCTTTGTTTACTTACTTTATAATGTTTTCAAATTAAATATATCTATAATCATAATATACTGTATATTAAGAATATATTAATTTTCTTGTTTTTCTTTGGATTTTGAGGTGAAATGTGGCATGATCTACACTTTTTTTGGCTAATGATCTTTAGCTCATATTGATCATATTAATCAGATAAAGTCTTTTCTTCTTGTGTGTGTGTGTGTGTGTGTGTGTGTGATCAGCAGTGTCGTACAGTAAAGATCCAGCTGGGTGACGTGAGTTTCTCGATGGAGTTTCGTCTCACTATTAATTCTCGTGCATCAGACCTGATGTCACAGTTTTATAAAGAACTACACACCTCTGATAACAGCAGGGGACTCCTGAAACGGTATGAACACACACACACAACCACAAATAAAATACCTGTTATGAAAAATCATTTGATTATTGTTTTTTTTCCCCTCACACAGAAATGGTTCAACAACCTACCCAGACTGTGCCATCTATGAAGTGGGTGGGAATATCGGTAAGATATTTTTTCTATTTATTTATTTTATTAAATGTAATATACAACAAATGAGACAAAAGTAGACAAAAACCAGGGTTATTATAGTTAACTAAAACTAAAACCATAAGAAAAAAAAAACATTTTCATTTCATGTTAACTAAAATAACTTTCATCTAGTTGACAATTAAAATTGAAATAAAATTACTAAGAACTATATAGACCTAAAAACAAATAAAAGTTACTAAAATTGTAAATAAAATGAAAATGAAAACCAAAACTAAAAACTATTTCAAAATATTTGACAAAAATTATAATGGTATTTCAATACTAAAATAACACTGATACAAACTTTCACATCAGAAATGAGCCAAACTTGTATGACGAAATGAATATATGAAATGGAAAGAGTGATACAACAAAATCTCAAATGCATATATGGCAATATCAGTAAATGTGGTATCTATGAATAAATACCTCTCTTTATTTGGGTTTTTTAATTTCATCTGATCACCACACATTACACAGATGGAACTGCATTTACACTATCAACAAGAAAACAATATTGCAATATTTATATTAATATTATATATGTTAACTCTCTGGGTTTGGGTTTGTTAGTTAAATATAAATTCATGTTTCTGTTTTGATGTTCACTATTTCCAATTTAATAGAACAGAATTTCACTAGCAACACAAAAACAATACTATATATTAAGATTAAAATGTACATGATATATGTTAAGTTTATATATTTAATGTCTTAATCTGGTTTTCTGGCTCAGGTGAACATTGTTTGGATCCAGAGACTCATTTGTTCGACCTGTACAACAACAACCCTGGCGGCGAATGGATCATCAAGCTGAGATCGTCCAGCAGGGGACAGTAGAGACACACGAGAGGAGAGACACCTCGTGCTCCTTCAGATCTCCACAGGAGACCTTTGACCCCTGAGGGGACCCAGAGCATCTGTGAATGAATTAAAGCGCTGCTCTGAACACTGACGTCTGAGATTCGTCATGAATGATGTCATGAAGCTGGACTTCTGCATTGTGTTTGGACTCTTTTGATGTTGTGTTGTGATGCTGAATGGCCGCTTGAGATTGTTGGATTATTTATTAAGCGCCAGAGCACAGCTGTGTTTGTAGATGTGATGAATGAATGTCCGAGGTGTTGTGCTGTACAGATCTGGTGCCTCGCAGTATTAAACATGACGCTTCCTCTCTCTCTCTCTCTCTCTCTCTCTCTCTCTCTCTCTTCTGTCGTTTGATCCAAATGATTACCTTCAGTACTACTTTTAAATATGTTATTGTACTATATTGAAGCACTTCCAAGCTCAGTTTGTCTGTATTTCTTTGACTCTAATCTGATGTTTAAGACACATTCATATAGTATTGTGCATCACTCACACACACACACACACACACACACACACTCACTCATTTGTCATTCCAGCAGCTCATATAGTCGTGTTAGTGAGATCCTGCTGTCTAATAGTGTATAACATCCATCACACACTGTCAGTTTCATCCTGCCACACACACACACACACACACACACACACACACACAGAGAGTTTATCGTCCGCTTAGAGAGCATTATGTTTTAGAGTCGTTTTGCTAATGTTCATCTGACAGTGTCATAATGAAGGTGATGTGAAACTCAAATTAAAGCCACACGGCGTCTCTGCGCACTTGAGAAATATTACTGGTCTGACGATGAATTACTGTTCTGAACAAAAAATCTAAAAACAAGGGTTTCGCATTTCCTAAAGATGCAAAACTCCAGATGGGAAGAAACCAGCTATTAACAGGCACAGCAAAAATATGCTCTAAGAACATTGCACTAACGTTCCCATTATGTCAGAAAAATGTTATGTTCTCTGAACACTCAAAATGTCCTGTTTTTTAATTGTTTTAGAAACTTTTTTTTTTCTTGGTTATCAATGCAACATTCCATTTGATCACTTTGCTAACATTATGGGAATGTTACTTTGTAACGTTACTCTAAATGTCCTTAACTAGTAACATTTAAAAAAAAAATGTAGTTTGAATGTCCAACTAAAATGTTCCATGAACAATGTATATATCATGATTTTGTTAGAACATTATTAAAAAGTAACATTCAATGTTCTATTAATGTTACAGCGAGAATGTAACATGAGGTAACATAACGGTCTTGTAGGTTGTAGAAACCACTGGCACCATGATCTCTACAATCTGTTAGGTTTACAATGCTTTCGGGAAACACAATGCAGGCATGTTGCTATGTAGTTGCTAGGGTGTATTTTGGGTGATTTCTAGGATATTTTCCTGTCTGGTGTGAAAAGAGCTCTTTCAGTGAGCGTCTGTGGGTTTTTCAGCTGTTTTCTGGTCCACCTGATGAAAACACTGCATCTGATCACTAGTAAAGAACCAGCAGACTCTCCTCAACACACATGATCTGAGGAATCATTCACACTTGATCACATGACTAGGAGCACTAGTGATGACTGACTTAACTAACGCTACTAAACCCCAGAAAAACTGCACTCCTCATGTTGGATATACATGAGGTTTCATCACCAAACACAGGAGTTGTGCTTCTCTATCTCATCTGGACTGCAGAATAGCTGGCGTGTTCTTCAGTGTCTGTGTGTCACAGTTGGGTGGTCAGGGACAAAGACTGAAGAAGGATGTTCTGTCAGCAGTAATAATCAGATGTGGGTCAGCGCTGAAGCCCGCGGCCAACACATGCACGACTTCCCATCAACACACAACACACAAACACTCACATATGTTCATCCTCATGACACACAAACACACACTCTCTCTTTGTGAATCTCTCATATGAATGAATGCAAATGACATGAACAGTGTTTTAGCATTCTCTGAATGGACGATGTTTTAATATGTCTTGTAATAATCTGTGTCTGCACTGATGTTCTTGCTCAGGATTTTTGTCTTGATTTCTAGTACAGATCATTTTAAAATGAAGATGCATTTACTGGAGATGCAAAATGACAGAGGATAAGTCCTTGAGTAAAACAGAAGTGAGTTTATGCTTAAAACAAGAACAAATATCTGCCAATGGGGTCAGAAAAATCAACTTGTTTTCCCTTTAAAAAAAGTAGATTTTTCTGACTCCATTTGCAGATATTTGTTCTTGTTTTAATCATAAACTCAGTTCAGTCTGATGAATTTCTCAAGATAATAAGTCTCGTTTTCTCTGTCATTGTCCGTCTCAAGTAAATGCATCTTAATTTCGGAATGTTTAGATATTTGTGCTGGAAAACAAGACAGGAATACTGAGGAGGAAGGTCACATGCCCAGCCTGCAGCTCCTGTAATGTGAAGGATATTGCATTAAACGCTTGTAAATGTGACGATGGCTTTTGTAAACAGATTTGTATTCATGATGTAATAAATGACTTTGAATGATCTGAATTCAGTGTGTGTGAACGGTGGATTGACGTCTGTCTCGCGTCCATTATCTCTGTCCAGTGTGCTGTAAAATGACAACAGCAGCTCAATACTATCAGTGACAGACAGACGTGATTCCTGTATTGATCCGTATCTCTCGCTCTCTCGTCTTGATAAATCACTGAATTAGCATCTGGAGCTCTGATCATTTACAGCTGATTTTCCTGCATTTTTCACTTGCATTTGTGTTCTGTCTGTTTGTTACTGATATAATGTCTCTTCATGCGGATTCAGAGTGAATGGACTGATATGATTGTAGATGTCACTGTGACCCAGAAGGCCTAACAACTAGTTTCTCAAAAACAGTTTACCAAAACAGCTCAGTTATATTCAGATTTATGCTGTTTGGAATATAACATATATTTAAAAATGAAATAAATATCTAATTTTTTTAATGATTTTGCATTATTATCTGCAAAGCAATATTGCCTGGAATTGTTTGTTTTAGCTGCAGTTTGTAATTTTATTTTATTTATTTAAATATTTTTATTATTTTAAATATTTGTTTTATTTCTGTTATTAATAGAATTAGATGCAAATACAATTTATGGATTTACTTGTTCATTTTCACATTATAATAATATTTTTGATGAGGATTTTGTTTTTGTTTTTATTTAGAATTCTAGTGTTAGAATGTGGTTTTATACATAGTTTTATTATTTTTAAATATAGGAATGAGAATATGTTTAAACTCTTTATGCATAATTGTATTATTATTTTAAATATTAGAATTAGAATGTTTAAACCTTTATGCATAATTGTATTATTTTAAATATTTAACTTTTTTTACATTAATAGAATTAGATGCAAATAGAATTTATGGATTCACTTGTTCATTTTCATGTTATAATATTTTTGATTAGGTTTTGATCAGGATATTTTTTCGGAATTTAGAATTCTAGAGTTAGAATGTGTTTAAACTTTTTACGCATATTGCATAATTGTATTTTCAAATATTAAAATCAGTATGTTTAAACTTTCATGGATACTTGTAATATTTTAAATGCCTTATTTTTGACAATAATAGAAATAGATGCAAATAGAATATATGGGTTTATTCGTTCATTTTCACATAATCATATTTTTGATGAATACATTTTTAGAATTCAGAATTCTAAACTTAGAATGTGTTTACACTTTTTATGCACAAATATTATTTTAAATATTAGAATGCTTAAACATTTTATGCATAATTTTATTGTTATTTTAAATATTAACTGGCTCTTCATGTATGTCTGATTGCGTGTGCCTGTTGCTGTTTCTGGCTACATCAAGGTTCTTAATAAGACATCATGATAAAGGAACCTGAGCAGATCACATGACCGTCTGCAGTAAGAGAGAATTAAAAAATATTCATAATTCAGAGATGTCAGCAGTGTGTGTGTGTGTGTGTGTGTGTGTGTGTGTGTAATGGGCTGCAGAACGGATGGAGGAGGGACGAGTGACAGCAGGCAGTGAGATGTGAATGGATGCAGACGGACGGCTATTTCTGGCCTTTGATTCTGGTGTCATTATGTGAATAAGTGTAACTGTGGGTGATTAGCAATCAGAGTCTTTGTGTGCCTCCACCAATCACAGCAGGAGCTCAGATTGACCCCGTTTGAGGGCCACTTTTCCACTTCTGCTGTCATTTTTCTGCACGTGCTGCATTTGAAATGACCTTCCCTTTGTGTGATGCCGAATCACGCTGATCGCACACAATTCAGAGAGACAAAGAACATGAGTCGTGTGATCAAACTACTGCTGGAAAAGCTCAAATGCAAGTGCAGTGTTTGGGAGGAGACACTGGACTGACTGACGTGTGTGTGTGTGTGTGTGTGGTTGTAGGATCACTGGAGATGATGTGAGACAGAGAGAGACAGCTGTGAGACAGACATCATGACATCAGAAAGACGTCCTGCAACTCCTACTGAGTTTCACCGCAGACACATGCAAGAGTCAAACACTCACGCTTATCAGCACAATCCAGACCCCGCGTTGCTTAGCAACATGTCATGGATCATTTGTGTGTGCGTGTGTGTGTGTGTGTGTGTGTGTTTGTGTGTGTGTACCTGGTATTCCCTACATTAGGACCAAATGACAAATATAGTAATAGCAGCAAATTTTGACCTTGTGGGGACATGTTTTTGGTCCCCATGAGGAAACAAGCTTATAAATCACACAGAATGAAGTGTTCTGAGAATCTAAAATGCCTGTAGTTTTGTGTGAGGGGTAGGGTTAGGGTAAGGGGATAGAAAATACAGTTTGGATAGTATAAAAACAATTACGCCTATGGAATGAACCCATAAAGAGTGTGTGTGTGTGTGTGTGTGTGTGTGTGAACATGTCACTATGATTGTGATTTCCAACTGTGCTCATTCTGAATGACTAAATCTTTGATTAAATCAAATTTTTCTCCTTTTTTATCTATATTGTGACGGGAGGAGCCAACGACAGACACAGTGGGTGTGGCGTCAGGCCTCGGAGAGGCTTTTATTTAACACAAATAATAAAATAACGTGTCCAAAGGGGAAAAGAGTGTCCAAAATAAACAGGGGATCTGGTGTCCTCGTCGTGCTGCGAGGTTCGTGAAGGAGGGGCAGTGTTCTGGAAGGAAGGGTCCAGGTAAGGGGCGGAGTCCGGCGGCCGCACGCGCTCCCCTCTAAAGACCGGGGCGCGAGGGGCGGCGGCTTCTCCAGCGGCTTCTTCCTCCTTCTTGGCCCACGGCGCTTGACGGGATTGAACGGCCCGGCATCCTGGCCCGGCGGCCGTATTACGAGTGCGGTTATGCTCGGACCCCGGGTCCGGCGGCTCACGTCTCTGGCGGCGCGGGAATCCCTCTACGCACCCTTCCTGGACCCACGAGGACACCAGCGTGCATGCACGGGGAAGAGACCGGTCTCTCGAGGAGAGGCGCGCTCGGCATTTAACAGCGGCGGTGATGAGGCTCCATTCCCTTCAGGTGTGCCTCATCACACGCCGCCAGACCTGGCTGTTTTCAGCGCCCCTCCTCGCTCACACACCCACTCCCGTCGGGAGCCTGGTGAAGGGCGGCGATTAAGGGACGGGGTGCTGCTGATAATAAGGGGGAGGCAGCTGACTCGTCACAATATATATTTGGGAAAGTTGTGGCCTAATGGTTAGGGAGTTGGGCTAGGAACCTGAAGGTTCCGATTCTCGCACCGGCAGGAATTGAAGGTGGGGATTGTGAATGAACAGCACTCTCTCTGCCTTCGATACCATGACTGAGGTGCCCTTGAGCAAGGCACCGAACCCCCAATTGCTTCCCGAGCGCTGGAGCAATGGCTGCCCACTGCTCCGGGTGTGTGTTCACGGTGTGCGCGTTTGTTCACTATTCACTGCTGTGTGTGTGCACTTGGATGGGTTAAATGCAGAGAACCAATTTCGAGTATGGGTCACCATACTTGACAATGCGTCACGACTTTCACTTTCACTTTTCACTATATCTATTTATCAAAATATATCTATATTTTGCACAAAGAAAATGAATTACATTTTTAGGACCATTAAGATAATTAAGTCATATAATTTAAGCATATTTTTACCAAATTTGCATTAGTGTAATTTGTCCAAACATTTTATTTATTTATTTATTTATTTACTTTAATTCTCAATGGTGGTTTGATTTTTAGTGCTAAAATATATTACACTCAAAATTACTGTGTACTATATTAATAATAAAAATGGTACTAAGACAAATATAAACAGATGTTTTCATAATTTTATAACATTAATTGTATAATTTTATAAAACGTATTCATAATTAATAATGCAATATTTGAAATCAATGTTCAGTAACATCAGTAGCCTCTATTCCACACACACACACATACACACACTCGCTCTATCACACACACACACACACACACTCACACACACATACACACACGCACACACACACACACACACACACACACACACACACTCACACACACATACACACACACACACTCACACACACATACACACACACGCACACACACACACACACACACGCACACACACACTCATGTATTTTCTATCCCCTTACCCTTACCCTACACCTAAACCTACCCCTCACACAAAACTACAGGCATTTTTAGATTATCAAAACACTTTCTGTGTGATTTATAAGCTTGTTTCCTCACGGGGACCAAAATATCCCCACAAGAATAAGGATTTTGGACATTGCCATTTTTATGGGGACATTCTGTCCCCATGGCCATAACATCACGAATACCTGAACCACACACAAACACACACACACACACACACACACACACACTCACTCAAACACACAGAGGAGGATGAGTCGGACACTCTCTAAAAGGCCTCATAGAGAATCAATTAGCATTTAAATTAATGATGGCAATAATGCTATCTCACATGCAGCAGGAGCAGAAACACGTCAAAGACCTTCAAAGATATTCAAATCACAGTTTAATCCAGCGGAGGAAATGAGTCCGATTAAAATAAAAGCCTCCGCGCTCCTTTCCACATGCAAATAGGAAACATTAATATAACCATTTATAAAAATATCCCCCATATCGTTTAGTTAAACAGAACTAAATTAAAGATTGACAGATATAAAAACAAGCAGTAAAGGTGTATGGTGACCGAACGTTTGGAAATACACGTCAGGTTGGCAGAGGAAAGCCTCTCATTCAGTCTTTTGTGAGGCCATTGAAAAACAGGCACATTAAAGAGCAGCTCGCGCTCGCTTTGATTCTCCGCTGGCCAATCAGACGCGATGTTTGCCCAACTCAAGTACACCTGTCCCATGAATACATTTCTATCTGAGCTTATAAAAACACATTAAAACTCAGCATGAGCGTTCCTCTGACGTCAACAAACATCATCAACACGTCATCAGTCGGTGGAAACTTCCCTTCATCAAACTCGTGTTTGATTAGCCTGATCACCACCAGCATGACAGCTGAATTCTGGGTAAATGGGAGGAACGTCCCAGAATATATTTGTGGCTCTGCTGTCAGCCGCGGGCCATTACAAACTCAGCCAGGAGTCTGTGCTGGCCTCCTTCCTCTGCCTTTGTTCTCATCTCTCACACACACACACACACACGAGAGAGAGAGTGAATGGACTGATATGATTGTAGATGTCACTGTGACCCAGAAGGCCTCACAACTAGTTTCTCTCTGAGCGCCAATGCTACCAAAACAGCTCAGCTATATTCAGATTTATGCTCTATTCTAATATTTTGAATATTACATATCATATTTAAATATGGAATAAATATCATATTGTAATGATTTTGCATTATTAACTGTAAAGCAATACTGCATTGAATTTGTTATTTAACTGCATTTTCACATTTTCTATTTTTTTTTTACTTTTTTTTTTCACATTAATAGAAACAGATTAAATACAGTTCATTGTAATATTAAAATAATATTTTTTAGAAAAATATATTTTGATGAATTGTTTCTCTGCTTTCTATATCTGTTTTCTTCATGTATTAGCCTACAGGCTATCATTTTGAATATTATATATTATATTTACATTTGAAACAAATAATATAAAATATCATATTTTAATTATTTTTCACTATTATCTGTAAAGTAATATTGTCTAGATTATTTTGTTGTTGTTTTAACTGTATTTTCTGTATTTTTTATTATTGTTTTAAATATTTAAGTTTTGTATTTTAAATTGTTCACATTTTTGACATTAACAGAATTGGATGCAAATAGAATGTATGGATTTACTTGACCATTTTCATGAGGTTTCTCTTCTTTCTTCATCTAATGCTGAACAATAGGCTATAATTTTGAATATTACATTTCATATTTATTTATTTTATATATATACCTTGTTGTTCTCTGTTTGTATATCTTTATTATTTGTGTTATTTGCCAACATCATGCAAAGTGTTCTTGGGTTTTTGAAAGGCAGTTTATAATTGAAATGTTGTCATTATTAAGTATAAAATTATATAATATTAAACATCATTTCAATGATTTTACATCATCATATTTAAAGCAATATTGTCTAGGATTTTTTGATTTTACAATTTAGAATTCTAAATTAGAATTAGAATTTGTTTTTGTATTTTTAAAAACATTTTGCATGTTATTATATTATTATTTGTCTAAATAAATGTCTAAATATTTCTAAATTATTTTAGGTATTTTTGAAATTATTAGGACTAGACACAAATATAAAATGATGCATTTATTTATTTATCAAATTTTCACATTATAATAATAGTTAAATGAAGTATCTCTGCTCTCTTCATCTAATGCTGTAAAGCAGAGCTGAAACACTGATGTAGAAGCTGTTTACTTGATTCTTTTTCTCTAAATAGTTTGCCTAAAATTCCTGGTCCTGGATGTCCAGAAGACAGACAGGTTTCCACTTGTGTTTTCACTTTGTCTCTTTCTGTGGATTTCTGTCGTCTCCTGCCCTTATTTCTGCCTCCCAATTACTGTGACCATGGCAACTATCTTGGAAAACGGCCCACAGACGCTCCACTAAACCAGCGCACAGAAGTCACTCTCCATTCAGATCCAAAGCTAAATAGATAACCATGGCAACCAATTTGCAGTAATATCAATAATAGTGTGTATTAGAGGCCACTGTGTTGCCTTTTCCTGCTCAGACTGAACAATAATGACTGTCTCTCTCTCTCTCTCTCTCTCTCTCTCTCTCTCTGCACAGGGTTTGCAGTGAGACAGCTGGAGCTTCTGATCAAATGTTATTCTGAACATTTACAGATTTTCCCACAAAGTCACTCAAAGGTTTTGTTGTGTCTCTGTCTGTCTGTCTGTCTGTGTGTCTCTCACACACTTGTTCTGCTCTTCTGCTTGATTTGGCAGCACACTGAGCAGTTTATTTCAGCTGTGCTACAGAATTCAACCAAAGTCTCTCTTCAGGGGGTGGAAACCTGAACCAGACGCTGATTCTGATGTGCAACACACACACACACACACACACACACACACACACACTGTCTCTTCAAGCTGTTTTCATGATCATCCTCATGGACACACCAGAGCTCATCATGTTTGTTTAAGCTGTCTGTCATTTACCTACAGTTAACCTGAAGCCCTTCACTGGCGATCACACACATCCTCAGAGATACAGCTCATTATATAAATCAATATCTAATCCGTCTCAGCCAGAAAACTCCCATTTAAACAAGACTAAAGCCGAACACAAATGTAATTAATCATAAATCATAACGGGTCAAACATTTCACAGAGAACAGGATTAAAGTGTGTTTGTGATGAGAGGACAGCGGGTCACGATTTACAGCTGTTAAAAGAGCCAAGAGCCATTTTCACCTCACAGACAGAAACACAGACAGACAGCAGAGCTATTTATGCTGCTTCTTTCTCTGCCTGAATTGCAGCTGTAGCAGCAGATAAAAATGGCACCTTTCAAGAGTGATTATCTGTGATCAGGTGTGAGGAGTAGAGACATGATAACTGTGTGTGTGTGTGTGTGTGTGTGTGTGTGTGAGTGTGTGTGTGTGTGTGTGTGTGTGCGCTTTCCTGACACTCGGAGTGAAACCAAAGGCAAGTCGCAATTATCCCTCCATTACTGCTACAGCACAACACAGAGAGTAAGACGGACAAAAAGAACATAAGAGAGGAACAGATCAAAAATGAAAATCATTTACTCTCCTTCATGACATCATGATGATGACAGATGTTTTCTGGGCAAAAAAATTCCTTTGAATAATACGAATGTATGAAATATACTGTCAGTCTCTTCTGCTCACCAAGGCTGAACGTATTTGATCAAAAATACAGTAAAATCAGTAATATTGTAAAATATTATTAAAATTTTAAATAACTGTTTTCTATGTGAAAATATTGTAAAATGTAATTTATTCTTGTGATGCTGTGATACTTTTATTTCTTCAGGATTTATTTCAAGTAGAAATCTTTTGTAACCTTATAAATGTCTTTACTGTCACTTTTGATCAATTCAGTGGCAGTGTATGACGGTTTCCACAAACATATTGTGCAGCACAACTGTTTTCAACATTGATAATAATCAGAATTGTTTCTTGAGCAGCAAATCAGCATATTAGAATGATTTCTGAAGGATCATGTGACACTGAAGACTGGAGTAATGATGCTGAAAATTCAGCTTTGATCACAGCAATAAATTACAGTTTAACAGATATTCACATAGAAAACAGCTATTCTAAATTCTAATAATATTTCACAATTTTTACTGTATTTTTGATCAAATAAATTCAGTGAGCACTTCTTTCAAAAACATTTAAAAATCTTAATATTTTGACTGGTGGTGTGTATCAAACATAACCAGTATTGGAACTGGTACAAAAAAAAAGCTAGATTTTTCACATTAAAACATCCAACCAAAGCACACAAACAGCAGAAGCATTCTTATGAACACCACATATCAGAAGCGTATTATTCACATATTGTTTTCATGTAACCAAGCTCATGATTGAGGGGCCCGTCCACAATGTCAGATAATGGGAAAAGACAAATGGACCATTTCCACAGCAAACAAAATGAATAGTCTTTGATTTCACGAGACGAGATAATGGAACATACACTAAACTAAAAGGCAACCCTATAGGAAATGTAGGGCTTTTCTACAGTGATGTGCATTTGTCATGTCACAGTTGAAGGTACATTGTATTACGCTGCACGCTTTGTGATGCAGAAAAGACGCATTTCAAAGAGGGGAATGACAGCGTACTGCTTTTACATCTGATGAAAGAAAGTGGACAGAAAAAAGCGAGATCGGTCATATTGATTTCATGCAGGTCAAAGCACAGCTGCCAGAAACAGAAACCCTTCAAATTCTGCTGTAGATGGCTGCGGTCATGAAGAGCTGACGCATGCGACACGCACTTGACCTCAGAGCGAGACCCGTGAAAGAAAGCGGGTGTTTTAAAGGGCAGCAGGACTGCAGGGTGGAGCCCCAATGAACCGCTGCCAACAGAGACGCACCACCTGCTGCGACGACGCTATACTCGAGACACCAGAAACAGCTCTGATCACGAGCAGTCTCAGTTTTCCTCATCTTCTGAGGTACTAAACATACGGCATCTTTACTCAGCTGAGTTAAGGCTGCTCTGTGCCTGCTCAAAATTTAGTGTAAAGACCCAATGCCACATAAAACCCAGGCTAAATTATGTCTGCTCTGACCTACTTAAGCCCTAGTATCAAAGCATGCAGTAATAATTTAAATATAAATGCATTTATGCTACGTATGAGCAGCATTAGCCACTTCAGAAGCACCTCTGTGCCACTTTTGTGGTGTAAATTTGGTAATAGTGTAAAATTAAGAACTCTCCCATTGGTCCGAAGGTGTCTTTAAACAGCCGAGATAAGGCTGCTCTGTGCCTGCTCAACATTCAGTAAGATGTAATGCTGCATAAAGGTCAGACTAAATTATACCTGCTCAGATCCTATATAGTTGTATTTGCTGTGTAAGTCCATTTATGCCTGAACAGCATTAAACAGCCTGTAAAGACACCTAAATGCCACCTCAGAAGCACCTCTGTGCCACTTTGGCAGTGTAAATTTGTCATTAGTGTAACTTTCAGAACTCAAAATTTCCCCTTCAGTCCAAAGGAGTCTTTACACATCTGAGTTAAGACTGCTCGATGCCTGCTTAAAATTCAGTGTAAAAACACCAAAAGCCACCTCAGAAGCACCTCTGTGCCACTTTTACAGTGTAAATTTGTATTTGGTGTATCTTTCAGAGCTTAAAACTTCTTTGGTCGAAAGATACCTTTACACAGCTGAGTAAAGGCTGCTCTGTGCCTGCTCAAAAGTCAGAGTAAAGATGTAATGCAGCATAAAAGCCAGACTAAATTAAACCAGCTCTGACCCACCTCAGCCCCTAATATCAAAGCATTCAGTTGTATTTGCTGTGTAAATGCGTTTATGCCACCTCTGAGCAGCACAGAAATGCCACTTCAGAAGCGCTTCTGTGCAGTGTAAATTAAACACAAGAAAGACCTTTACTGAAACTAAAGAGTTTCTTTCTGATGATGTTTTCACACATTTCTGATAGGGCTATTAAACAGCACATGATGCACCACACAAAACGTTCTGGTGGTCCAGATCCATACAGCTATTATTGGTCTGAAGTGTTTTGTTCACACATGGGTGAAATGTGTCTTTGAGTCCACAGGAAACAAAAGCTCACAGCAATTGCCGCCTCGGGGCTCAACTCTGATCAAACACGTGATCAAAGCTGATCAAATGTGTGCTGTTTATTGATGGATTGAGCAAGTTTACTGATGCCCTCGGGTCTGACCCTCTCTATGAGTCCAGCACCGGTCAGTTAAAGAAGAAGACCCCTGAGAAAACCATGAATCGAATCATGCTTCTCTCATGTTCCTCTAACATCATGACATGGATTCTGTTCATGTTCAAATGCAAGACTAGGTTGATATGACTTTCCTTAACACTTACTGTTTGAATCCAAAGGTTTTACTGGAATTATAGAATAGTGATATGAAAAAGAAAATTGGGACTCCTAATAGCATGCACATTATATAGCCAATGACAAAGAGATTGTATTTTAACCTTCTGATTCATGATGGACAAATCTTTAAAAACCCTTTTTAATCATTCAGGCATAAACTGAAATCAATATGTTCTCTAAAAGTAAAATGAGTTGTATTAGCAGCACTTCAAAGTTTGAAAATACAACTTCTAACAGACCTCCATTACATTTTACAAAACATGTTATAGAAATTGCGTTTCTGTGGGGCCCCATGCAAGTTCAGAAGATTCTTAAATCAAGACACATTTACTGGAGAAGCAACATGATTTAAGACTGAAGTGAACAAATATCTGCCAATGGGCTCAGAAAATCAACTTAATTCAAAGGGAAAATAAGTTCCCCATTCCCCTTTGATTAATATTTGCTAGTATTTTAAATTCACTTTAATTTTTTTTTTTTTTCAGTTTCTTAAAAAATAAAAGCATAATGTCTTTATTTTGCATTTCAAGTAAATGAATCTTCATTTAGGGATATTTAGATATTTTACTGGAAAACGAGACAAAAATACTAAGGACAATATTAATTTTTAGCAGTTCATGTAACATTAAATATCAGGTTAATTTGTGGAACAGCATTTTTTGTCCTTGTTGTTTAATAATTTCTGCATCAAAGGGTTAAAGGGTTATTGCTTAAATAAATGTTTAAAAATAATAGCCCTAAATGTTTTCATTTACACAAAAGGTCTGGAGACTGCATGCTTTTTATTTCTGCATACATCAATAGCGGTGATGTTGAATCTTGAGTTGAGACTGTATTAATGAACACAGACTCTATTCAAGCACTCGAGGGTTTCCCGTGTGTCTGCCCGCTTCTGTAAATTGACATTCAACGGAGCTCTTTTTACTCCTGTTCAGTCCAATTAAAATCAAAGAAAGTGCCTGCGATGACGTCACGATGCGCCTTCGAGCGCCAGAGCTCTGAATATTCATGAGGCTCTCAGCAATCGCTGCTCATATCTTTCATACTTGTTGAGATGCAAACATTTCATAGTTGGGACCGTCGCAGCTCAGTAGTTATGGAAGAAAACACATTTACATCTCATTTGAATGAGCGGACTGTTATTAAAAGCAGGTGGTCTGCATCTGAATGAGGGCTTGCATTTGTGTTGTAATGACTGTAATTATAGTTGTTTCAATAGAACCTTCCCTCAGACAGTTTGGGTTCTAGTCCAAAAGAAAATCAAGACATGAACAAAACCAGTCATTCCTGTTTAAACAGTCGATTGGATTTCAAGTCCATTTGCTCAGATGAAGTCAGCAGCTTCAGAAGTGCTGTAACATTGATTTGTAAACCGTGTTGTTTTGTTTAACAGGACAAAACTGTCCCAAGTGAAACACAGAGCTGTTTCTCTTCATTTATTCATGAAGCCAGAGACTGAAGCGTTCAATGCACACGTGCTCTTTATTCTGTCACTCTCGTAACATTTTATTATTACGCTCTTACAAATTACATTTAATTTATATTTACAGTTATGCATTTGGCAGATGCTTTCAATCAATGCTTTTATACATGCATTCTCCAGGAATCAAACCCATGGCATGAGTGCCATAATCTGCTGTCTAAACTAAAACTCATATTTCAGTTCATTTTTATGAACAAAACCTTATCGGAATATACTTCAATATAGACTGAAATCATTGTATTTACCATTTACCATGAGCACATACACACAAGTCTATGTATCAGTCCATAATGGATGATAGCCGTGGCTGTAAGAAGCATATAATGGAAACAGATTGCTGTGTTGATTGTGTAGGCCTCAGGCTCTCCATCCCAGAGGAGCATTGCCAGTTTACAGTGTGTTCAAAGGAGAGGGCTAAAAGGCAATTACAATGTTAATGTGTCCTGGCGGGGGGGAACAAGGAGAGAAAATCCACAAGGTGATGGAGTGAGTCAGGACCGCTAGAAAAACTGCCGTCTGGACCGCCAGAGGAAAACACAATGGCAGCAATCAACAAGGAAAGACACACGTATGAATATATGCAGGTCACTTGAGAAAAGAGAGAGGGCTGCTCTCGTATCTGACATGTGAAGAGAGAGAAGTGTGTGTGTGTGTGTGTGTGTGTGTGTGAGCTGTGTTCATTCTCTGCTCTTGCAGGGTTAATATAACCCACATCTCTCCTGGGATCTCATAATAGGCCATTAAACAGGCGCATTAGGATAAATGAAAAGGCTTTTAAGTGGTTACCACAAGACCACCTGGATTTCACTCTCATATGTGTGTGTGTTTATGGCTAAAAGGGAAGAATTTATTAGAGTTATGGGATGTGATTTTTCTGCTTTTGTTCTTAGACTCTCAACATGTCTCTGCCTCTGAATTATCATCATCATCTGCAGGTTTATATTAGATTATTAGACAGCCAAAATATCCCATTTATGCACATTTTGCATATATGCACCAATATATTATGTATTTAGACAGATAGATAAACCGATAATAAATAAATTGGACAAAGTTTTCTAAAAAATAAAAAAAATAAAAAAAATGAATAAAGAAATGAAGAAAATGTTTTGTAGTAATGTCAACAGAAAATTTGTTCTGAGATATTATCTGGTCCTTAATAATATTCTCAATAACATTCACAAAAACATTTACATGGAACATTTGATTTCTGAAATGTTTGAGTTGGATGTTCATCCATTATTTTTTAAATGTTACAAATTGTTTCAGAATGTTCAGAGAACATTCAAAAGTAACGTTTCAATAATGTCTGGGAAATTATAAAATGTAATGTTTGCATAATTTTCTTTTTTTCAAACACTGGATGTTTGGAAAGTTGAGAGAACATTCAGAAATAACGTTTCATAACAATGTTAGCAAAACATTCTTAGAACATTTTTGTTAGCTGGGGTATTATAATTAGCTTTATTTAAAAGCAATCAGAAACTAAAATATGTCTATTTAGGTAAACCTGTGTGGATGAACTATAGCAAATTTTTGTTCTAAATGTTCATTTGCAAAATTAATATAAACAAAAAATACAAACAAATTAGGGGCCGTCACATATGTGACAACGGCATATGAACCAATGCTGAAAGTGTTTTTGGGAATGCAGAATCTACTAGTGACTCCACTTATAAAAGCAGCACATATTTGTTCTGATAGCGGCTAATCAGCACAATAATGTACTTGGGATTGTGATGCTAATAGTAATGGATTCGGAGCGGGGCCAAGGCGTGCGATTGGCTAATTTCACTGTGCCGCGGCCCCCCGAGACACACGTGTCTTTTCAGTTTGGCTCTCTAATTGAAGTGTGTTATGTGTTATTTTCTGCCTCGCTGAGCCGCAGAAGAGGCTGCCAGTGGTGTCGGCTGTTGGTTTCATACAGTGTCTGAAATATAGTAGTCTTTGCTCTCGTTTGAAATGCAATGCAAAGCATATACTCACTCTTACAAATAAAGGTTCTTTATTGGCATATGGTTCCATGAAGAACCTTTAACATCCATGGAACCTTTCCATTGGACAAAAGGTTATTTATAGTGGAAGAGGTTCTTAAGATTTTTAAAATGTTCTTCACTCTAAGAAAAAAGTGGTTATTTTTCTGAAAGGTTCTTTGAGGAACTAAAGATGATTCTTCTATGCACTCTTAAAAGAACCATTTTTTTAGTGTAAGGACCATTTTAATCATCTAAACGACCTTTTCCACAATAAAGTATCTTTTGTGTGATGGAAACGTTCTGTGGATGTTAAAGGTTCTTCATGGAACCATCAATGCCAATTAAAAAAACCCTTTCTTTTTAAGAGTGTAGCACCACAGCAAAACCCCCTTTTTGGAACATTTATTTTTAAGAGTGCTGTTCCTGTAAGATGTAGTGAAGAAGACAACATCTAAAAACAGAAAAACATATACTCTTAAATTGAAAGTTTCATTACTGGCATTGATGGTTTCATGAAAGGTTCTTTATAGTAGAAAAATGTTCTTCACACACACAAAAAAAAAAATGCTTCTTTTAAGAACTGATCACTGAAAGGCACTTCATGGAACCAAATATGTTGTTTTGGACAACAATACTAAACAACACTGTATGTAATGCAGAATGTGTGGATCCAAATGCAGCCCTTAAAGTACACATTCTTAAAGCTTTGGGAAAGTCATCAGATCTACATTTCTTCATGTGACATTGCTTGAGCTCATGCCTGCAGATGTGAGTTTGTCTGAAGTGAATGATAAGCCTCATTGCTCTGCGTCCCTTCTGTGCAGCATCATAGTTTTCAGTGCGAAGCTAATTAATGATCTGTCTCTATATAGCAGCAGAAGAAGAGGGAATTGCTCCACTACACTAGCTCAGCTCAGTCAAGTGTGTAATGAGAAAAAGGACAGAGCCCAATGAAGCAGCTACAGGGACAAAGGACCGGACTGATCATTTGTCTGATGAAATCCTTTTGTTTCAGACTCCGTGACAACACAAAAAGACAGACAGAATCATGACACTGCTGTTCTTCTACAAAAGCTTGAGATCACCTTGTGGAGCGAGATAACACTGAATCATTGACAAAGACAGCAGTGCGACACACCTGACTGATCCTGGATCAGTGTCCCAGGGGACAGATTGAGGATTATGTGTGGAAAGACTCCTGAGAGAAGCACCCTGACCTCTTATAGCCCTCTATGATTTTTCTGAAGGGTAATAAACTGAATGAGAAGTGGAGAGGACGTGCACATAATGACGTGCCATCACATTCACTATGCCAAAATACACATGAAATTTGTTCCTGAGAATCACATGCTTTGCCAGTGAAAAACACACAGGATTGAGCCTCAGTGAAAGAGCACAACAGAATGGGAATGATGGCAAATATGGCGCCAGATAATAGTGGCTGTGGAGGTGAGGAAAAGCAATCTGATGCTTTTTCACACTGGAGAACAGTGACTTAACAGATCCTGAACAGCTTTACAACACACGGTCTCCTTATAAAGAATGTCGATAGAACATAATTAATCAGATTAGTAAATCTAACCTAAATCTCTAGCCTTAGATTTCTTCATAATGCTCAGAAAGCCAAAAAGAGATGTCCGGTTGCATGTGAATGAAGGTATATATTATATTTTAGCCATTTTTTTATTGCAAAATATAAATTTGACTACCCGATCTCATGAATGTGCGTATAAATAGTACGCCAAATAAAAACGAAAACTCGTGGTATAGATACGCAAAAATTGAGTTTGGCGTGTATATGCTACGTGATGTGTAGGATTAGGGTTGTGGGGTAGATGCGTATCATGTGTACGCTAAAACTGCGTATTATATGCACGCCAACAAATTTCGAATCATATGCACGCGCAAACTGTGTATTATATGCATGCCAAACACGTGCGTGTGGTATATACGCCCAAGTCCAGTTTTGCGTATCAGTACCACGAGTTTTCGTTTTTATTTTTTTTCATGAGACCGTGCTTAAATTTGACCAGGATAAGTCATTACCATATTGCATATAAAGTCAGCTGCTATTATAATTCTCAATCTCATTCTTATTGTTATCATCGTTTTTTCTTTTTCACCAAAATTATAGGACAACTATTTTTTTTTATAGATAGGCCTATATGTATTTTTATATCAGCGGAATTGATCTCAAACGCGCTGAATAAAGCCCGTGTGCGCCTGTTCTTGTCCTGATTGTATTTTCGCAGCTGTGAATCTCCGCGGCTCCGGTGGATCTGTGCGCTCCTGATAACGCCGCTCCGATTAACCCGTTCCGCTCCCACCGGGAACAAGAGGCCGAGAGGCCGAGCACAGCCTGCGGGATAAAGAACATCTCCGGGGGAAAGACAATCACTGATATGAGAGATTAGATATGGCGAATACAGGGCAACACGAATTCTATATATAGTATGTAGCCTACATAACCATCGTACATGAAGCATAAGATAAATTAGAAATACATTTATTAGTGAAACGAGGTTCACTGGAAACCCCTGACCAAAAATTAGCGTCACATTTACGGAATTGATATTTTACCTAGTGTATAGCCTATTAATAAAACATTTAGATTCAGTAAAACTGTCCGTTTTCCGAATTTGTCAAAGTGTTTCTTTTTCACAGCCAACGTTCTAAATAATTGCGACATTTAGCTTTTGATTGTTTTAATCAGGACAACATAACCTACCTACTACAATCGCCGGATAAAGTTTGATAATATTCTATAAATTCGTTTTGTAGCATTTATTTATTTCTATGGGGATATTAGTTTTGTAGGAAATATAATAAAGCGAATAGATATAGTTCTGATTATTCGTTTACATTTGAGCATGGTCGGACATGACATCTGATATATTTGCAATCAGACCAACATTTATTTAAAAAAAAAATCCTTGGTTTATTTTTTTAACGCACGAGTATCGTCTTGATAACTGATTCATTTAGAGTTCATTTCTTTCGAGAATATGAAAACACGAAACAATTTTAAAGAACGGAGGATTTTGTAGTATTTCACTATATTAGTGAATAATTCGATCCAAACGAACACTGTAATGTGCTCATAGGCCTAAATGATTTTATAAAGCGTCCGCCTGTTTATAGGAATCCACACAGATCGATCAGAACTGCGCTTTCATAAAGTGCATGAATATGATGAATACACGCGAGAGCAGATGAATGAAAAATGCCATCAGAGAAAAAAGAGACTTTGTTTCTATCGCTTAATAACTTTTCAAAATCATCTTCATTCACTTTAAAAAAAAAAAAAAAAAAAAAAAGAGTCCGAGAACAAGATGCAGATTAACAGCCCAATGCACAATATTTCTGCACCGTGACAAATAATCCATGAGAAATGTCCTTGCTATTTTTTAACAAATTAAAAAACAAATAAAAGAAAACGCACCATTTGAGATAACTTAAAATCTAAACCTAAACCAGTCAAATCTAATTCAAATCAGCGACGTATTTCTTGCTCATTCCTTTGTCGAATGGAAACAGGTTTTAAATCCGATTAAAAGAGTATTCCAACAGCAACTCGAGGGTGGCACGGTTCCTCTTGTTGAAAATGAGTTCTAAACCTTCATCTGAAGCAATAAAAACTGCAGAGTTCGAGATGCGACAGGAAAACAAAACAAGAATACTTCAAGAACACTTTTAGTGTCCATGTAAGACCTAGTACTATGCGTGGAGACGTTTATATATACGTAAAGTTATGCAACGCTATGAGACCCCGGATGCCATTGGGTGTTGTGACCAAGTATATTGGGCATAATGAGAGTGGAGAGGAGGATGGGGTCCTGCAAGCACCTCCCCTAGAAATGCAGCAAATCTTTACCCCGTTTTTTGTCGGTGCGGAGTAGCGCGCGCACTGGGAACCGGAGACGCGCGTTGCGCGCGAGACTCTTAGCATTGGCAGGCTGACTGTGACACGTGCCTCTCTCTCAACACCCCCGAGCTCCAGTGTACCGCATTGGCATCAGCGACGGCCACCGAAACGCAGGACAGAGAACGGAAAAGCCGCGCAAAACCGCGAGCGTTCTCCTTTACGCACCGGAGATTAAACTCTCTCTCGCCTGGAAAGCGCGCGTTAGAGTTCGGCCAGAAAAAAGAGAGAGGAGCGGGCGAACAGGATGCAGGAGCCAGGCATCATCTACGTCTGAAAGTGACATGAACCACGGAATTAGCCAAAACACCAGGCGTGATTTCAGTCAGAACTGGAGATAACGAACACGCGTCACCACGAGAGTCACTCCGTTGATGCGCAGACAAAGAACTCCGGTCGCACTCTAAATTCGATATAGCTAGAAAAACATTCGCAGAGGTATTTCAACAGCAGTCTCATTTAGGAGAGCAACCATGGCCACGTTAATTAGAAGCAAGATCTCTAACAAGCTGTCCAACGCGGCCACCACGGTCACCAATAAGTCGCAGGCGAAGGTGAGTGGGATGTTCGCCAAACTGGGCTTCCAGGCCGCTACCGATGAAGAGGCTTTGGGCTTCGCCGCCTGCGATGATCTGGACTATGACCACAGGCAGGGGCTGCAAATGGACATCCTTAAAAACGAGGAAACGGGTGGAGGAGAGGGCGGCGGGGAAACGGGGGGCGAGGGGACAGCCGAAGGGGACAGCCATTACCAGAGGGATGGAACGGGTCCACCGCCCTCAGCGTCCAAAGACGGCGGAATCTGCTCCGAACTCGGCGGCCCGGACAAGCCAAGAATTACTGCTTGGGAGGCAGGATGGAACGTGACCAATGCGATCCAGGTGAGGAGGCTTTACGCGTCACGGCGATGCATATCAAAAAATAACATTATAAAGTTTTTAGTATTGATCGATTTGGAAATGGTTACGTGAAAACTGCCTGCAAAATATACGTTTGTAAAAGGGTTAGTCCTCTTTGAGGCGAAACGTTTCTTTAATGGCGTAGATTTTTCTTGAGCTGACGTCGTGTCACGGGGGATCTGATTGATATTAAGGGACTTTCATCAACGAGTTGAGCTTTATAAACCCAGTCCATTCAATATGCATTTCTATACTGGCATTGTGTGGGGTTTGCATGAGCAATTACGTCTTTTTTCGACGTGCGTAAAGTGGAGAGCATGTTACGATTGAAAATATCCGTTCCAAAATGTATGCATTCCACACGACTATGGTTAAAAAAAGAACTTGAAAAATATGTTTGGATAATGGCAAAAAAAGCATATTTAAACGATAAAACCCCCACATATTTAATCGTGCGCAGTTAAAGCTCTTAATATCAAAAGTGACGTCCGTGACGTGACTCCCTGCCTATTCCTGATGACGACACAATGAGGTGAGCGTGACTTTGCTCACAGCAAATGGAATGTCCGGACTGAATTCAGCTGCATTCTTAATGCTCCATCACAACACCTGCAGTGAATGTAGAAGCCGATGATGGCGCATTCCCTCCGCAACAAAAACGTGGCACCAAAAACACCAATATGTGACCCTGGACCACAAAACCAGCTTTCCATTGGTGTATGGTTTGTTAGGATAGGACAATATTTGGCTGAGATACAACAAATTTGAAAATCTGGAATCTGAGGGTGCAAAAAAATCTAAATATTGACAAAATCGCCTTTAAAGTTGTCCAAATGAAGTCCTTAGCAATGCTTATTACTAACCAAAAATTAAGTTTTGATATATTTACGGTAGGAAATTTACAAAATATCTTCATGGAATATGATCTTTACTTAATATCCTAATGATTGATTTTTGGCATAAAAGAAAAACTGATCATTTTAACCCATACGATGTATTTTTGGCTATTGCTACAAATATACCTGTGCTACTTAAGACTGGTTTTGTGGGTCACATATGGGTATAACTGTACTGTGCATGGAAATAAAATGGAATAGAACAGAATGCATGGGGCATTGCTAGCACATTGTGTGAATTTATAAAAACAAGCAGCGTTCTGTTGTGTAAAGCCATGCTCTGCTTATCTCCCCAGGGCATGTTTGTTCTCGGGTTACCCTACGCCATTCTCCACGGAGGATATCTCGGACTGTTCCTCATTATATTTGCTGCAGTCGTGTGCTGCTACACGGGGAAAATCCTCATCTCTTGCCTCTACGAAGAAAACGAAGACGGCCAGCTGGTACGAGTGAGAGACTCGTATGTGGATATCGCCAACGCCTGCTGTGCGCCGCGATTCCCAACGCTGGGAGGCCATGTTGTCAACGTTGCCCAAATAATCGAGCTGGTGATGACCTGCATTTTGTATGTCGTTGTGAGCGGAAACCTGATGTACAACAGCTTCCCCAACCTCCCCGTGTCCCAGAGATCTTGGGCCATCATCGCCACCGCCGCTCTGCTGCCTTGCGCCTTCCTCAAGAACCTCAAGGCTGTGTCTAAGTTCAGCTTGCTTTGCACCCTTGCACACTTCATCATCAACATCCTAGTGATCGCATACTGTCTATCCAGGGCGCGAGACTGGGCTTGGGACAAGGTGAAGTTCTACATCGACGTCAAGAAGTTCCCCATCTCCATCGGCATCATCGTCTTCAGCTACACCTCGCAGATCTTCCTGCCTTCGCTGGAGGGGAACATGCAGAAGCCCAGCGAGTTCCACTGCATGATGAACTGGACTCACATTGCCGCTTGCATCCTTAAAGGCTTGTTCGCTTTGGTTGCTTACTTAACATGGGCCGACGAAACCAAGGAGGTGATCACAGATAACCTGCCATCCAGCATTAGAGCCGTCGTCAACCTCTTTTTAGTAGCCAAGGCGCTGCTGTCTTACCCGCTGCCGTTCTTTGCCGCCGTTGAGGTTCTGGAAAAGACTTTCTTCCAAGACGGAGGGCGAGCGTTTTTTCCAGATTGCTACGGGGGCGATGGGCGGCTCAAATCATGGGGTCTTTCGCTCCGCTGCGCCCTAGTGGTGTTCACTATGCTCATGGCCATTTATGTGCCGCACTTTGCGCTCCTCATGGGTCTGACAGGCAGCTTGACAGGCGCAGGTCTGTGCTTTCTCCTCCCAAGCCTATTTCATCTCAAGTTGTTGTGGAGAAAGCTCTTGTGGCATCAGGTCTTCTTCGACGTCGCCATATTCGTGATCGGGGGTATATGCAGTATTTCTGGCTTCATCCATTCAGTCGAGGGCCTCATCGAGGCGTACAAATACAACCTGACCGATTAGTCTGGAAAAGTGGTAGTTTGGTGATAAGTGTTACACATCCCACATACTGATAACCAAACCAATAAGTTCCCCCCAGATTAAAAAATAATAAATAAATAAATAAATAAAAAGCATTTAACCCGGGTTCATTCAGATCTGACCTTAACACACAATAAATCAGCGATTCTTTACGCATCCACATGAGAAATGCCTTGGACAGCAGCGCGTCACACAAATAGATACCAGAGCAAACGTTTATTTGTGTTGTTAAGCGAGAAAATGGTTTACAAGAGAATTTATTTCAGCTTTAATTCGGCCCACAGGAATCATTTCATTCTGCAAACGCGTGGATATGAGTGCAAGACATTCAGATGAGCAAAGCAATGCTGTGAGTGCGCAAATCTCCTGCAATACACGACTAAGAACAAAAAAAACCCAATTAATTACAGGGACCAACGCCGTGGCAATAAACACAATAGAGTACGTTTAAAATAAATCCATGGATTTTCCTTAATTCGCTCTAAGGACACATATAGGTCTTAATTAGTTATTATCGTTTGCATTTACTGAACCAAAACGGAAAGGGCAAGATAGAAATAATGATAATAATAAAGGCAGCATTCTGGACGGTGAATAGAAGTACTTTAACTATGCATTTTGATCGAATGATGTCCATGCAGTATTAGAGATATTCAGAAGAAAACGAGGGTTTTATTCACACATGAGGATTGCGCTGCGTTTCGACTGCTCTCTGACAGAAACCACACAAAGACACTCGTGTTTTTACAAGACATCGAATAACGAAGAAGAAAGAGTCGCTGAAGATGAAGATGATGAAGAGGAAAACGAAAATCACTCGGAAATTCCAGAAGAAATTGTGGAAGATATTTAAACAACCCATCAACTCGAATCAGTAAATTTCAATTTTGAGCATCGCGTTGTTTATCGGATATCAAATGTCGTAATTTAAAACAATTAATAATGTTCATGTTCCCCTCGGTGAGATTTATTATAGCGTCGTTGGATCGAAATCAAGGGACTTGCATAAGACATTATTTTTCATTGTGTGCAATCCAATGGGTGCCGTGGAAATGTTATAAAACCGTATGTGTTGTGTTATTGTGGTTTAAAAGATGGAATGTATATCACAAAATCGTTATCATATATCGTGAAAATGAATATATTGAAGAATAAAGAAACGCGTGAAATTATATTGTACAACTGTTTTTTTGGTTTTGTGTGATATGGAAAAAATGAAACACGTTTTCCCTTCAAAAGAGAATAAATCTACAAAACAATAAATCAGTCGAGTCCCCCTCTCAGAGATTTATTCCAAACGCACATGTAAAGAATGCACATCCACATCATATACAAGCCTATAAGGGTTCACATATATAGCAAATGCATTTTTAAAGATTTCTATTATCGGATAATTTGCGAAAGAGAAAAATAAAAGCCTTATTTGATGCATTACAGTTACATATTGCTTTTCACATGTACGGTTGGAAAAACAGGCAGCTTTATTTCAGCATTACAAAATGAAAAAATAATAACCGCAGCTAATAAATGAATTACATATTGTCCTATGGATTTATATGAATTATTTCAATCTTCAAATGGACTGAACGTTTAAATAAATTGTAATGCAAATGATAAATGCAACTTGTCATAGTGTTTCACACGGCGCAACAGAATGAAGTGAACTCATGCAGAAAATACGCGACAGATTTTCGCTCTCGGCTCAGATTCACAGTCTGACATCTGGACAGAGTTAGTTTCTCAGTTACTGAGGCTAATATGGGAAAAAAGAAAGAAAATACAAAGATGCGCATTCACATATGGTTGCGTGCATGCCTGAACACAGCATAACTGAAAAGAAAAAAACATCAAAACGGTGAAAGTCTACAGGAATTTATAGTATAATACATTAGACATTTCAAAAATATTACTCATTTAGATTCAGGTATCTACACAATAATTCTGCATGACACTGTATTGCACCGTCATAGTCTAAGGAGAAGGTCAGAGGAGAAATTTTAGACCGTTTCCACATAAACTGCGTAATAAACGCAAGTGGAGAATTTTGGCAAATGTCGGTCGTGTTGGATTGTGGGAATTCGAGTTCAACCAGAGGAGCCATTTTCTCATTACTGGACCAAACAATGCCTGAGAAACTGTGACTGTAGCGCCATCTGGCGGCAACATAATACTACCGAACACAAGACCAGAGTGCTGTACACACACACTTTACAGGACTAGAAAAATACTTCACAACGTCTGCTTCAAACGCTTTCTGAAGCATCTAAACACTGTTGACTCGAAATTATGATTCCTAAGTTATTCTTATGGAAATGGACAAGAGCGCTTTTTGCATATGGACTGCGGAGCTAATGTGTTAACAGGGTCTAACAACAAAAATTTCCAGATTAGAATAATATTTTGTTAAAGACTGTTCGCAGTTCACAGAACTATTTACTCTCATTGTTGCTCCAAAACCGTGTAAGTGTTTTCAAGTAACACGATTGAGAGAGATGATTAGCAGAATGTCCTGAATGTTGTTTTCCAGGAAGTACTCTAAACAAAGCCTACCAGATTTTCAAAATAAGCACTATAAAATAAAGCACCAATAACAGAAATTCAAGCAGTTATTCCGTGCTCAAATCTGAATATTCAAATTTAAGAGCGTCATCCGTCACTTGGTGAGGCGTGAAGTTTGAATATGCGAAAGCGCCAATGAGATTTGATTCGAAATAAACACTACACGGCATTCAGCAAAACACCCGCTGCTTTCTAATCCGTTCTCAACTAGTACTAGTTTTGTTTTAAACGAGTTAATGTGTCAGATATATCCCTGGTCTTGCAGTAAAACCAATAAAGCAACATGCAGGACAGAACCCACCGCTATTTGAGAACAAACAGCATCAGATCTTGAAATCAAAGTATTTTAATATAAAGAAAGTCATTCAATATCGTTTTATCTTTTATTTATTCCCACATACAAAATAACGAAATACATTAAAAGTTCTATTGAGATCCTTATAAGTAATAATAAAACAACATTTGTTTCCAGTAATGGTAAAAATTGTACAATTTGTGGCTTAATTACATATTTACAAATGCATGTAAATTGTAGCACCAACAGTACATGTAAAAACAACATACAAATCAAAGTTCTGTTCAAGAGTCGCAGTAAGGATCAATAAGATGATTTAGTCCGTTCTGTTCCACAAGTTCACATCTGAAGAGCATATTTGTTCCTCAGTTGTTGGCTGCGGTGCGTGTGGTTGGTTTCTTTGTGGAGTTCTCCAGCACCCACGGGTGCACCATGACGCCCTGGATGGGGAGCCGGTGCATGGGGTTGTGTTTCAGCAGCCTGTTTATCAGGTCTCTGCTGCCCTCACTCACATGAGCCGGATACGTAAACTCAACCTGGAGAGAAACAGAGAGACATGGTTAAGATATACAGTGGGGAACACTATTATTAGAACACTAGTATTTTCAGCAGCTAAAAAAATAAAAATAAAAAATAAATAAATAATGGTTTTAAGTCAGTTATTTCTATCTTTTGCTGTAGTGTGTCAGTAGGAAATATCAGTTTACATTTCCACACATTCATTTAGACATTAATTGTAATAATCCAGTGAGATTTTAGTTTGCTCCACACAGAGATGTGATCTGATCATCATCAGTCTGTCTGGAATGACATGAAGAAACAGAACAAACTGAGACAGACTCAATCCAGAAGAACTGTGTCTCCAAGACGCTTCAAGAAACCTTCCTGCACAAGTGCACCGAGAGCAAAAGCTGCTTTAAATGCAAAGGATGCTCACACCAAATGTTGATTTCATTTAGTTCATAGAAGTTAATTGATAAAGAAAATCTATTTATGACATTTTCCTCATTTTACAGCATTTTTACACAAGTGCCTAAAACTTTTAACAGTACTTTAGATTTGCAGGAAGGTTTCTTGAAGCGTCTTGGAGACACAGTTCTTCTGGATTTAGTCTGTCTCAGTTTTTTCTGTTTCTTCATGTCATTCCAGACAGACTGGATGAGACATAAGACACATCTACATCAGACAGACTGAAGATTATCTACATAAAACCAAGATTAAACAATTTTGCAAGACACTTGCAGGTATCTCATTCTAAAGAGAAATGTCAGCTGATCTCGACAGCACAAGAGCATAACAATATATTAATATAGAACAAACCTACTCAAATTAAATCAGTAAGAGCCTCTGATCACTGTTTCCTTTAACCCTCTGGGGTCTGAGGGTGTTTTGGGGGCCTGGAGAAGTTTTGACATGCCCTGACATTTGTGCTTTTTTGAGTTGCTTATAAACATATAAATGGCTAAAGTCTAATATCACTGTAATCAGCACAAACTGGGCTACAATAATATGTTAGCAGCATGTATGTGATTGTGTTTTTGAGAAAGCAATGTTTATGCGTGTTTAGTGAAAAACTAAAATTTTGAAGTCACTGAAATAAGTCCATTAAAAAAAAAAAAAAAAAAAAATACAGAACATTTGTTCACAAGACTTTTGAGAACTGGATCTTGTAGCCTAGTTTTTGCTTCAAAATGATGTGAAAATCATCTTGTTTACTCATTCACAGAAAACAATATATCGATTTAAATTTTCTAAAACACTTTTTGAGTAGAAAGGGTCTATGCAAGAAGGCGTGAACTATCATTATTAATGCTGTGATTCACACCTGAGAAGATAAAGGCCTGCATAATGAGCCATTCAGTCAGGCATGTGACAGAGGGAAGAGTTACAAGAAAGAATGTGAGGACAAAATAAATTATATATATTTTTTATTTGTAGTTTATTTAGAACATATTTAGCGATCACACAAAATAACTCGATTCACTTGCAAGTGCAGTTAAAGAGTTTATTAGGAACAATCAAAGCTGAATTTCAAAGCTGAATTTTTAGCATCATTACTCCAGTCACATGATCCTTCAGAAATCATTCTAATATTCTGAGTTGCTGCTCAAAAAAAATTGTTGAAAAGAGCTGAGAAGAATTTTCTTCAGGTTTTTTGATGAATAGAAAGTTCAGAAGAACCACATCGTTTGTAACAGGATGTCTTTATCATCACTTGTGTTCTAAATAAAAGTTATAATTTCTATATATACTGACTCCAAGCTTTTGAATGGTATAGTGTATATTGTTACACTTGGAGTAAGACTGAAGTAATGATGCTGAAAATTTAGCTTTGATCACAGGAATAAATTACATTTCAAAATATATTCAAATAGAAAGCAGTTATTTCTAGTAAAAATATTTCACAATACAACTTTATGTATTTTGGACCAAATAAATCCAAGCTTGGTGAGCAGAAGAGAATTCTTTACAAAAACATTAAAAATCTTACAGTTCAAAAACTTTTGACTGGTAGTGTCATACCTGGCATTTCCAAAATGTATATTTTTAATGTTAGGGCTGTGCAATTAATCAATTTAGTTTCGATTTCGGACTCCAATAATTATGAAAATACAATAATCGAGATGAAAGGATTATTGCGCCCCATTCTGCCCCCTTTCCAGCGGTGCACTTTTGCTCCTCCATAAAAGTCCAATTTCACATGCAAATCAGTAAAATCATGTAACGTGACTTTTGCAAAATGGGACGTGATTGATTTATTAACGTTGATCAGATTTATTCATGTTTTTAAAAGCGCAAAAGAGAACTTGTGCTGTTCCTCAGGAAGATTTCTGTGAATGCGCTCAGACACAGAACACAACACAGACATGTAAAGTTATCTTTTAGCTCAAAGTGAGTGCCTAAATGGTCAAATACATGCAAAAATGTGTCAGAATGCGGCGCTTAGTGATTATTCATGTAATGTAATAAATGAACGTAAACAGTTGAGAATGAAAATACGTGTAACAGTAAATTGGATCTGTGGGGCTCTTAAAGTGACAGCGGGCTAATATTGCTGCTGTGTGCTTAATATTAAATCAAACAACAAAAGACGAACACAAAATCACTCACTGCTCTTGACTTAAGGACTTTTTAGCTTTAATAAGAAACATTTCAATTTCTGTAGTAGGCTGTTAACAGAATATTTTAGACTTGCATTAAAAAAAGTTTTGGTTATATGGCCCACTGATAATCGTGTTCAGTAATCATGATTATCAGGGTGTCTACAGATATGAACAAGTTAAATTTAAGACTTTAAGACCTTTTTAATGCCACCTTATATGAAATTTAAGACCGAACCTCTGATGGAAATCACATTATTTTACATACGTATAATGTAATATTGAATTTTTTTTAATGATATAGATAGATATATATATATTATATATATATAGAGCACTGTCAAAAATGCTATTTATTATGATATACAGCAAACTTTTCACATCAGCAGACATTATCCCATACAAAATATCCCCACAAAAGCACTGCAAGACCGAGATTTCTAGTAATGTAAACAATTTATTCTGAAGCAATATTTTATCTGTGTTCTATTAGCTTTTACATTTATCTGCATATTTTTTATATTAACCTAAGGATGTTATTTAGGCCATTTTTTTTTAAACCTTATTAAATGTATGCATCATATTTCATGTCAAATTCTTACAATTGATCAATAGATTAAATTTACACTAGGCTGTTATCAAACAAATTAATTTACATTGCACAATTACAACTGCAATAAATAATATTATGAGATTAATGTTTTAAATGCAATTTTGAATATACAAATAAGAAATTATGGGGGGGATACATAATAATAATAATAATAATAATAATAATAAAAATAATGTTTAATTTATATAGTGCCTTTCCCAGGCTCAAGGACGCTTTACCAAAGCAGGAACACAATGGACAGTCATTTCACAGTCACAAACAGTCAGCACAAATAATCAATTAGTAGTAGTAGTAGACATCTGCCCAGTCCAAAAACAAAATGAAACAAGATGAATGCAGTTACATATCATGATACGGCAAAGACACATAGAAACAACATAGAAAATACATACTGTTACATACAAATAAATACAAACAGCCTACTTTTAAACATACTAACCCCGCCAGTAGGTGGCAGCAAGTCACTTAATGAGGGAGTCATTGAGTCATTCATTCAACTGTTCGCCGAATCATTCAGTAAAAAACACCGCTGTGTGTAGCTTGGAGATTGCGCAATACTTCTGCTGTGATCTTTGTTTGGAACTATTTTAGTTGGTGAAACAGAACAAAACAGTCAATATTGTGTCTAAAATGTAAGTAACTTAATTATGTGACTACTTAACTACTTGTTTAATTAACTAAAATCATTGTAACATTTGCAATTGTGAGAATATTCGGCAATTAGCTCCCTTGTCATGGTATGTTGCTTAACTACGTTATAAATAAAAAAAATAAATAAAAAATAATAAATAAAAAAAAAAAAAAAAAACTCAACCTTATGAAATTTTACCTCAGTATGTTTCTTCTGTGAGTTTCTTTATGTGTCCCGTTCAGCTCTTTTGCTCATTTCATACACTCATTTGATTTTATTTCTCCATAAAAGCCTCTTACAAAGAAACAGACAGCGCGAGCCTGAACAGCGCGACCTTGATACCAGAAATACACTATCCATTATCAATCGCCATTTACGTTGAATGTAATAAAATCAGATGAATCATTCTTGCGTTTCGATGTTGTTTTTTTTTTTTTGTCACATAGGCTATTTGTCCGGTCGGGCAAGTAAAATTCTCAAGCCATTTTTCAGTAAACTTCATTTAACCCATTTTATACTACGTTATCTAGGAAGCTGGTCAGCTAACTGTAGCATGCAGTAACTACAGCGGGGGAAAAATCTGTCTGTCCAATGACTGTAAACAGTCACAGGTCCGTCAGACTGGAGACATTTGCGAGACCGAAAATATTTAAGACCCATCGAATCTGAATTTAAGACATTTTAAGTCTTTAAGGACTTTTATTAGGAAAATTTTAAGACATTTAAAGACTTTTTAAGGACCCGCGGCCACCCTGAATATTGACCAAAATAATCGTGATTACGATTTTTGTCATGGGAATGTGTGCATCATTTGGTCTTCGCTATGGTCCAGGTTCCTGAGTGGGCTGCTTATTTGCATTGGCTCTCTTTGCAACAGGTTCTTTTGCACTGTTATTCTCACATCTGAAATAAAAAAAAAAAGCAAGCATGCTGTTTACACAAACTACATTATTAACATTATTGTGATGGTCACTGATACTAGTACTAATTTATAGAAGAAAAAATAAATAAAACACAAAAAAAATTACCACATAGCACACATTTTACCATACAGTAAATAAATCAAATTAAAGTAACATCTGTAAAATAGTGAATGCACACTTACTCTGTAAGATTCTGAATGGAGATGAAAACTGAACGAGGCCTGCGTCCTCTTCCTGTATGAGATGCAGGTGAAGGCGAGAGTATGTATTCACAGTCCTAAAAGAATGTTATAAACAACCGTTAGCATTTATTTTTCACAGTACCTTAGTATATGCATAGGCCTACTTGATGAGAAAACAGAATGCCAGTAACAAAGAAACTATATTTTAACACTACCAACCACAAATAATATTACCATATAGGCATAATAAAAGTACAATTACTATACTGTGCACTTACTCCGTATGATTTTCCAGTGAACACACACGCGTGTGCCTTTCTTATGCAATTATGCCAGTGCTGCAGCCACAGTCCTAAATGAGAATTGAAACAGTTATAGCAATTACCCGAAGATGCATAGCTGATAATAAATTGCAGCACTGATAATGGTTTATAAGAAAATGATATTTACAGCTTACTTGATATATTTACACCTCAAACGATCGCAATCACCAATGACCAGGTATAACACATTCAAAACATTTACACCAGAGCAGATATTCCCAAACAGAAGCTTAGTTATAGTCATAGACACAAGCAAGCTTTGTATACAAATACAAAAACTATAGTTATAAACATATACAGGCTATATTCGCGAACAGAGTATAGCCTATCACAGTAAAGTATTGCTGTCTATTTTATAGATTTATAAAAAAAAAATAATAAATAAATAAATAAATAAATAAAAAAAACATTCTGGCATCGTGAGATTTAGATGCAGTGAGTGAAACTTCATAATGTTTCACTTGATTATACATTTAGTCAAGAATTATAATTTGGAAAAAGTCTAACTAGTAAAATGTGTACAAGTTATGCGACAACTAATACAAGAAGGTTAATTTATTAAAAAAAAAAAAAAAAAAAAAAAAAGACTTACTCATGTAAATGATCTCTGCTGGACTCTTCAAGCCGATGCGTTCTTTTCTGAGGCAATCCAAAGCTTATTCCTCTCAGGTCCTCTTGAGATGAATTCGGTTTCATTCCTCTCAGCGTGAAGCGAACAGATGAACTTGAGGAAAAGTCTCGCTGCTTTGTTTGCTGTGATGTGGGTGTTTACATGCCGCGCATCGCACGTGGACGATTTTAATATCAATGGTCGCCGTGATTTTGCCAAGTAAAACATGTTCCTGGATCAACATTACTGTCCAAAAATATAGACTTAACCCATTCCCTACCCCTAAACCTAACCCTACTCATCATTTATTTCTAAAATCAGTGTGAAATGATAGCTTATTAACAAGGGTGTAGAAGCACCTAACCCTGATCATAAGCCTAAAACAGATATTTCCTGAAAAGTTATTCTTCAATTCTGATTGGTTGATTGGAATGACGTTCCATGTCACATGTTGTACTTGGTGAAATCACGCTCACCAATATCAATAGAGCGCGGGCGTGATCTAATTAGATATAATGTAGCCAGATGGGAAAGACTGGACATCGCGTTGATTTCATATAGATTACTATATCACAGAATATTTGTTTTCAACAAGACTTGCTTATGGCGCTTTTCCACTGCGTGGTACGACTCGGAACGGCTCAGTTCGGCTCGGTTTGTTTTTCCACTGCAGTTCAGTACCGCTTTAGTGTGGACAGGATTATTCACGTGTCCTTATAGTTGCGCGCCTCTACTGCCGAGACTCCTGAAAAACTTTTTAATTCCGAACGAGAGGACAGTCTGTACTTCCTCAACAGACAACGAAACAGCCATTTTTTGGTTGTTAAAAGAAAGGTGCACTCATTCAAAACAGTTGCATTCGATCCTTCGCTGGCTGTGCTGATTTAAATCTAGCGGCTCTGTTGTGTCTCGTGCCACAAGTTCAATGACGCAGGCAGTGATGATTTTCTCCGGCCAATCAGTGATCAGCAGAGTTTACATGTTACGTTTTGGTAACGGTACGGTTCACTTGGAACCTCGGCCGAGGTGGTACTAAAATCAAAAAAATATTTAAAAAAAAATTAATTTAAATAAATGTTTAAAAAATAAAAAAAAAGTACCAGGTACTGTACCCAGAGGAAAACCCCCCAAAAGTGAGCCGTACTGAACCGTACCGTGCCGGACCATGCAGTGGAAAAGCGCCATTAGTTTAAAAGTAGATATGTCAAGCTTTCTATAGATATATCACTCATGTCTCTTTGTGGAGTATTCCCTGAGTTTCAGTTCATTTAAATGACGCGTTTCTAAATGAAGATCACGCAGACCAAGGAGGCAGACAGTGCACCCTGTTTGTTTTCCTTATTTTATAAAATCACAAAGTTTTGTTATGCGTGTAGAAAAATAAAAGTAGACCCTTTACAGATTCAATTGGTGTATTGCTCTTATCTGTGCAATTAAAACTTACAGAGTAATTTAAAGTTCCTTTAGGGGCTTTCAAAAAAAAAAATAAATAAATAAATAAAAAATAAAAAAATGCAACAACGCGCTTGTCGACCCCAGAGGGTTAATGCAACCCTGTTTATCAGTGATAAAGGACACAATAATAAATTGCATTGGTAACACTTTACAGTAAGGTTCCATTTATCACATTAGGCATCATAATTTAATACTTTTACATAGGGCTGTGCAATTAATCGAAATACAGTTTCCAAAGATTATGAAAATACAATAAAATACACAAAATACAAACTGTGGCGATTAGTCATTCAAGTTGTTGATTATGTAAGCAATGAACGTAAACCGTTGAAAATGAAAATGTGTAACAGTAAATTGGATCCATGCGGCTCTTAAAGTGACAGCAGGCTAATATTCCTGCTGCGACTATGTGCTTAATATTAATCAAACAACAAAAGACAGATGACAAAAAAAATAAATCACTGCTCTTGACTGAAGCACTTTTGTAGCTTTAATAAGAAACAAAGAAAGTTTAATTCTTACAGTAAAGACTATGCCGTTTTATTTTATTTTTATTAAAAAAAAACGAACTTGCACAGTTTGTTTCATTTGTATTTTTTTATTCTATTGTATTTGTCCTTTGATTTTTTTTATCCTTATTACTGACAATTTTAATTATTTTCAATATTTGAGGCCTTTTTTGTTGTTGTTTTCCACTAATATTGGTTACCATAGTTTTATGCTATGGTATTGAGAATTGTGACATTTTGCTGATCTCTAAAATGTAGATGTTATAGCAACCTTATTTACAGAAAATATATATTTGAAATATAATCGCTCTTTAAATAAATCATTCATATAAAGTTTTGCTCATATAAGAGTGTTAAATAATCGTGACTACAATATTGACCAAAATAATTGTGATTATGACTTGTCATAATCGAGCAGCCCTACTTTTACAGAATATACTAACCTAGTTTAACGTTAATTTTTACATAACATTTAACATTGTTAGTTGTTTTTTATAATACATTTAAAACTATATAGATCAATGAAGAACAGTGTATTTCTAGATTAATAATAGCTGTTGAATGTTGTTTTCTCAGCTCATGAGTTAATGCATTAACGAAATGAACTTTACAGTGAAGTGTCCTGCATGAATTATGTAGATCATGTAGTCATGTTAACCTAACAATTCTAACCTGAAAAGCACCCAAACACTGGGATGATTTATTTAACAATTAGGCCTACCATTTTCAATGTCTTAAACAGATATGACATTTCCTCCTTAAGCAGTATGTGCAACAAAATGAGAAAAGATTGCTGCAAAGAGGATCTTTAACTTTTGACTGCCGTTCTGATCATCTGTGCAAAGCTAGTAGGATTTTATGAACATTTCACTTACTCTTGAAATCTTGCGGTACGTCTCCTCATGGCTCTTTGTTTCAAAAGGCGGACGGCCAACCAGAAACTCATAGCAGAGCACTCCAAGACTCCACAGATCCACCTTCTCATCGTGCGTTTTGCCCTCAATCATCTCTGGAGGAAGGTAGTCCAGTGTACCACACAGCGTTGACCTCCTGACAGACAGCAACAGATGCATGATAAATACACTGAACACACATTAACACTAAACATGCAAAAATCACCCTCCTCGGGAAATCAGAAGGACAACATGCTGCACTTTAATGGTTAATGAAACAAACACTGACATGCACAAAACCAAAGTTATGATTACACCTGCCTGAATCATAGCATATTAGGCCTGTCAAATAAAATTATAATTTTGAATGCGTCAAATTTAAACTAAAAATCCACATTTGTGACCCTGGAGCACAAAACCAGTCTTAAGTCACACAGGTATATTTGTAGCAATAGCCAAAAATACAAAATTATTATGGGTCAAAATTATGGGTCAAAATTATTGATTTTTCTTTCATGCCAAAAATCATTAGGATATGAAATAAAGATCATATTCCATGAATATATTTCTTACGTTTCCTACCGTAAATATTAAAACAACTTTTTGATTAGTAATAAACATTACTAAGAACTTCATTTGGACAACTTTAAAGGCGATTTTCTCAGTATTTTGATTTTTTTTGCACCCTCAAATTCCAGATTTTCAAATAGTTGTATCTCAGCCAAATATTGTCCTATCCTAACAAACCATACATCAATGGAAAGATTATCAGCTTTCAGATGATGTATAAATCTCAAAAAAAAAAAAAAAAAAAAAAAAAAAAAAAAAAAAAAAAAAAAAAAAAAAAAATTGACCCTTATGATCGGTTTTGTGCTCCAGGGTCATATTTTAGGTGTGCGTCAGGCAGGCTTATTACTTAATATTTTTGTTAGCCTATCCAGTTTTTTTCCATCCCACTGCATCTCATGTTAATTTAAAAAAAAAAAAAAAAAAGTGTGATTGGCTTTCGGCCCTTTGTATTAAATTATGCATACATAGTTTTTCTTTATAATTTTTTAACTTGATTATATTTGGTTTATAAACATTATGCACTTTTTCCACAGATAGTCATGTTATTTTATTGCTTTAATAAATGAGCATTAGTAATATTTTGCTTGATGCGCCCTCTTGTGGCCTCAGGAGAGAAGCCAAAAGCTTTTTCCCCCCCAACTGAAATTATGCCTTTTAAATTCGATTATAGATAATATTTAAGTGCAAAATTTGAATTTAGTTTTTGGGCCATTTTGACAGCCCTATAGCATATGTAAGCAGAAGACTGACCTGGAGGAGGGTGTGTGGACAGACCACCCAAAGTCTGCGATCTTCAGCTCTCCATTGGCCCCCAGCAGCAGGTTTTCAGGTTTAATGTCTCTGTGAATCACGTTCTTTGAGTGGCAGTAGCTCAGAGCGTCTGCGAGCTCCATTATATACTGCAAACAGACAATATACATGTTATTATGAGACGTTATCAGTCTTCATACATTAATCATGAGCATTCAAAAGCAATTCTTACTGTGGCACTTCGCTGGTCATCAAACGTGCCGCAGCGCTGGAGCTCTCCATACAGCTCTCCTTTAGGAGCGAACTCCAGGATGAGATAAACGCGCGCCGCGTCGTGGAAATAGCCATAGAGACGCAGGATATTGGGATGTCTGAAAGGAGACAGCAAGTTCACAACACAGAGATCTTACTTTCCAAATGCATGATAACCTAGCATTGGAACTCATTTGAATTGTAGTGATTCTGATTCTTAATTCCCAGTTTCCAATTCCAATAAGGTATAATTTATATAAATAAAATAAATTAAAAAAAAAAAAAAAAAACACACACAACTAAACATTAAAATAAAATAAAAAAATAAACAAACAAAACAAAACAAACATTTCTTTTTTGCAAAACATTGTTGAAAACCCAAAGAACACTTACGGTGAATGTTTGTTGTATTTTTGTTCAAACCAACTTTTGTTAAAAGACTAACTAATAAAGACTTTAAACATTATTAAAAACAAGAAAATAAAATTAGAACAAACAAATGAATTGGTAATAGCACAAAGAAATACAACAGAACAATTTAAATCAAATGTAAAATACTGCTTATTACTTTTTATAAATAAAATACACAATCCTTAAAGCTGCAGTCCGTAACTTTTTTGGGTTAAAAATGATCCGAAATCAATATTTGAGCAAGTACATAACCAGCCAGTGTTCAAAACTTTCGCCTTACTTTAGCCCGATTCACAACGGTTAGCTAATAATAATAATAATCATCTTTTCTAATTTGAGTGATATGGGTAGGTTTCCGCGGGAAATTCAAGCATGTCACGTCTGTAAACAAAGAAGTTTTCTCGGCTACTAGGCTCTCTCATGTGAGAATCCTGCAGGTAGCAGATCGTTTAGCCTTTTCTCACAGCAGCTGGAATAATTAAATGTATCATTTTGAAGGCAGATTGTAATCCAGAAAGGATTATGTGTTTATGAAACACATGTGAATGAAATTAAATTATGTTCCAGTTTTAAATGTGCTTCTGATTACAGATAGCCTGGGATTACACAGGATTTGTATTCTAAAGAAAACCAGTTCGAAGGAAGCACAATTTGCTTTTTGAATTAAAAGAATTTCTTAATATGAAATTCGAATGGTATGACAATTAGAGATTAGACTGTACAGAAATTGAAATCTACACGCTAATACACACTATACTCATTGTCACGCAATGCTGATGTTGTTAACATTAATAATTTGAGAATAAAGTATAACAATAATAATTTGCACAGTTAGATGTGATATGAGCTAACCGATCATTAGATTTAATTACCATTGGTAGCGCGATTTATTGTAATTCTTTTTTCCTCAGTTGGGCAGAACAAACGAGGCAGACTTGTTCAGATGGCAATATATGGTGAAAAATTTTATTTGGGTCATATATTCCAAGACGTAGGCTAGAATCTGTGAATCCTGAGTACAGTATCCACACCGGTGCGGTGACTGACTGCCACACATTCACCTCAAAACAGATTCATCCGCGCTGGAACACCGGATCACAACCCCGCGCACGGAAGATAATTCCGCACAGAGCTGCAATTCCAGCTTTTCAAACAGGGATGGTGACAAAGAAGCAAAAGTTACGGACTGCAGCTTTAAGCCTTGTCTGTGAAACCGGGGGAAGGTTTATTAGGCTGCATTCATGCACAGATCCAATATACAGCTACAAATGCATTTTCTTTCGCCACCGTTTACATTCATTTAGGACAAAACCGACGGGTTTATCAGGATACTGACATAATTTTGTGCATTTGTCCATTTGAACCAGTTCTCGAGACCCAACTCTACTAAGTGCTGAAGTATGCAAATGTTCCCAGATTCTGTTTGATGAGAAACGAGTCTAACGACTCAGGAGTGGTAAAAACAGGCCGATGGCGAGAATGCGATGTCTACCTGAGATGTGACTGAATCTCCACCTCCCTCCGCAGCTGGTGCTCCACTCCAGCTTTCTCCAGCTGCTTTTTGAACAGAACTTTAAGCGCCAGAATGAACTTGGTCTGACGTTCCCGGGCCAGATACACACTCCCAAACTTGCCTTTGCCCAGAGCTCGGCCAATGTCGAAATTCTCTAAACTCCACGCTTTCCTTGAGAACAGACAAAACACAGAAACGGTCACGAGTGCTGACTGATATTGAGAGCACTGCAGCATTAAACACAGGAACAGAAAAGTCTTTCCAAATGATCATTAAACAGACTGTGTGTCCATGAGCCATTACAAAAACTCAGGAATATATAAAATATTATATATATAAAAAAAAAAAAAAACAAACCTAACTGCTATACTTTTCCGATTGATTAATTACAATAAAAATTGCAAATATTTTTGTATTTTCTGAGATTTAAATATGCAACCGAGGCATTATCAAAATAAATATGCACTTATTTGCATAGACGTCTAGAAAATAAATCTGAACATTGGATAAATCCAGGTTCATACTTCTAGTTTGATTTTGTCATCATATTAGTGTTAAAGGTTTTTCCAGAGGGAATTACTCCATAGATCAGAAAATACTGTCAATAGACAGAAAACAAGCACATTTTCACCATATTAGGAGTAAAATGTTGTATAAATCAGTGTGAATGATACATGAATATAGAGACAAATAAAACTGTAAAGTTTGGTGTATGTAAGAGAAAAATCTCTCTAAAGATGTGTAGTAATTTAAACCCAAGAATGCAAATAGATAGTGTAATAAAAAAAAAAAAATAAAAAAAAACCCTAGATGTGTATTTTGGGTGTTTTTTTCCCCCTAGTCTGAGAGTAGACATGTTCTAGAAGCAAAATAGATCAAACTTGATCAGTACATGCAAAACAGTTTTTGCCTCTAGTGACAAATATTTTTCTCCCATGTTTTAAAATAGCTTTGAGGTGACAAATGCACTTTGAAGTGTAAATACTTCATGTAGTCACGTAACATGATAAAAAGGATTAATATCATAAATTGTAGATGACTTACTTGGCAGTACTGGATGTTCCAGTGGAAGGAGATTCTGGAAAGCAACAGAAAGAATCATTATAACGTTCTCAATGTGACGTAATGTTATAAGATCAGACGTATCTGCAGAAGTCACGCTTACGCTGAGGTCTGTCCTGTTTGCTGGGTTCAGTAGTTTTTGTAGGCTCAGCCACAGACTTTGGCTGTGGTTTGCTCCGAGCGGTTGTTTTGAGTTGATCTGGATTGATGTTCTGGTCTCCAAGACATGAGGTTTTCACAGGACCTGCGAGTCCGACAGGCTTCTGCTGACCGGCGGGGCGCTGGACGCGCTGCAGCCCCGGAGCCGTGCCTAAAACACGCGTGTGAGGCATGGACACGGGCTTCTGACCGCTCTGGGTCACCGGAACCCTCTTGGGTCCGCCAGAAGAAACCTGCAGAACATGAACACATCACACGTGTCAAAAACAGATAATTGACCAAGAAAATGAATCACTGTAATAATTATACTACAAATAACTCTGGACAACAGCATTTGCTATGACAACGTACCATTTACCTTCTTAGTAAATACAGATCTGAACATGAGATTCAGCATTGCCAAATCTAAATACATATAGAGAACAGACGGAAAAAGAAAAGCTAGGAGTATTAATACAAACTCCACTGTAACTGAGATGAAACAGCAAAATAAGACATCTTAAAATTAAATGCTCCTGAAAAATCAGATGAAAAGTCCTTTCCATGAGAAAACAGAGGGAGAACAAAAAAAAAAACACTAAAAGCAACTGTTTAAAGTGAAAAACATTCAAATGATGACTTTAATTTGCTATACAACTGCAAAAAAGACAATATACAGAAAAGAGCTGGGTTTCATTGTATTAAAGATATAATTGTATTTCTGTACTTTGTTATTTTCAAACTGCATTGTAAATAAATAAGAATAGAATCTAATAAATAACAGCTTAATCTTTACTTTCTAGTAGATACAGATGAGATGAGCTGCCTGAATGTAACTGCATACAGAGAATAGATGAAAACTACTAAACTGTGAAGATACAGGGGGAAAATTAATACAAAATTATGATTTTGGTTGCAAAACGTATATAAACAAGCAACATGCTGACTTTCTGAGAATAAATACACAAGTTTATAACAATATACAGTGCATCTCAAATAAGTTAAGTTACCTTCTCATTTTGAATCTTCAGGTCTTTGCTTAGTTTGGTTCTTGCAGCGGTTTCCATATTCTGAGTCTAAACAAAGAAACGTTGTTTGATTAAATACAATAAATGCATCACAAAAGAACAACCTCAGTCACATAATGAGAGAAAGTAATTAAACTACAATAACATTCAGTCCAATACAGAACAAACATATAACGGTAATAAAGCAGGGGGAGATTGAGGCCTTACACACGACGGCACCCGTTCAGATGACTTGCAAACTAACATTACCATCAAAACACGCATTGATAACGTAAATCTATTTAAAACAACGAACATTCTAAAACTGAAAGCTTTAAAGAAGTGAATCTGTCCGTAATAAATGAAATTCTGAAGCGTTTTCTCGTCGTGATGAAGCAGCGCTTAATAACGTTACCTCAGTCAGCCGTTTCCAAACGACAAATCCGACAGAAACGCGATGATTTCCCCCTCGCAGTGTTAATAACCCGCTACCATTCACTAAACCAGCAGTGTGTGGTATTTAATATTAGGAAAAATCATTAAAATAGATATAGTTTTACTCCTAAAGAGGATGACGCCGTCCTCTTCAGCCGCTGCGACTCTGGCCTGTTTAATTTCAAATATCCCACTTTTAAATACCTTTAACTATTATCTAATTTTTGATTGGTCAGATGGAGCAGTAAACTGGAATCCTATTGGTTGTTGGAGAATTCGTCATGTGACGCAAGGGCTCCGCAGGCGAAGCCGGGAAAACGCACCGTTGTGGAGCGGAAATGACCAGCAGGTGGCGCGAAAGATCATCAAACACACTCAAGTCTAGAAAGTAACCATCAGGTCAGAAATGTTACACTTTATATAAATATATTACATTTAAAAATACTTCAATTTCCATTTTCCGTTTTAAATCATTTTTCAATCAAATTCACTTTTTTATATTTTAATTAAAAAATAAATGTAATTTTTTTAATCATATAAATTAGAAAAGAAGATAATTTAAATGTTTAATAAGCTTAAACCTCTAACTCTATCACTCTCTATTCTAGTTCTATTTTATCTATCTGTCTTCTTTTTATTAAAAACACACACACACACACCCTTGACCCTCTATCAACTGCATATTTATTCTCTAACTGCTACTTTTTCTTGAAAAACTAACACTAGCTTTCTTTTTTCTATTCTATCTACTTTTTTCTTAAAGAAAGCTTTCTTTTTTCTATATTCTATCTACTTGTTTTCTTTTTAAAAAATTAAAAAAGCTTTCTTTTTTCTATATTCTATCTACTTGTTTTCTTTTTAAAAAATTTTAAAAAAGCTTTCTTTTTTCTATATTCTATCTACTTGTTTTTAAAAAAATTTTTAAAAAATTAAAAAAATTGTTTCTTTTTTCTATATTCTATCTACTTGTTTTTAAAAAAAATTTTTAAAAATTAAAAAAACTGTTTCTTTTTTCTATATTCTATCTACTTGTTTTCTTTTTAAAAAATTAAAAAAGCTTTCTTTTTTCTATATTCTATCTACTTGTTTTCTTTTTAAAAAATTTTAAAAAAGCTTTCTTTTTTCTATATTCTATCTACTTGTTTTTAAAAATTTTTTAAAAAATTAAAAAAATTGTTTCTTTTTTCTATACTCTACTTGTTTTCTTTTTTTTAAAAAAAAAACTTTCTTTTTTCTATACTCTACTTGTTTTCTTTAAAAAAAACTGTTTCTTTTTTCTATATTCTATCTACTTGTTTTCTTTAAAAAAAATTGTTTCTTTTTTCTATACTCTACTTGTTTTCTTTTTAAAAAAAACTGTTTCTTTTTTCTATATTCCATCTACTTGTTTTCTTTAAAAAATTTTAAAAAAATTTTAAAAATTGTTTCTTTTTTCTATACTCTACTTGTTTTCTTTTTAAAAAAAAAACTGTTTCTTTTTTTCTATACTCTACTTGTTTTCTTTAAAAAAAACTGTTTCTTTTTTCTATATTCTATCTACTTGTTTTCTTTTAAAAAAAATTAAAAAAAAACTGTTTCTTTTTTCTATACTCTACTTGTTTTCTTTTTTAAAAAACTGTTTCTTTTTTCTATATTCTATCTTGTTTTCTTTTTAAAAAAATAAAAAAAACTTTCTTTTTTCTATATTCTATCTACTTGTTTTCTTTAAAAAAAATAAAAAAAAATAAAAAAAATTGTTTCTTTTTTCTATACTCTACTTGTTTTCTTTTTTAAAAAAAAAACTGTTTCTTTTTCTATATTCTATCTACTTGTTTTCTTTAAAAAAAATTAAAAAACTGTTTCTTTTTTCTATACTCGTTTTCTTTAAAAAAAACTGTTTCTTTTTTCTATATTCTATCTACTTGTTTTCTTTAAAAAAATACTGTTTCTTTTTTCTATACTCTACTTGTTTTCTTTTTTAAAAAAAACTTTCTTTTTTCTATATTCTATCTACTTGTTTTCTTTAAAAAAAAAATTAAAAAAGTTTATTTTTTCTATATTCTATCTTCTTGTTTTCTTTAAAAAAAATTTAAAAAAATAAAAAACTTGCTATGTGTACTGTGTTAGGCTAACCAAGACAACGCTTGCATGTTGTTGCTCTTTTGTTGGATTTGATTGCTTCTATTATCCTCTTTTGTAAGTCACTTTGGATAAAAGCGTCTGCTAAATGACTAAATGTAAATGGCTTTTTATTAGGATTATTTAGATCAAATATAATTTCACTTCATTTCATTTACTTCATTTCATTTAGTCATTTAGCAGATGCTTTCATCCAAAGCAACTTACAAATGAGGACAATAGAAGCAATCAATTGTAGTATTAAAACAACTGAAACAGATCCAAAACTAAAAGCTAATGCATACAACACAATGTCAAAACTTAACATTTAAATGAAAACTAAAAAATAAAGCTAAAAACTATTCAAAATATTAAAGAATAAAAGGTACAAGAGTATAATAATGATTCTAACATAACACTAAGCCAAACAAAAACAAAAAAAAACAACTACATATGTGTATGTACAACCACACACACATACATATATATACATTTATAAATTCAATATATATATAATTTTATTTCCATTTAGTTTGTTGAAGTATTAAAATAACTCAAATTAAATAAAACTAAAACTTAATAAAAAACCTATACTGACATAAAAAAAACTAATAAAATGACAAACATTAACTAAAATTAATAGATAACAAATACAAATCAAAAATATCAGTAATCCTAAAAAAAACAACACTTAGCCAAACACACATGCAAGTAGAAGGAAAGAGGAGAAATAAAAAGCACTTCAGAAATAATAATAAATTAATTAATAATGATAATTCAGGATGCTTTGTCTCTGCAGAAGGAAACTGAATGTTTTTTTATTCTGTCACCAAAGATATGATTTTATTTATTAAATCAAATCTACACCCACAAATCTCTCTCAACTCTGCCTGTTTTTTCTCTCATTTTTTTTCTAAAAATATATCAGTCCTCCTAAATAATGTATGACAAAATTAGTTTGACTAGAACTGATGCATAATAAAAATCCATTCACAAGTATTTCCATTTACAGTTTAACATTTACTCCGTTTCTTCACACATGACATCACATAATTCATCTCAATCTTGGTAAACCATCTTTAAAATAAGAAACTATGTCCATATTCAGGCACCATTATAAACAAAGCAAGAAGAGCCATAGTTTAATATGAATGTTAGTTTATTTCAGCATTTGTAAACAGCTTTGGCTGCGTTCGAAGAACAAATGATGAACAGAGATCAGACTCGTTACGTCAATACCGAGCAACTCTAAAACACTAGACATTTAATTCATTCTGTAATTATTTCAACCTTTCCACCAAGTTGCTTTGTTTGATTTAATACTAAATATGCCAGTAACAAACAGTTACATTCAGTATAAATAAGTCCTTTAAATACAGTCGTTTTATTTTAGTACGTCATAATATTTAAACTGAAGTAAACCAAACATACAGAAGATCTTCAACGCCATTTCAACTGAGAAGGAAAATCACAAGCATCTGTAAATGCTGGACAGGTTTCACATCCACAAACACAAGCACCATCTTCACTGTCACAAGAGCTTCAGGATTGATATTTATGGTACCGTTTTCCCATCGCTGACCATGAAGATGCTGAAGATTTGTGGATGCATGAAATAACAAACCTACAAAATATAAATAAATAAATAGAATGTATTTCACCCTCCTCAAACACACTTCTGATGTTTCCCACACATTTCACTTCACGTCTGGATCCAACGTCCCTGTACAGTCAAGCAAGTGCATATATGTTCACTACTGAGGGAAGGAGATATTTAACATTATATAGAACATTGTCGATGATGATGATGATCATGTGACGTTCTCATCATCTCTTCAGTGCTCAGCATCTGATTAGTTTTCTAATGAGGCACGTTCTGAAGAATCCAGTGAACGTCTGCAATGGTCCTCCGAATCTAGTCTGGAATAGCTTGTTCCCTTCCTTGATGCTTGGATTAAGTGTTACTAGTATAATAGTAGTAATAAAAATAAGTTAGAATATTACTAACAATTTTCAAGTGTATAAGTGCTGGTGAAGCGATGCTATCCAGCGAGTCGTGTGTAACAGAGCTGAATGCGTTGGCATACATTCCTCTTCCATCAACACATCAGATCTGTCCAGTTATACTGATTCATTAAAACTAGGTTTGAGAGTTTGTGGTGAATGAGCTCCTTCTTCCCCTTTGCGTTGTGCGTCAACAGCGGTCGATGGCGAAGCTCTGACCGTCTCTCTGCCGCTGGACGTCCCTGTTAGCCTCTAATGTAGACGCTTGAATGCACGGGACGCTGAGAATGAACTTCCACCATTGGAGAAAGACACGCAGAGAAGAGCGGCGACAGAGAGGAAGGTGCGTGGCAGAATCAGAGCGATCATTTCTCGGTGACAGCGGCGGCCATGGGCGTCCTCAGGGTTCCTCTGGCTGTGATGGCCAGCTCCTCGATCTCTGTGTTCAGACGTCTGATCACCCACTCCATCGCCTCGCGACCCTGCAGACAGACATTCATAATCAGACTGAGCTGATCATCTTTTAGCTACACTTTTTAACCAATGAACATTCAACGTTGGTCCAGTTGTGAATTAAAATTAATTTTGACCAATTTTTGAACCATTTGACCAAAGAACTGTCACTTAATCATATATCACTCCAAACTAGTGGGCGAGTGATATATCGCCTGATATTAAACTTTTATATAAAAAGTTTTTTTGTTTTTTTTTTTAGTTTTTTTTTTTGCCAATGTGTTGAAAGTGGGACATTTATTTTGACTTCTTAGGACTTTTATTTTGACAGTGCTGAGAACGCTAGTTCCTGTGCATTTGAGCTCCCCTTGTCTTCATTAGTTCAGTCTCAGTTTAACAGGTCATTTATTAGAGCTAAGTAAATGGTAAATGTAAAAAGTATCTCTATTATTAGTAACAACCTTATTTTATTCAAAAAAACTATTATTCCCAGTGCACACAGATTTATCAGATTACTAGCAGATTTTTAACAATGTCTTTATTTGTGAAAAATACTGTAATAGGATTAGAGTTTCCATTTAAAGTATAATTATGATTATTTTAGAATTTATTGTTATCAATTTTTTTATATAATAACTCATTTACAAATTAGTTGTTTCAAATTTAGTAAATATTATGTGAAATAAATACAACGATCAATTCAGCAATTTTGCATGTGTGCAGAGATGATGCATGCATTTTTATGGTCTTAAAAACTAAGTAGTGTGATATCATATATATTGGCTTTATATTGAATATTTAAAAATCTGAAATAAAAATACTGTTCGACCACTGAGCAATGAAGCTGCTGAAACATTTTAGAGCCAAGAAAAACTAGAAAGGAAAGAAAATGCATATTCACTAGTAGGGGTGGGACAATAAATCGATATGGCGATATATCGTGATCCTTCTCCATGCGATACGATAATCGATATCTGGCGCCAAATATCGATATTTTAATTAATACAATAAGGTGCTCTAAATACATTTTCCTGCTCCCAGCGTCTAAAAATGCGTGGAAATCGCGGCCGCGCCATTTCCACATTCTTTCCAAGAGCGCTCTGAGCAACTATGAAGCGCGTTCTCTATGAAGATGGGGAAGCACGAGGAACCGAATGATAAACAGATTTTCAGCCACTGTATTAGCTCTACTGCTATATATACACGTTTATGGAGATGAAAACTAAAAAACTGCCCCGGAACAGTTATCAGCGTGGACCATAGGCACCGATCACGTTATTATTGCAGAGCGCATATTCAGTTCATGAGTAGCCGAACCTCTCCGCTCGGATCGCAGGTGGATTTCCCTCACTATATGAGAGAGAGAGAGCGCCGCCGGTGCGTCCAGTTTTATGTGAACAAAACTGGATGCTCTCCCTCTCTCACAGATATTACAAGTGCGCGTTATGCAGTGTGAACAGTGGGCACCGACCGGCAGAAACATAAATCTGCACCTATGGCATGGAGGACGAGACAAAACACTGTCAGAGCCGTAATGCGGCGCAGAAGTGTGCAGTGTGTGTGTGCTTGCCGCGCGTCTACATTTGAAATAACCAACCTGAGCGCGCAAAAGACGCGATGTGATTGTGAACGGCTATTTTTCCGTGCGGGGCTCCGTTTTTATGATGAGAGGAGTAGAAAGGTTGAGAAAGCACTTCAGGTAAATTTTGAAATGTACCAGGTTTATATATATATATATATATATATGGAGAGAGAGAGAGGCTATATAAGTTAAGCAGTTAAATGTGTTTGTTTACACACAGAGAAAAAGAAAATTGTAAGCTTTTAATAAGTCCAAGAATAAAATTTATTAATTTACTCAACATATTAAAATTGATTTACAGAACTTTTTTTTTTGCTGTTTTCTAACAGTTTGGACTTGAATAAAGAAAGAAAACTTGCACTTAACCTTTTCACAGGCATTTTGTTTAGACAGATATCGTGATATATCATTATAGGATTTTCTAGAAATATATCGATTATCGCAGAATCGCTGTATCATGATATTATCGTTATCGTGAGCCATGTATCGTGATTATATCGTATCGTGAGGTACCCTGCGATTCCCACCCCTAATCACTAGAAATGTGCATGACTTTGAGGCCTAAAACCTTCTCTGATGTGTCCAGGCTTTCTGTTTTATGATTTATTAGAGAAATTTCACCTCTTGATGTGAAATTATATTATTTGCAAACTTGTCCTTCACTATTTAGTTTACTCAAACGTGTCTTGGTTTGCTGACCTTTCCTGCATTGGTGGAGATGGTGGAGGCCATGAGTCCCTCCAGATAGCTGCTCAGACTGACGCCCTTCACAGAGATGATGGCCTCCTGGGTGAGCATGGTCCTGCAGGAACATCAGCGGATACCAAACATTACACCAGCAGCACATAAAGAACCACAAACTCGTAGCTGATGAGCTCAGACAGCTCATTAAACACATTCAGATCGGAAACTGTGAGGAATCTTACTTTTCTGGGTCCTCTGGGTGCGGCCGGTAAACGAGCCGTTCGTCCACAGACACCATGTTAGTGAAGGTGATCTATGGTGAGAAAAGCAGAGGATGATGGGTATGACACATTTACAGAGTATGCTGTTTATAACCATAACACAAACCAACACCCTCCGCTCCCAACTCTATTACGCACACATTCAATCACACAAACTCAATGCGCTCGCTTTATGAAGACTATAATGCTATATAAAGGCCTGAGGATGAAGAACATTTATTTGGGAGAGAAGATGTACTAACAAACCAGACAGACAAACAGAAACGCCCTGTCAGACCGACTCGGACAGCATGTGCGATGATGAATGTCATGCGCTGATGTGGTTACAGCATGTGTACTGAGACATGTTCCTCATAATAAATGATATCACTTACATTAGTGGACTGCAGCTCAAAGGTTTTCTCTTTGGGATCAACTACGGAGTGCTCCTGGATGTACGTACATGTCCGTGCGTTGCCAATTATCTGTGGAAAAACAAGACCGCGGGTTGATGAATAAATCGTTTATTAATAACCATCACTAAACAGCATAAATACACACAGAGAGCTTCACAAACACACGGTGATTTAAAGGCACGTTCTGTTTCAGTCAGCGAAATAAGCCTGAACTCAGAACAGAACAAGATCAACTATAATTAACCCAGCAACACTCTACCATTACCCTGACCTATACTAGTACTGACTCTATTTATGGTTCAGATCTCATTCATTTCTCAAAAAGACGCCACTATGGTGATTGTTTCCAACAACAAGAAAACTAAACTTATGAAATGGAGCAGCGAGTTCATTCACAGCCCAGACAGGTTTGATTCTTTAATTACAGAAACATTTGTTCGTAATGTGTGGGGGTTATTCACTTTCAAAGTCTAATTATAGCAAGCAATTCAATGTTAATGGAAAAGAAACAGCTTGAATTCATTTCACCTATAAAATGATCAGAAACACATTTCATTTTTTTGCTTTAATATTTGGTTTTAGTGTTTTAAGAGTGTTTGTTTGTAACACTGAAGCGTGCATTTTCTATAAAGCTGCTTTGAAACAACATGTACTGTGGAAAGTGCTGAATAAAACTTGAAGGCCTGGAATTCAAAATCTTGTGAACTGGATTTTCACCATTCCTCATTACTGCTGAGTTAGTGAAGTGCTAACAAGTAATAATAAACTGACTGCAGCTCTAGGAATCATACTGGAAAGTTCTGGCCTCATAATAACCTTGGACGGTCCTTGAGCAGAATGAAAGAATGTCAGGTCAAGGATGACAGGCACAGGTCACTTTCAGACTCGCGTCACAGCCGGACACTTCATTCAGAAACGAGACACCAGGACGACATGTGCTGAGGACTAATCAGACCAACATAACCATTCAGTCAGGTCAGAGAGGTTGCAACCACTATGAATCAGGTCAGGAATAGCTGAAGTCTTCCCATAGCTGGGAACATCTCAAACCGGTCTGAGTTCATTCAGGAATTATCTTGATGGTTTCCACAAACGTGATGAGAACAATGAGCTACTGAGAGCTTCTTACGGTTTCAAGATTAAAGTCAGCTGCTCTCTTTAATTCCATAAAACATGCAAACAAACAGATTAGTCTGTCTCATTTCTAGGGTGGGGAATTGAAAATAAGTCCAATTCCAAAATCGGATACTTAAGGTCGGGAATCTGATATTTATTTTAAAATTAAAATTTCAATTCCACCTATCAATTCCTGTGTGCACATCTTTTTTTTTTTTAGGTGGTGACAAGGGGCTGTCAAAAATGTATTTGTCTTTGAATAATTCATTCAAGAGATTAATTCAAAAACACTGATTCATCCAGTAATGAAACAAGTCAATCTTGAGTGAGTTATTGAATCATTCCATTCATAAATTCCATGAGATTTTGTTTAGTTGTCTAATATTTCTTCTTCAGAATTGTGAGAGAACTACAACCTCCACTAAAGGAAAAACAGTCTCAATTTATCCAGAATCATGCAGCTCTATTTTGCACACAAACAGCTCTTAATCGAGTCCCGTTTTTAATGTAGCCGGCTGATTTTTGTTCATGGTATTCAGCAGCAATTGAATGTTTTGCAAAAAGAGACACAGAATAAATATGTTTGATATCTAAATGTTTGACTTCATTTTTTAACCACATTTTAATCAAAACTGGGAATCGATAAGCATTGATTAAAGGAATAATAAAATTCAAACAATTCCCAACCCAACTCATTTCAAAGAAAAGCAGGAGTCGGTACCGATCTAACGATGGACGGCAGGCCCCATTCGGTGCTGAGCAGGCGTTTGCTGTGCAGTCGTCCCTGCCGGTCCACGTTACGGTCCAACACGTCCACGCCGAACACGCTGGGGTTCATGGGGTTCGGGTACTTCTGCATGGCAGCTTTGGTCACAGTTTCCCATGGATGGCTGTGAGAGACACAAACGGAAACATTAGTATTGCTGGAGCCTAAAACATTGTGGACATTCAAGGTCTTTAATTAGAGCTGAAGCGCAATATGACAGTGTGAGATGGAGTTACATAATGCATCTGCATGCATCTGTGCATAACTGTAACACAATCGCCATTAAAGCCATCATGAGCTGCGTTACGTCAGAGGACATCACGAGCCGTTCATTCACTGACACATCAGACACAGATCTGATCAACATCTGATTCAACCACTGCTTTATCCACAACCAAAGAAACGCACAGCAAAATAGTTAAAGAAAGAACTAAAATTATGTCAAAAATGGAAAATGTTGAAAAACTACTGATAACAGCCTGCTTTCAACATTAAAAATACACAACCGTGTTCTACATCCAAATGAAACTGATATCAAATCTGATATCAAAGGTTCAAAGTCATAGGAAATATTCTATGTAAGGACACATTGATTTAACCCTTATGTTGTGTTCTAGGGCTGCAACAAACGATTATTTTGATAATCGATTAATCTAACGATTATTAGAACGATTAATTAACTAACAAAGATTAATACATAAATGTAATAAATGCATTGTTCATTGTTCATTCATGTTAATTAATACATTAACTAATGTTAACAAATGATACCTTATTGTAAAGTGTTACCAATTCCTTATACAAATAGATGTATTTGGGACACAAAATGAGATGACAAGCAGAGACACTCTCTCACCATTTAATTAGCTACATGAAAAAGTAACTGAATGACACATCTTGCACATTCTGCCTAACATCTCCTTTTGTAAGTCATATAGATAAGAAACAAAATAAAGGTAAGTGATAAGACGCTTTGGATAAACTATATTATTCACAACGTCTTAAAATACCTCATAGGGTTATGATAACCAAAACAGTCCTGAACTAGATCAAGCTTTGATCTCTGTAAACCAAACTGTCACTTTAATGAAATAATTTTTTTTCCCACTAATAAAAATATTTTATCATTAGCTAGCTCCACTGGAGAACTGCTTTATAACAGAAAATGTCGACTAATCGTTGCAGACCTATTGTGTTCCGGTCATTTCTTTTCCTAAAATGTTATCACGTTAGAGTAAAACTTGCTGACTTTGCTCACACGTGGTATAACTTCACAAACTTCCCAAAACTAGTTTTTGTACTTTTTTTCCCCCATCTTGTTACACTTGTGGTTTTTCTGTTCAAAAGTTACCAGCCTACAGATATTGCTTATAAATTTCATGTTATGTTATATTAATGCCAAATATTGGATTTAATCTTTATCAACCTGTGTTTTTTTTTTAATTAGCACAGGTTTTGTGTTTGTTTTTGGAACTGACTGATCATAGGCCTTATTGATCTGAGCTCAAACATCAGTTTTTGATTAAATATTGCCAGAATTATCCACAAATAATGCTGATTGATCATAAGCCTCGTTGATCTGAACTTCGGTTTTTGAGTAAATATTGCCAAAATTATCCATAAATAATGCTTTTTTCACTCAGAAAATGAGGGGCATGAGCTCAGATCAATGTGACCTACAATCAATCAGCTCCAAAAATAAACCTGTGCTACTTGAAAGAAAACACACTGATAAAAAAGATTAAATCCAATATTTGGTAATAATATAACAAAATGAGAGATTTACAAGCTAGTCAGTTTTAAACCAGATACACCAAAGTCACCAATGCTTAATGAATATGACACATTTCATGTTATTTAATGTAAGTGTATAGTGTTTATTTATTAGTAATCAATATGTAGTTGTGTGCACTAAAAGCCTTTGGGAACAGAATAAACTGCTCTCTCCTATAATAGGAAGCGTCTGGCAGATTTGGCTCATATGAATGGCTGACTGGAAGAGCGTCTGCGGTCACATGACGTATGGCAGAAGGTCCACGTAGAGGAAAGGTCAAGGAGAGTTGTGCAATGAGCGGCACGAGACTGGATCCTCACACGTGGGGTCAAAGGTCACGCATTCACCTGAGCATCTATAATTCAGACATTTTGAGGGAAACAGCTGCCCATTTGTTTTTTGATTGTGTTGTTACCAACAAATTATGGGTTGACTTTAGCACCTATATTTCTAACCTTACAAATGTGACCCATACTTTTGTCCTCAAAGACGTTATTTTTTATTATGAAAATCCAAAGCTTTTATCTGCTGAATATGTTGTAAATTTTCTTATATTGAATGCAAAATTCTTCAATTCTTAAATCATCTTTATCTTTCCCCCTTTTTCTTGTTGAATTGGACTCTCTGGTTTCATCTCTTAGACTTACAAATAACAAAAAGAGTGTCAAATTTTTGATGTACTACAACAACTTTTCTAAAAGGATGTAATTTTATTTTTGTACTTGTAGGTATAGATAATACCATAATTTGACGCACGCAAATCCAGAATGTTTGTTTTCTGTTCTCATTATTATGGTTGCTCTTTGTTGGAATATATTCAGGTTTGCTCCCTGTTTATATGTTTATACAAGGTTTGCTATTTAAAAAAAATAAAATAATAATAATAATAATAATAATAAAAAAGCGACCCGCTCCCTGAAGAATAAAACAGCATTTTCTAAAATAAAAAAATAACAAAAATAATAATAATAATTCAGCCATTTCATCAGTCAATGTCCACCACAGATATATTTATATTTAGTCATTTAACAGACGCTTCTATCCAAAGCGACTTACAAATGAGAACAGAAACAATCAATTGTAGTATTAAAACAACTAAAACAGATCCAAAACTAAATATAAATACTATATATACACACACACATTTAAAAAAAAATATATATATGAAATATAATACAATATAAATATAATTTATATATGAAATATAAATATATTATATATTTAAAAAGATCTATGACATAACACTAACTAACCAACCCATCACACTAGCTAACCAGCAGGGAAAGTTAGCTGCACGACCCACAGAAAACCAAACACACTAGAACTGAGACTTCTGTAGAACTATTATAAATAAAACTGATGAAATCTTACGTAATCTTTATTCAACAGAATCCTGTTAAGTCAAACTCAGCATTATGATTCAGTACTAACGTTAGTCTTTCAGGTGCCAAGGACATAACTACTAACCAGCTACTAGTTCACAACTGATGATTTACTGCATTTAGCAAACACTGGGTGTTTAGCTGCAGTATTTAGTTATGATTATTAATCTTTAGTTATTAGCCATTTCAATGACTGTAGATTCTGACTGACTGCTTTAGCATATAACTAAAGTTACTAAATCGACTTTTACATTAGTGACACGTTTAGTACTCTTAGGCTATCTCATTAGAACCATAAAAAATACAGTGAACATTAAAAATATTGTTTTATAATAATCTGACAGGAAGCGGTGTGTCGCACTGGCGCCTCGTGGAACGCTACATTCCCTCAGACGCGCTAAAAGGCAGTTAAACAGCGCTCGAACGATCGCTCCGCCGAAACAAAACGACAAATGAAACCTTCACTCACTTGAAAACGTGTTCTGACGTCCAGATCTTCATGATTCTTCTTGTATTTTAGATGTTTAACGCGCGAGGGCTGCTCGATGACACCGCGCCGCTTCCGCCGTTTGTTCGAGAACACTGCCGCTCAGGCCACGCCCACCGATGACGCACGCACCAGCGCAGGACGCGCTCTGACCAATCAGAGGCGAGCGATCTGAATGGAAAATCTTTTAATTAGCAATATCAGAAAGAAACAGATAAACATTAGAGCAAGAACATAACAGCATATGAACATATGGGGGATACAATAAAAATTAAAAGGTAATTAAATAAGTAAAATAAAAATAACATAAAATAAACAAAAAAATAATACAAACATTATCATAAAAGTTATAACTTCTTTATGATTTTTTTTTTTATATAATATTGGATGTTTTAAGGCTTTTTTATTAGAGGAAATACTTTGAAGTGATGAGTAAAGCAAAAGTAAATCAGAAGAAAATAAGTAAAAAGTTTTTGAACAGTAAGGTTTTTAATGTTTTTTAAAGAAGTCTCTTCATTTATTTGATCCAAAGTCCAGCAAAAACAGTAAAATTGTGAAATGTTTTTACTATTTAAAATAACTGCGTTCTGTTTGAATATATTTTAAAATGTAATTTATTTCTGTGATCAAAGCTGATCAAAGTGTCACATGATCCCTCAGAAATCATTCTAATATGCTGATTTGCTGCTCAAGAAACATGTATTATTATTTATTATTATTATTATTATTATTATTATTATTATTATTATTATTATTATTATCAATATTTAAAACACTTGAGAACATATTTTTTAGGATTATTTGATGAATAGAAAGATCCAAAGATCAGCATTTATCTGAAATAAAAAGCTTTTGTAACATTATACACTATACCATTCAAAAGCTTGGAGTCTACATATATATATATACATATATATATATATATATATATATATATATATTGGAAAGGAATTATAGAAATTAATCCTTTTATTTAGCAAATATGCTTTAAATTGATCAAAAGTGACGATAAAGACATTTATAATGTTATAAAAGATTTCTATTTCAGATAAATGCTGTTCTTTTGAACTTTTTATTCATCAGAGAAACCTGAAAAAAATTCTACTCAGCTGTTTTCAACATAATAATAATAATAAATGTTTTTTGAGCAGAATATTAGAATGATTTCTGAAGGATCATGTGACTGGAGTAATGATGCTGAAAATACAGCTTTGAAATCACAGGAATAAATTACATTTTAAAATATATTCAAATAGAAAGTAGTTGTTTTAAGACACACTTAATCTATATAAGTATTATTATTTATTTTATTTCGTTTCAGTTTCAGTCCAATGTGATGACGTTAACTGGCATTTTCAGGACAAAGAAAAGCAGATCAAAATGATCAGAACACACCATGAGGGTTTAGAATTTCACCAGGAGCTTTTAGACCAAAAGATTTTGAAATTCACAAGAGACATAAATTTAGATTGTGTTTCCAGACCTTTGACTGCTAGTGTAGATAGTGAACAAAAATAAACCAGCAGCATGTGACGCACAAACGGCACACGATGAACACATGCCAAACACCTGTGAGCCAAAAGCCAAACATGCTGTTGCTATATGCATTCATTCATTTTTCTTCTTAGCTATATAGCAAGCCAAGTAAGCTTTAATGTATATGTTCAGAGTATTTTTGTTTAGTTGTGTCTGACTCAGCTCCAGCACTGTCACTGTGACACTGTCACATTTCCACATCACATTTCATTAATCGCTGCTTAGACTCATAAAGTCGGTCGGCTGTAGACATGAGCTCAGTTTCTCAGCCAAACACCCTTTGAAATGAAGCATTACACATCATCACACACAGTTCAGACACACACACAGCACTTCATTCACATCTGAACACTCAAACACGACTGAATGTGCCAAATAACAACAGATGCTGCCATTTATAGTAAAGAAAAATGCTCAAACTCGCTTTAGAATCAGAATATTTCAGAAAAATGACATCCACTAAAATCACCAAAACTCCAGCTGACATTCAGCAAAATGCTTACTTCAAACAGACAAGTTTATTATTGTATAGTCATCACTAAATTATCATCACTCTTTGAAATGGAACTGGATTTGGTATGTCTTCAGCGGGTCGTATTATAAAGTGGAAACTCTTTATCAACAGACTTTAATCATTCTTTAACATTGTCTGGATTCAGTATGATCAACTGGACATCTTCAGAAAACCAGGTTCTGTTGTAATGGGATATTGAGTCTTGATTACTTTCGTTAGTGAGAATCATGCACCCTCCGCTGATGATTAGATTGAATGCTTTTCTAGTTCATGGCTATATCAGGGTTTTTTCTTAGGGAAATGTCTTGCCAAGTGTTTGCAACAAAAAAGGAAAATTATCTGAACATATGATTGAAACATATATGATGTATACAATTCTAATAATTATAACAACAATTATGTCTGTTAAAGATTTAGTAATTTAAGCAACTTGAATTGATAATATAATATTAATATAAAGAACTACTGGAAACAGAATATTAATTCAAAAGAAATACTGGATGGATGTCACTTTTTTATTGTTAATTAATATTATAAAATAATAATAATAATAATAATAAAAATAATTAAGTAATGATGTATCAATGTAGGTTGAAGTAATTATATATTTAAGAAAAACATATACCATGTTAAACATCAACTCTTTCTGTTTTTTAAACTAGATATACTTTTACTAATACTAATATTTCAGCTTCAGTAGTTGAGAAAGCATGATCTATGAGCTACAGTCCTTTAGACTAAATTTCTGAGTGCTATGTCACTCATTATCAGTTGTGAACTATATTGAGAATGTCTGTGATCTCTGGAGTCTGTCAGATGAGGCTTCATGTTCTCTGGACACAGTAACTGATTTTCCCAGTAGGTGGCGCTGCTGTCATTCTCTTACAGTTTTTCTCGATTGCTTACAGTTTTTTTCAATTGCTAACATCCCTTTGTCCAAACTATAATCACATTTTCAAAACTCTAAACACAATTAGCACAACATCTGTCTGTTGTGACCATACCATTAACACAATTCATGTTGTTTTCGCACAATATTCAGTCAATTAACACGTTTCTAAAATGCTTAAATTTTACCTCATACCAAAATCATGGATCATTCTTATCTTATTTTACAAATGCTTAAACACAGCATGACAGAAATGAAGACCTAATGTTCCAAACTTTAAATACAGTGTAAAGCCTCTACTTCTGCAACAAAAGAGATGATAAGAATTATTTTAATTACTGATCATTGAGAAATAGCTCATTCAAATCTTAATAATTTCAAGTCTTCCCATTACATGGCCATGCACAATAAAAAGGCACTCTCTGGATTGGTTTTGTTCAAAACAATACAGAACAACACAGAGAAGCAGAAAAAGAAAGAAAATGTCTGGACGAGGGAGAGGAGTAGTTGGACCAGGACTATCTGGTTTGGTTCAGCTACCAAATCAGACATCAAGAGACTACAACGGACAGCCAAGACTGCTGAGACGATTATTGGCCCGGCCTCCAAGATCTGTACACCTCCAGAGTGATGTAAACACACCCAGCTCACTCTCTCTTCTAACTGTTGCCTTCTGAACCAGAACAGAACGGCCAGGCACAAGAACAGTTTCTTCCTGCAGGCTATATTCAGCCTGAACAATTAAAACATTCATAACTATACATTGTCCATCATAACTGACACATTTATACATAGAAAACTGACAAGTGTCTATTTGTAAACTGCACACTTGTAAATAACATATCTGTACATTCATTTAAACAATTACATGTTTTCTCTATATTTCTATATAGTGCATTATTTAATTTTCTGTTTTTCTTATATTACTGTTATAATTCCGGTGTATGTCTGCACTGTCATGTATGTTTGCAGTATGTCTACACTTTCTTCTAAACTGGAAGCTCCTGTCGTCAAGTTAAATTATAAAGCTCTTTCTGACTTTCTCAAAAGGGAGAAGGAAAGGTAGGGAGCAAAAGGCAAAGGGCTGTATGTTTTATTTATTTATTTTTTTCACACACAGAAATTTCATTTTGCCAATAAAGCCTTCACTGCAGCAATTCTGTCACTTTTCTCTTACATTCCGTAAAGTACTGATGACTCCTTCACTACGCAGTACACATACTATCTAAAATGAATCCACACATTCACACACAAAAAATTAAGAGTTCAGATGACTGAATTGTTATTTTTGTTGTTGTTGTTGTTTAAATGGATATCATATTGTATGTTCTATACAAGTCAAACTGAAACATGAGAAGTAATGCTGTGCTTTGATTGACTATATGTTTCTGTTGGATAGAAACTAGTGCTAATGTTTTGACCGAATGACTCGCTTTTGAATCAGGTTTGCTGTGTTTTGATAGAGTTAGTATATGTAGAAAAAGGTATTCAGCATTTTGAAATGTAGAAATTGTATTTATTTAACAAAATGTGGTTTTGGCCAGAAAATTAACTGTTTAGCTAATTGTGTGATGTCGGTGTGTTGCTGTGTTAAGAGTTTAGAAAAAGTACTTTAAGTATTGGTAAACGCTTGTTAGCAATTGAAAAAAAAAATAAAACTGTAAACACATTTCTTGAAATTATGCCTCTTTTTTGCGAAACTCAAAACACAAATCCATAACTTCTAACTCAACTCCCCAAACTATATTCAGGTCAAAATGATGCTCTCCACTCAAAACAATTCGATCTTGCTGAAAAACCAAACTTTGCTCTCAGGCATGACACACAAACCCTCAAAAACACACACACACTACTACACAGTCTTACACACTGATTCAAAACAATACTACAAAAACTGATAATAAGTGTTGCTTGTGGTACTGTAGAGTACAGTACAATACAGCAAATTACAACAAAAATAATTATTCTGCCCCAGAATCCCGTCTTTGGTCTGGAACAGGCCAAAGAACCTCTTCAACATCACAGGCTCTACTGGCCCTGGCCAGACAGCGGGGGTAAACAGTGGATTTCTTGCAAAAGCCTGTAACTTACTCAAAATCTTTAGTTCATCCCTCAAACGTATGTGTTTGTCAATGAACATTGACAAACACATGAAATATATGAACATATCAGTGCCATCAGAATGAAAAGTCCTTGTGTCATAGTTCACAAACAAGATGGGCAAAATGCTTGGTCATGTTGTCAATATAACAGTGCTCTCTGTTAGTATTACCTGCTGTAAACTATGACAACAGTTTGGATGACAGTTACTGTACTGAAATGCAGAAGGCTGCATTTCTTATGTATGCCATATATCCATTTCAAATGTACAAATGTACACATTACTGTATGTGGGATACTGATTGAAAAAGACTGGATATGATTCACAGTTACACTTTTACTTGTGGTCTGACCAAAAAAAAAAAAAGAATAAATAAAATAAAATAAATAAAAAAGCCATTACAACATCATTGTGAAATAGAAAAGAAAAAGAAATATGGGCACAAACGCGAAAATAAAAATGAGAAAGTCCACTGTCAGAATTTGTAACTCTTGTTGTCCTCTGTCTATATATGCTTTCCAGTTGAAAGTTGTACCTTTGAGTTGTTTCAAAGGACCGCTTCATCATTGGTTGATCTATATTCTCTTCATTAGTGAAAGTCAAGATTCACTTGAACAATTCATAGTAAATTTACAAAAAGTCTAATAGAAATGTGTAGAAAATATGCTTGACAGTTTATGACAACTAGATCAACCATTTTGCATTTACTGTAATGACTTATACGATGAGCTAATGACTTGATGTTTTGAGGGGTAAGACTATAGCACAGAGAACTATATAATACATTTTGAGCAACATGATATTAGCAACTGATAATGTAGGAAACCACAGACAAATGTACATAATCAGTTGCATGAGTGTACCAAAGCAATCGCAACGTGTTCAAAAGAATGAGAAGCTTTTTATGATGTGCACAAGTGACTAGATGATGTGGAGGTTGAACAAGTAGTTTTGAGAAGTTCATTTCTGTTCTGAGAAATGCAGCAAAGCCACTGAGAAAAACTGCAAGCTGACTTTGGCTCTTTTATCTTTCCATCGAAGGTTCTGATTGGTGTGTGATAAATTCTGACTCCTAGTGTTTCACCTGGGTAACTGTGTGCTAACTGAGCTCAGACTGTGCAGACTTGAGTGAACAATATTGAATGCTAGTGCTTTCTAAATGAGCACATGGTGTAAGCACTGAGAAATGCAGGGATTTGTGTGTAGAGTTTTGCAGTAACAGTTCACCAAATCTGACTCATGTGTCAAAGCAGGGAACAGTGTTTATAGTTTAGGGAAATGGGTGTGCTTTTTGAAAAGTGGCATTATAGTTTTGAATTTGTTTTAGCAATTGAAAAAAAACTGTAATATTCAGTGTTTATCTTTTGTGTGTGTGTGTGTGAGAGAGAGAAAGAGTGATGGAGAGATCTTTAAGTTGTCTTGTGTTCTTACTGTTTGTATGCATTTTATAATATTTAAAGGAAGCATGAATTTGTGGGGAGGAGCTCATTTTAGCAAATTTTTGGAAATGTTTTTGCAAATTTTTTTGGTTTTAACCATATTTATTTGCACAATCTGCACATATGCTTTAAATAAACACCTTTTGTGTGTGTGTGTGTGTGTGTGTGTGTGTGTGTGTGCGTGCGTGCGTGTGTGTGTGTGTGTGTGTGTGTGTGTGTGTGTGTGTGTGTGTGCGTTTTTGTGACAAATGAGGACATAAATTTGTATAATGACACAGGTGTGACAGGTATTACAAGGTGAAGGTGACTTTTCAGGACATTACCTCATGTCCCCACTTTTCAAAACGCTTATAAATCATACAGAGTGAGTTTTTTTGGGGGAAAGCAGGAATGCACAGTCTCCTGTGAGGGCTAAGTTTAGGTGTAGGGTTGGTGTAGGGCAATAGCATATACAGTTTGTACAGTATAAAAACCATTACGCCTATGGAGAGTCCCCACTTTTCACAAAAACAAACATGTGTGTGTGTGTGTGTGTGTGTGTGTGTGTGTGTGTGTGTGTGTCTGTGTGTGTGTGTGTGTGTGTGTGTGTGTGTGTGTGTGTGTGTGTGTGTGTGTGTGTGTGTGACGTGTGTGTGTGGGTTTGAGCATCAGGATGAAAGCTGACTGATGTTGATGAGGTAAAGGACAAGTATCGACCTCACAGCATTTAGAGGCGTTCAGACGAGTGACTCCAGCATCTCCACATGTGAGGAGGATGAAAGAACAGAGAGACGTCATACACACACACACACACACACGATCACCCATCTCTTGAAGGTCAAGAATGACTGATGTTTGTGGTTGTTCTTACTTTTTAAAATGTTATTGTGATCAGCAAACGTGAGTGAGAGTGAATCTCCATCAGCACAGGCTCGTTTCCATGAGAGCACCTGATGCTGCTATTTTGGCTGTTTAATTGGCATGTGGGTGTTAATTCCTGCATTCATGGGGTTATTAATTACATTTTGTCTTATGTTGATGATTCAGCTGCCTAACATCTATAAAAACAAAACATGATCTATCCTGAAATATTGTTTATAAACTCTACACCATCAAATTCCACAGAAACCTCCTGTACTCTATTTAAATACACTCATAAAACTTTTGTAAAAACAATTTTATCTCACAAATTGCTTGTAAATTTCAAAAATAATTATAAACAAACAGCAAGTAACACGCTGAAATAAACATGTAAACTTGAAGTAGAAAGCCTGCATTAGTATTTTCTTGTAAAACATACTTCAGTCATCTTTGTTGATTTACAACTTTGATTTTTTTTTTTTATTATTATTTTTTTTGCATGAGTTGCACTTTACCTATTCTGTTCTATATTCCTCTTCATTTTCAGTTTCTTGCACATTATTTGATTTCTATACTGTCTGTACTAGATGTAAAGTATTGAAAATGTTAATAGTCACTCTACTGAAGCTGTCTTCATTTCCTCAACATGCCAAATTATAAATGCATAAGGCAACATATCACGTCAAATGCTTCTCCTTCCTTTCAAAAGTCAATAACCAATGCAGTTTACTGATGTTGATTTTATGGTTTATACAATATTATGTAATATTCTATATTTATTATTATTACTATTTCATCATTGTTTATATCTTTTTGCACCAAGGTTTTTTTTTATACAAATAAGACAAACAGAGTTTATTAAATTGCATTTTAACTAACTTTTTAATTCACTTGTTTGTTGTGCTGATTTTGATCTAATGTGAACAAATCAAAAGAACTGAAGGTCGTTTCTGAATTTCTCTTCTCTCCTCCAGACACATTTTCAGCTCATAATCTCTGACAGCAGAATCAGAGAAATATGAATCCAATCTCTTTCCTGCAGTCTAGATGCTGTTTTTCCTGCAGCGTGATGCGTTTGTTCAGTCAAGTCACATCATGCGGCGCTTCATTGTTATTGCTTTCAGAACACTTCATTTGGGTCAGATGACTGAGGGATCAGACAGACAGTGTGTGTGTGTGTGTGTGTGTGTGTGTGTCTGTGTGTGTGTCTGTGTGTGTGTGTGTGTGTGTCTGTGTGTGTGTGTCTGTGTGTGTGTGTGTTGTGTGTGTGTCTGTGTGTGTGTGTGTGTGTGTGTGTGTGTGTGTGTGTGTGTCTCATTATCAGTCCTGCAAAATGGACTGATGTCTCTCTATATCTGCCCTCATCTCTCTGTTTTCTCTTCCACAAGGTTTATGATCTTTTTTCTTTTCTTGTCTCTGATGTTTCCTCTGTCTCTCTCCTCACTTATCTTCCTCTCAGTGTGAATCTCTCACACACACACACACACACACACACACACACACACACATATCCAGGTGGTTTGTGTCTCTGATTTGGCTAAAAATACAGCAGAAGACAGAAGCGGGAGGAGAGATTCCCTCTGAACGATCCAAACATCATGAAATGAAGCGGCAGTCGCTCCGTCTCGACTCTCAGGTGTTTGACGTTCATGTCTAGACAGCTGATTACAGCAAATGAGAGGCAGACAGACACACAGAGAGAGGGGAGTTTATTTGTGTGCTCTGTGCACTCAGCATGAGTGTCAAATGAGCAAAGCATGATTTCTAAATCATGTAAAATGTCAATATTTCAGTTATGTTTGATTATTCGTGTTTAATGTCTCATATTTGCTGACACATAATAAACCAAACAGATGAGTGATGTTTTATCATTAATAGACGTCTGCTGTCATATCATGTGATTTGGTTGCTTCAGTTTGCAAATCATAAATATATGATATTTTTACATGTTATAACTGATTTCACTTCTAGTATAGTTGTAGTTTTTAGAGACCATAAAAAATTTTTTTTAGCAACATGTTTTATTGTCTGACCTCGGCATTCATTTCTGAACTTGTTTTATCATTTATGATTATGCATTTTTATAATTTTGTTACCTTCTTATTGTTACAGTTTATACAAATAGTACTACATAATTTGTTGTTTCTCATGTTTATGTCATTCATCTATTTTTTTCATTACTATTTTTTCACATTTCATTCAGTTGATTTTATTTATTGTTCAGTAATATTATTCTGAATCTTGTAAATAAAGGTTTTATTAAAATTATGAACAAAAGTACATCAAACAATACAATAAACATAATATATATAAAAACATTCAACCCATCTGTAAATAATAATCTGCAATAAATTTAATTTATAATCTATAATAAATGTAATACATGATATATATCTCTCTATATCAAGAGTGATTGTTACCTATAAGGCAATATCATTTTCATATACATACATTCTCTGGGAAGATGACGATATGAGTTTATAACATACATAAAATCCCCATAGTAAAACTTGTATGTACATATGTTAATATCTACATGATGTTTTTATTATATGGCATTATATGCGGCAACCATATACAGTATATTAACAATATATATATATATATATATATATATAATTTATATATTTAACTTTATTAAAACAACATCTATACAAAATCTGTATGTTTTTGTAATACATTTTTAAAATACATGTCTATATTTTATATTTACTTAATATCAACATGTATTGATAGGTTTTAGGATGGATATATGTGACATATATGTTAAAAAAACGTACATATACATATTCATGTAGGCTATGTGACTTCATATGACAATATATTTCAAATATGGAAATGTAATATATGCACATATATAACATATGAACATGGGGTTTCATAAACAGTTAACTTTCTGTCCAGAAGTGCGTGTTCATCTCAATAACGCTGAGCTCTTCTGCTCTATTTCTGGATCAAAGGGATGAAGACAGAGAGGAAACTGTTGCTCAACGGAGTTATACTCCCTAACATCATGTGAGCGTCCAGCCGTATGAATCATCGCTTATAAAGGTCTCAGACAGATTATGACATCAGACACCCAGAGTCTGATCAGGACACAGAAAACCAAACACACAGAAGAGCTGAAGATGATAGGACAGAGAAAAACAGGTTTAAATAGTGTTGTGTATGAGCTGAATGAGTGCGGTCTACATCTACAGTATATAAACACAGAGAGAGAGAGACAGAGTGTTCATTTGGAGTGTATTTGGTGCTACTGCAGTGGAGCGTCAGAGCCAGACATGAGCTTATGACAGCACACACACACACACACACACACACACACACACACACACACAATCCTGCGGCCAATAATGCCAAGCTGATACCACAGACTCAAGGTTATGTATGTGTTTCAATCACTGTTGTCTGATGCATTTGCCATTTCACCATTGCAACTGTCTAATCAATGTACCTGTAGAATGTGACTGTCCATAGAGATGCAAGAGCAGGCCTTAAGGTGTGTGTGTGTGTGTGTGTGTGTGTGTGTGTGTGTGTGTGTGTGTGTGTGTGTGTGTGTGTCAGAGAGATTCTGCATGCATGCATGTGTGCAAGTTTATATACAGATTAGACACAGTTTGTAAGATATAAACGGTTACACAAGGAGAATGTGCAACTTATCACTCATTTATTGTGCTTAACAAGTTGCTTCATGCCTTTTGGAACACTTCTAATATAAATTTGTATAATAGCGTATATAATTACTTCAAGATTTTTATATCTTTTTCTGCCACAGGATGAAAACATAAATTCAAAAAGTAATTGCAACTTTTCTGACCTTGTTTCTCACAATTCTGAGTTTATATCTCAGAATTGCAAAACAAAAGTCTGAACTGTGAGATAAGGTCACAATTACCTTTTTTATTTCTTTATTCTGTGGCATACTTGCATACTTTGGACTATATGGAATAGTTGAAGTGTTGATTTAGACATCAGCAGGAGGGTTTTCTTGCATTTCTGCAGCACTATGCTCTTCTCAAACTGTAGATCATGGCTCTAGCAACACTGAGGTCATGAGTTTGATTCCCAGGGAATGCATGAACTGATCAGTTATATACCTTGAATGCAATGTAAGTCACTTTGGATAAAAGCATCTGCATAAATGTAAATGTTATTTCATAACACACTGCATCAGTATTGTGCTCGGTTTCACTGAGATCCTGACTGAGGTCAGATTCTGACAGCAGAAAGACACACTGTTCACAGTGTTGCTCAGACATGTTGAACAAACTACTGATCATACTATATTTAACTAATCTAATGTGTTAAGAAACTCGTATGGGTGTGACCATCAGCTTCTACAAACACACTGGAACTGTTTGCATTACATATCTATGCAGAATAATGACATTAATATTAGTGTGGAGCATTGGTTTTAGTTTAGGTTTAGTTAATTTAGATGTATTCAATATATTTAAGTCTATGCACACACATTTACCATAACGTAATAGGAAATAAAGGAATAGTTAAACCAAAAATGAAAATGTGCTGAAAATGTGCTCATCCTCAGTTCATCAGAGATGTAGACAAATTTGTTTCTTTATCAGATTTGTAGAAATGTGTCTCTGCATCAGTATCTCAGCAATGGATGCTCTGCAGTGAATGGGTGCCGTCAGAATGAGAGTCCAAACAGCTGATAAAAACATCACAATAATCCACAAGTAATCCACACCACTCCAGTCCATCAGTTAACATCTTGAGAAGACAAAAGTTGAAACAAATCCAGCATTAAGATGTTTTTAACTAAGTCCATAATCCATAATAACTCTTCCTCCATTGAAAAAGTGTTCTGGTCTGAATCAGGAGAGAAATCTGCACAGATCAAGCAGTGTTTACAAGACAAAACAGCTCTAAACAAATATGTGGCTGGATTTTGATGTGAGAAACAACAGCAGATGGACTTTTCAGCGTCATTATGGATTATGGACTCATATTTTAGCCAAAAGCACTTCAACATCTTGGATGGCCTGAGGGTGAGCACATTTTCATTTTTGGCTGAACTATTCCTTAAATAGCAGGAGAAATTGCGTTTTTGACCAGAGGATGGCGCTTATTCTCTCAGATGTTCAGAGATGAGTCTGTCAGGAGCACTGCAACACTCACACTGAACCAATGAATCATGTTTATATTTGATATGTTTATGTTATGTTATATGTTTTATTTAAATAGGATTTGAAACAATTTGTGAATTTTTATTTGTGAATGAAAAATTTACCATATAAAATAAAAAAAATTATAGTATGTTCCAGGGGTTTGTTTTTAGTGTTATTATGATTTTAAAAAAAGTCTTTTAAACTAAAGGAATGTACAACATTGGCAAAATCAAATATGTGACCCTGGAGCACAAAAGCAGTCATAAGTAGCACAGCGATATTTGTAGCAATAGCCAAAAATACATTGTAAGGGTCAAAATTATCCATTTTTCTTTTATGCCAAAAATCATTAGGATATTAAGTAAAGATCATGTTCCATGTAAATTTCCTTCCATAAATATATCAAAACCAAATTTTTGATTAATAATATGCATAGCTAAGAACTTCATTTGGACAACTTTAAAGGCGATTTTATCAATATTTTGATTTTTTTACACCCTCAGACTCCAGATTTTCAAATAGTTGTATCTCAGCCAAATATTGTCCTATCCTAACAAACCATACATCAATGGAAAGATTATTTATTCAGCTTTCAGATGATGCATAAATCTCAATTTCGAAAAAATTGACCCTTATGACTGGTTTTGTGGTCACGTATATGAGAAATTGCTTGGATATAGGGCAATCAAAAATCAGGTGTACTAATGTCTCCTCTTCTTGTTTGCAAAAGGAACAATTGGCTCATGCACTTTTTTATTTATTTATTTATTTATTTTTATTAAAGAACATGCTCTTTTTTTTCTTTTCTCTTTTTTAAAGAACATGTAAACAACATTATTACAGAAAAAAAAACAGGCATCAAAAACAGAAGCTCCAAAGATGGTTAAACAAAAAAACAAAACAAACAAAAAAGAGACATTCACATTTGGCTCATGCATTCTGCGAAATTCCAAGTCTGGCAGTGACGTCATGCTGTCTGCCTCGAAGCCCCGCCCCCGCGCGCTAGCTCCGCCCCCCGCGGCTTTCCAGCCAACTTGGACTTGAATGAGGTGCGCGCAGAGACGGCTGGAAAGTAGTACAAACCGTCTGGGAATAACACCGGGAATTCTGGAGGACAGAGGCCAGACAGCGGGACGGGGGTGGGGGGACGGAGGCTAAAGGAAACCCGCTCCAGAACCGCCTGGAAGAAAGAAGCAAGAGGAAAAGCCTGCGTCAATGTTTTTATTCGACAGCGCTCCGTGAAGCGCCCGTTTCCGCGAGATCTCTTCAATGTTCAGCTTCATGGGTCTGATGAACGGAACCACAGACACACACTCCAATGTCTCCTGCACATGTAACTGCAAGAGATCCACTTCATTCCAGAGCATGGCGATCAGTGAGTATCTCGGTTTTCTCTCAGTTTTTCCTGAGGTTCTTCACTAAACGATTCGAATCGCGGCGCTCGTCAAACTGCGGTTCGATTCGAATCGGTTTTCGCGGGACTTTTATTAACGGTTTTTTATTCAGTCCTCCCATGTTTGGTTGTTTAGACTCGTTATGTGTTGGGTGACGTCTCAGCTAAACTCCTCAGAAAGTTTTGAGGCGGACTAGTTTAGGTCGAGTAAGGATCTGGTTAGTAGGTGAAGCGGTCAGTGACAGACAGACTCACATTACATCACAGAATATGAATTACGGCAGAATACGTGTGTTTGTGGACATGTTTCTGTTTAAAACTGAATAAGAATGATATCTAAGTACTTTTCAGCGAGTTAAAGGAACAGTTCGCCCCAAAAATGAAAATCCTGTCATCATTTAGGATGATCTGTTTAAACGCACAAGATATTTTTGAAGAATGTTGGTAACCAGTTCCCTATGGAAGCCTGTTTCTGCCACTAAATAAAAAATAAAAAAGGTAATTGCTTTTTTTTATCTCGCATTTCTGACTTCTTTTCTCAGAATTGTGAGATATAAACACAATTGCGAGTTATAAAGTCAGAATTGCAGGATATAAACTCGCAATTGTAAGGAAAAAGTCAGAATTGTGAGATAAATTACCTTTTTTAATTTATTATATATATAAACAGGCTTCCATAGATTCTAGTCCCCATTGACTTCTATAGTTTTTTCTCCATACTATGAAAGTCAATGGCTACCGGTGACTGTTTGGTTCATTCTTCAAAATATCTTCAACAGAAGAAGGTTATTCATACAGGTTTGGAACAACACGAGTGTGAGTAAATGATGGTAAAATGTTTATTTTTGGGTGAACTATCTCTTAGTTTTTATTGCTGGGGAAAGTCTGACTTGCAGTTTCCTCTTCACATGATATTATGATGTATAAGTCGTGAAGATCAGGTCTGAAGTGTTTTGATGTCCTCGGGCCGGTCTGTTTATCAGACGGATGTGGTTTGCTCTCAGTCCGTCAGACGGTTGTGTGTGTGACGTTCTGTCTGCTCTGAAATCCTCGGCTGGGAGTTGCCCGACTAATACTTAATTTGTAGTGACTAACTTATTGTTCAGACAGCTGCCCCCTGTTGCCCCATTCGTGGAATTCTCTTTGAGGACACGTGATTAACCGTCATGCAAAATCTGTCTGCAGTTACCAAATAATCTTTTGTAAAGGATAAGGTGAAAAAAACAAGGTGATATCAGCAAGAACTCGCTGTCATGGGAAAAGATCTGCTGAATTCCAGAGCAGGACTTGCTGAGCCGTTCGGGCTTCTGCCTTTGCTTTGTCATAAATAATGTTCCTTGTAATCACAGCTCCTTGAAAATTCTATCTCTGTTTTCAGACGTCGTCTTGCCCTTGTTTGTCTAGACAGACACTCAGTCACGCCTGACCTGATGATGATGTTCTCTGGAAATGAAAGCAACACTCCCAAAAATGTCCAGTTTATCGAGTCCATCAGCACCGGTTTAATCGAGTTTGTTCTGAAACACATGAACTCCTCAAGATTTCTTGTTTCTCGAGTGGGAGGATTTGAATGTCTTGTTTTGATTATTTTTATTTTGCTGCTGTCTGAGAGGATCTCACAACACCATACGTCCTCTTTTTTTCCCCAGACGTGTTCTAAATTGCCAAAAATGTCCACGTTTTGGCTTACACTTACAGTAAGATTTTTAATGTTTTTAAAAGAAGTCTCTTCTGCTCACCAAGCCTGCATTTATTTGATCCAAAGTACAGCAAAAACAGTAGAAAGAAATTAGTAAAATTAGTACTTTGATTTAGCAAGGATGCTTTAAATTGATAAAAGTGATGATAAAGACATTACACAAGATTTCTATTTCAGATAAATGCTGTTCTTCTGAACTTTCTATTCATCAAAGAAACCTGAAATAATTCTACCCAGCTGTTTTCAACATAATAATAATAATAATAATAATAATAATAATAATAAATGTTTTTTGAGCAGCAAATCAGAATATTAGAATGATTCCTGAAGGATCATGTGACTGGAGTAATGATGCTGAAAATTCAGCTTTGAAATCACAGGAATAAATTACATTTTAAAATATATTGAAATAGAAAACAGTTATTTTAAATAGTAAAAATATTTCAAAATGTTACTGTTTTTGCTGTACATTGGATCAAATAAATGCAGGCTTGGTGAGCAGAAGAGACTTCTTTAAAAACCTCAAAAAACTTACTGTTCAGAAACTTTTGACTGGTAGTGTATTTGTGTGTTTGCATCATTTTGACTGTTCTCTGTATATCCCACCTTCTCGCATGCCACGATTGGTTGATTGTGTAGAATGCCTGCACGCTATTGGTCAAACTACTTTTCAGTCATTACCTTCAGCAAGTATGAAAGCAATAGAATAACAAAGCCAAATCTTGGACACTTTAGGCAATTTAGAAATCCTGGCCAGAACACATCCTGGAAAAAGAGAATGTATGGTCACCAACCCTCTACATTGCGAGTAAATCACTCGCATATGCGAATAAATCTTCACTCTGGGCGACTAAATGATGTCTAATATTAGCCAATGGCTAATAAATTCACAGATTTTACTTGCCAGTGTGTGAGTTGGAGGCTAAGTATAAGTTTAGCACAGATGTATTTTCACTCGCCGAACACTCTCTGACTGAGCGCTTCAGAGTTTCACTCTCCGTCAAGCAATCTGTGCTATTTTTCAGTTCATCTGAATGGATGCGCAAGCCCACCTGTATTTGACGTACCATAAAGAGAGAGAGAATTGACAAGTTACGTGTAAACAATATTCTTTGTTGTATTTTCCTGTCAAAATAACAGTGTTCCTTTGGAATTCTTCAGCTTTTAAGAACTGCCGGGTTCTCCAGTAGTGGACGGAACTAATGTGCAAACGGCAATCTCATTGGCTGGCGCTCACCTGTTATCGTCCCTGTTTTGATTTCAGCAAATCAGTTCGAGCGATCGCACACAACCTGATTAATATTCATGATTCCAGCAGCTCATTAATCCTTAGTGCGTTTTATATTGTTCTTAGTAGAATTCATATCATTATTATCTTATCAGTATTTTTGTTAGTTTTTTCCCAATTTTTTTTTTTTTTTACAGAAACACTGAATGACCAAAAAAGCACCACCACCAGTCCTAAGTTCAGTTAAAATGACTAATATGCATTCATACATCGTTATCAAGTTTTAATTCTAATTACTAAAGTTCTATCATTAAAGGGGGCATAACACACACAGTTTCACTCAATCTCATGTTAATCTTGAGTACCTATAGAGTAATACTGCATCCTTCATATCTTGAAAAAGTCTATCTAGTTTTATCATATTTATAAAAGAAAGATACAGCTTTACGATTCTCTCCCAAAAAAAAAGCTGAGCTCCTGGAGGTGTGTCGTGGGCGGAGCTAAAGAGTGACGACCACTTGAGCGCCAATTGCCAGCAAAACACAGACATTTGATGCCACTTCACTTACAGGTGCATCTCAATGAATTAGAATGTCGTGGAAAAGTTCATTTATTTCACTAACTCAACTCAAATTGTGAAACTTGTGTATTAAATAAATTCAATGCACACAGACTGAAGTAGTTTAAGTCTTTGGTTCTTTTAATTGTGATGATTTTGGCTCACATTTAACAAAAACCCACCAATTCACTATCTCAACAAATTAGAATATGGTGACATGCCAATGAGCTAATCAACTCAAAACACCTGCAAAGGTTTCCTGAACCTTCAAAATGGTTACACAATAGCCTATACAATCATGGGGAAGACTGCTGATCTTGTCCAGAAGACAATCATTGACACCCTCCACAAAGAGGGTAAGTCACAGAAGGTCATTACTGAATGATTGGCTGTTCACAGAGTGCTGTATCAAAGCATATTAAGTGAAAAGTTGACTGGAAGGAAGAAATGGGGTAGGAAAAGGTGCACGAGCAACAAGGATGACCACAAGCTTGAGAATACTGTCAAACAAAGATGATTCAAAGACTTGGAAGAGCTTCACAAGGAGTGGACTGAAGCTGGAGTCAGTGATCAAGAGTCACCACTTCTGAAACAGAAACAATGTCAGAAGCATCTTACCTGGGCTAAGGAGAAAAAAACTGGACTGTTGCTCAGTGGTCCAAAGTCCTCTTTTCAGATAAAAGTAAATTTTGCATTTCATTTGGAAATCAAGGTCCCAGAATCTGGAGGAAGACCGGAGAGGCACAGAATCCAAGCTGCTTGAAGCCCAGTGTGAAGTTTCCACAGTCAGTGATGAATTGGGCTGCCATGTCATCTGCTGGTGTTGGTCCATTGTGTTTTCTGAAGTCCACAGTCAACGCAGCCATCTACCAGGACATTTTAGAGCACTTCATGCTTCCTTCTGCTGACAAGCTTTATGGAGATGCTGATTTCATTTTCCAGCAGGACTTGGCACCTGCCCACACTGCCAAAAACACCAAAAGTTGGTTAAATGACCATGGTGTTGGTGTGCTTGACTGGCCAGCAAACTCACCAGACTTGAACCTCATAGAGAATCTATGGGGTATTGTCAAGAGGAAGATGAGAGACACCAGACCCAACAATGCAGATGAGCTGAAGGCCACTGTCAAAGAAACCTGGGCTTCCATACCACCTCAGCAGTGCCACAGACTGATCACCCCCATGCCACGCCGAATTGAGGCAGTAATTAAAGCAAAAGGAGCCTCTATCAAGTATTGAGTACATATACAGTAAATGAACATACTTTCCAGAAGGCCAACAATTCACTAAAAATGTTTTTTTTATTGGTCTTATGAAGTATTCTAATTTGTTGAGATTACAGCACTGAATGACGCATTTCTGTGGCCAAAATGCATCTGAAATAGTGGAGGAAACAGAATGACATGCTGCGGGAGAAGTACTTGATCCAAGCTGCACAAAACTGAAACAGAATTCTTTATTTTAAGCTTTAAGCTTAAACAGATGCGTGTGCGTCCTCAGCGCAAAAACGTTCAGTTTACGGTCATTTCCTTATCTGTAAATGTCACAAATTCACACGAGCATTTCTATTTTTGCATAAAGTTCCGTCCTGACAGTCTGCGTTAAGTTTAAATCTTTACTGAATGAGCACCGGCGCGGCGGATGCGTGAACGCGCGTCAGAGAGGGATTAAAATTCAGCGCAAAAACATTCATTGTGCTGAAATAACTGTTGTTGAACATTAAGGTTTAAAACTCAACATGTAGTGCACGTATTTTATGAGAGTAGGAACTGTAAAGGGATAACCACGTAGTTGTCTGAATATAAATATCAGATTCTTCATAGCCGCCTTTTACAGGATAATAAAATTACAGTAAACATGACTGTGATCAAAAAGTTGGTTAACACTGAGTTTGTGTTTTTATTCGTCTTTATTATCTTTATTATTATCTAAATTTTTGATAAAGAGATTTAAACTATAGGCCTATATACCAGTGGTTTTCAAACTTGTTCCTGGGGACCCACAGCTCTGCACATTTTGCATGTCTCCCTAATTTACACATCTGATTCAGATCATCAGCTCATTAGGAAATAGCTCCTTGAACTCAAATGAGTGTGTCAGATAAGGGAGACATGCAAAATGTACAGAGCAGTGGGTCCCGAGGAACAGGATTGAAAATCACTGCTATATACAGTGCTTAACAAATTTATTAAAACACATGTATTAAAGGTTTATAACAAATAATGTAAGCTTTGTGCCACTGCTGCTCTAAACTAACAGTATTGGTGTTTACTAAAATCATTTTTTTGCTATCTGTATTGGTTAGTCCTCCAATATGCATAAGCTCTTTAGTAACAGTGGGCTATTTCTAATGCTATAATATAATTATTTCTGTTATCTATGAAAGAATGAAAGTTTATGAAAGATTTTTTCAGATACCCAATTACAGTCAAAAAGTAGCTAAACAATGCCAGCAAGAATGCATGCTGTTATGAAAGGCAGGAGGCTATATATTTTTTTTATGTGAATAAAAATTTAGTTGTTTCAGTTTGTTATTTGCACAATAAATGACAATAACATTTTTAGATTTAAACAATTCTTGACAGATTCCTAAAATATTTGTGTTTTCTCTTTATTATGACAGGTGGTCTAATAAATTAAGCACTGTATGTTTTCATAGCATTCATTTGGCATGTTTGTTTGAAGGACATTGGGCAGAATGTGGAAGTGTTTTGGTCAATAAAATAAAAGAAGAAAATTTAGGTTTTTTTAAAAAATCCGATTAATCGAAATAATAATAATAATAATAATAATAATAATAATAATTGGCCAACTAATCGATTATCAAAATAATCGTTAGTTGCAGCCCTAGTACTTTCAGATATTTAAAAAACAATGCCATTTTACAAACATTTTATATATATCAGTCTGGCGAGTAAACTAAAAAATGTACTAGCCAATGGTGATTCAATTGCCAAGGTGTCCGTAGAGGGTTGGTCACTAACTAGGGTTGGGCGATGTCTACAAAATTGGTATCGGATGATATCTACAGTGAAACATCGCGATGGACGATGACATAGGGGGCGGTGGGGGGAGTTAGGGGTGTGCCCGAAGTGTGGATCCGTATTCAGAAAGGCACGGAAAACAAATAATGATTGCTAACGGTTGCCTGTTACAGTACAGTACATAAAATTTCACTTACCACATAAACAGAGTAAGGAGAGATGACTGAGAACGATGGCGAATGGTTTGCAGATCCTCAGCACCACTGACAAACATCTAATCTTGTCAAATGTGTGGTAAGTACTCCATAGTATAAACAGAGTAACTCATGCGCGATCGTGAATCTCGAAAGTGAAACTAAAACGCGAACATGCATTCAAAAGCAGTTTCAATGCCAGGCATAATAGCGGCTCCCTGATGCCCGGAATTATATACAATACAGTATAATTACCCAATGATATAACTGCGAGAGAAAGTACTGAAATATGTATTTTCCTCCCATCTCGTATTTATTCCCTTTAGGGGTTCCGTAGTACACGTCATTTTCTTTCCAAACACAGTATTGGGTTGCGGCGGATTGCTGGGGATATGTGGGGGGTCACGATGTCAGCTCAACATCGCGATGTCTATCAGCCATCAGCGATGGACGATGGCATCGTCTATCAGCCCAACCCTATTGGTCACCCTGCGTTCGCTCCAAAATCATTTCCGTGAGCGGAGCAGAATGAATGTGAATTGGCTTGTAGCGACTTGCCAAGCTCAGAGCTGCCGTTTCTTAATTGTTGTTTTGCAGGATGGAAGCCTGTTTGTTTCAGCTCACAGAAATGGTGCTTTAAGCAGATTTGAGGGTTTAACATTTTCCTGGCTGTTATAATCAATTTGACTCATGGAACAGACTTCAAGTGCTCATCTCTTTTCATTACAAGCTGCGTCTTGGAAACAGAAAGCGGACGGAAAGCTCGGACACGTTTGTGCTTTCGCTCGCTTCATTCATGATCGCTGAAGCCAGGAGAGATTGAGTGATAGACGTGTGTCAGCGTCTGTCAAACATGACTATCACTCAATCTCTCCTGGCTTCTGTGAACATGAATAGTTCAATAAAGACATGCGACGTCTCAGAGTAGAATCTCAGCTCAAAATACAAAAGAAAACATTTTGCATGAATTAAATTAAGACTGTTTTAGGACCATTAAGATGTTTTGCATTGTGACATTATTTTTAGACACATTTAACCTTTGTTCCCGTCATTTTTTATTGATACATTCATGCTTGATTTTTGTCAGACATGCAAATCTATCTATTTATAGCAAGTATATTAAATTAAAGCAATAATTCATTCAAAAATGAAAATTCTTTGATCAATTACTTACCCTCATGTGGGAATAAAAATCTAAATTAAATCTACTGTCTTTATGAACCTTTTGAAGCGTTTATCCCGGCTGAAGTTGTGGTTAAATGGACTTTAAGTTGCTCCATTTCATTTAAATATCTTCATTTGTGTTTTGAAGATGAACAAAAGTCTTAAGGATTTGTTACGTCACAAGGGAGAGTAAATGATGACCTAATTTCCATTTTTGAGTGCATTATCCCTTTAACACTTACATTTCACAATATTTGATAGGGCTGAATCTAACTGCAACCTAAAATTCTCATTACTGTTTAAAAAAAAAAAAAAAAAAAACTCAGATATTTAAAAAATTGTATGATTTTAAATGCATCATGTATTTGTTGTGCTGCCTTTAATATACTGATTTGCTCTCTGAAAAAAAAAAAACGTAATCAATAAGTCATGGTAACCTATTTTTTTTTTCATTATTTTAAGTCGATATATAATTAACCAAAAATAAAATAATCTAACCAATTTCAGTTTAGTATTTTAAATTTAATATAATTTAAACTGAAATTACTCGTACAGCTAATTTGATTATAAAGGCAGCAACTGAGCTTACGTTTATATAAGTTAAAGTAGGTGGAATTTTTTTTTACAGTGCGTGTAAAATGACTGTATTGCAGTGTGTGTATATATATATATATATATATATATATATATATATATATATATATATATATATATATATATATATATATATATACATACACACACACACACACACACACACACACACACATACACACACAGGTGCATCTCAATAAATTAGAATGTCATGGAAAAGTTCATTTATTTCAGTAATTCAACTCAAATTGTGAAACTCGTGTATTAAATAAATTAAATGCACATAGATTGAAGTAGTTTAAGTCTTTGGTTCTTTTAATTGTGATGATTTTGGCTCACATTTAACAAAAACCCACCAATTCACTATCTCAACAAATTAGAATACTTCATATGACCAATAAAAAAAAAAAAAAAACATTTTTAGTGAATTGTTGGCCTTCTGGAAAGTATGTTCATTTACTGTATATGTACTCAATACTTGGTAGGGGCTCCTTTTGCTTTAATTACTGCCTCAATTCGGCGTGGCATGGAGGTGATCAGTTTGTGGCACTGCTGAGGTGGTATGGAAGCCCAGGTTTCTTTGACAGTGGCCTTCAGCTCATCTGCATTTTTTGGTCTCTTGTTTCTCATTTTCCTCTTGACAATACCCCATAGATTCTCTATGGGGTTCAGGTCTGGTGAGTTTGCTGGCCAGTCAAGCACACCAACACCATGGTCATTTAACCAACTTTTGGTGCTTTTGGCAGTGTGGGCAGGTGCCAAATCCTGCTGGAAAATGAAATCAGCATCTTTAAAAAGCTGGTCAGCAGAAGGAAGCATGAAGAGCTCCAAAATGTCTTGGTAAACGGGTGCAGTGACTTTGGTTTTCAAAAAACACAATGGACCAACACCAGCAGATGACATTGCACCCCAAATCATCACAGACTGTGGAAACTTAACACTGGACTTCAAGCAACTTGGGCTATGAGCTTCTCCACCCTTCCTCCAGACTCTAGGACCTTGGTTTCCAAATGAAATACAAAACTTGCTCTCATCTGAAAAGAGGACTTTGGAGCACTGGGCTATATATATATATATATATATATATATATATATATATATATATATATATATATATATAGCCCAGTGCTCCAAAGTCCTCTTTTCAGATGAGCAAGTTTTGTATTTCATTTGGAAACCAAGGTCCTATATATATATTTATATATATATGTATAAATTATAAATACTTAAAAAAAAAAAAAAAAAAAAAAAAAATATATATATATATATATATATATATATATATAATATTTTTTTTTTTTGTGGATTCTTTTTTAAGTATTTAAATAAATTGTAACAATCAAGAAGCATGTCTAATCAGTTGAAATCATGCAGTTTTCCCAATTTAATAATTTATTTATTTTTTTACAGTAATAGGGCATCGTAGGATTTATGCAACATATTTTGTTTTTTTTTTTCTTTTGATTTGAGAAAGTTTTTGGTCTGGTGTTGCATTTTTTCTTCTTTAAACGCAGGCATCTGTGAGATCGTCGCCCGTATCTGTCAGGATAAGTGAGAGCGGTTAGCGATCATCATCTCAAAAAAATCTAAATATTGAGAAAATCGCCTTTAAAGTTGTCCAAATGAAGTTCTTAGCAATGCATATTACTAATCAAAAATGAAGTTTTGATATATTTACGGTAGGAAATTTACAAAATATCTTCATGAAACATGATCTTAATATTCTAATGATTTTTGGCATAAAATAAAAATCAATAATTTTGACCCATGCAGTATATTTTTGGCTATTGCTACAAATATACCTGTGCTACTTAAGACTGGTTTTGTACTCCAGCGTCACAAATGAGTCGTGAGTGGTGCGTTCTCATCACAGACGACCCCCGCCGCGTGTTTACGGGAAGCTCCTTTCTCTCTAGTGCTGATGAGTTTGTGACACACAGACCACCCACTGTACAGCAGCAGATGAGATCAGCTCCTCGCTTACAGGAATCGCTCTTCGTCTGAAGCGGCTCTTGTGTTTGGAACGGAGGCCGGACCAGATCATCCCTTCAGGGGAAAACGGGATGGTTTTTCCTCCTAACAGGATATTACGGCTGGCGGCTTCCTCTGATCCTTTGTGTTTTGTGACTCTCTAGGGTTTGACGGTAGCTGCTAGATGTTGTGGGCAGATCTGGCAACCGAACAGAAGTCTTTGTCACCCATGTAAACAATGTGGCTGTCAATTATAATGAGATTATTTGGATTTTTTTTAAGAGGAACTACATGCAGACACATATCAGCTGAAGACGCGTCACAGAAAAATGTCTTTCTGCTCCTTGACCTCGTTTCACTGGAAAACTGCTGCAGTTCCTAAGTAGATAATAAAAAATAGGCTTCATTTGTTCCTGTAATTCTTCATTGATGATGCATTCGTGCACATGAATCTAGAGAGCAGCATGTATATGAAAGGAAATGCATAGTTCATCCAAAAATTTAAAATCTGTCATAATTGCTTAACCTCATGGGTGAATAAAAGCCTAATTAAATGTCTTCATGAAATTTTTGAAGCGCTTACCCCTGTTGAAGTTTTCTTTCAATGACTTTCAAGCACTTAGGTTTCATTAAAAATATCGTAATTTGTGTTTTGAAGACGAACAAAAGGCTTATGGATTTTTAATGACATGATGACCAGTAAATGATGACAGAATTGTCATTTTTTTTGTTGAATTAAACCTTTAATAATTATATTTCACATTATTAGCTCACTGGGCTGCACAGTTTGGGTAAAAAATCCAATAGAGTGGGGGAACTATGACGTCAGAACCCGGAAGAGTAATTCGCCGCGGGTTCCTTCGAGATTTTCCTATGGGGTTTTATAATGGGGTTTTTCAGTTTATGAGTAAAATAAAGCCTGTGGTAAACATAACTTGACGATACTTTTTACGTTTTGTTCTATGATGTAAACTGCACACACTCACAGCCCAAACGTTCTTATTTAGTTACTTATTAAAAACATACGTTTTCAAAAATGAACATAACTGCTTCAAATTTTTTGTTTTGGGTATGGATGTGTGTAATTTACGTTGTAGAACAAAACGTAAAAGTATCGTCAAGTTATGTTTACCACAGACTTTATTTTACTCATAAATTGAAAAACCCCATAGGAAAATCTCGAAGGAACCCACGGCGAATTACTCTTCCGGGTTCTGACGTCATAGTTCCCCCACTCTATAGCGGTGTTTTTCTGATAAAAATTGTGATTGCAATTTAAAATGTGATTTAAAAAAAAATTACACGTTTGCTTTGCTTGTTTAAATGGCTGTAGATTTAGCCAAAATTTTGTGATCATATATCAATATGGCTATAATTGTAATAATGATCATCTTTAGTTTTGCTTTGATTTTGATTAATCATGCAGGTCTATTCGCTCATAAACTCGACATGACCATAGACTGTAGTTTCTGTAATTTGTCTCTGAGTTTGGTGCTCTCTCTGTTGTTGATTCGGGGTTTGTCGTGTCTTTGTTGGGTCGACGCTCCGTTAATTATCCGGCCTTGACCTCATGACGCTTCGCTGTGTCTCTGAGGCCTGAGGCAGAGCTTTCTGCTAAAAACACATCTGCGGCGATCAGGCGCTGCTCTTCACAGCACAGGAAGAGGAAACGGCTGCGCTCCAGAACGCATGTTTCAGACCCAGAGCCGCCCCGTTCATCAACAGTGTGTCCTGAAGAGTTTGTTCTGTCATTTACTCGTAGTTCTGCAATGTCTGACTGGTTACGTGTGAGTCTGCTCCTCACAAACAAGATCATATGACTTCAGAGGAACAGAAACTACAGTATCGCTCAAAAATTTGGAATAGTTAAGATGTTTTGGAATTTTTAAAAAATGTTTTTGATAAAAGTCCCTTCTTTTCACCAGAGCTGCATTTACTTGATCAAAAACGTTAAAAAAAATAATATTATTACAATTAAAATAACTATTTTCTATTGAAAATTGTATTGAGAGTTCTGAAAATTCATCTTTGCATCACAGAAATTAATTAATTTTTAAGTTATACTGACATAGAAAACAGCTATTATCAATTGTAATAATAATAATTCAGTTTTTTTACTGTATTTTATAATGAAAATCATGGTGTAGTGTATAATGATAACTATATTAGTTATATTTTCATTTTAAGGTTGGATGGAAACTACAGCACTGCTCAAAAGTTTGGTATAGTTAAGATGTTTTGGAATTATTATTATTTTTTTTATGCTTTTGACAGAAGTCTCTTCTGTTCACCAGAGCTCCATTTGCTTAATCAAAAACAGTAGGAAATTATTATTATTGCAATTAAAATAACTGTTTTCTGTTAAAAAATTGTATTGGGAGTTCTAAGAATTCACCTTTGCATCACAGAAATTAATTAATTTTTAAGACATTCACATAGAAAACAATTGTAATAATACAATTTTTTTTACTGTATTTTATAATAAAAATAATGAAAAGTTAATAATGAAATGTTAGTTATATTATCATTTTATGGTTGGATTTTGAATGGCTGTTATAGATTTTATCGTTTATTAGCTGGAAAAATCACTCTGAAAGTGATTCCAATGATATCATTCCTCTGTCTCGTTATCGTTATAGTTGTGCTGTGGACCTCACTATTATTAAATATTTATAGTTATAGTTTTTGTTCTCAGTGTGAAATGGACTGATGTTAAAGTGCTTTTATGGTGTTTTTGTCCTTTTTGAAGCTTGTATGCAAAACAGTTGCATAAAATTCTTTATAAATCAGGTTTGGAGAGACTCATGAGTGAGTAAATGATGACAGAACTGGGTTTTTTAGGGTGAGGTGATTCTTTTAGACTCTTCTTGTGAATGTTGGTTGATGTTTTAATGTTTTTGGTCTCAGCTGGAGCGCAGCGGCGGGTTGCTCATTGCTCATAATGGCTGCGTCTCTGCTGCGGACGCGCTGATAATTGCAGGGCTGCTTTGAGTCACCTCCATCAGTGCGTTTCGTCTCCATTCGGCTGACATCACCGTCTCACAGCGCTCCGTCATCGCCGGAACACGCCTGTCCTGACACGAACGGCAGCTTCATCCACAGACAAACGCCATATGTCTGTCTGCTGGGGTTTTAGTAGGGATGCACCGATATATCGGCCAGTAAAAGCAGTTATATGCACTAACGGCTGAGTGTTTAAAAACAGCCGATGATCAGGTTATATTCAGTCAAAACAGAAAAACATGTCAGACTGCAGCTCATGTGTGAAGGAAATGTCTTTTGCATTAAATTTAGGGCTATCGAAGTTAACACAATATTAATGAAATCTCACTTGAAAAATAGTGCCATTAATACAGGTTTAGGGTTGCCATATCTGTGGTTTTGCCTTTACCAAATATTATTTGTATCACATCTTCCATCTAATAATCACACAGCTTTGTGCTTTGTTACTTCTGATATAAACTATGTATCAGCTCTCAAATTCTGTCCATTTTATCACAAAATTCAAACAATAAATACTGTTTTGTCACTCTTAAATGTGGCGTGACAGATCGCTGAATCGTCAGCGCGAGTCTCTTCCACTTTAATACAAGTTATAGCACAAAATAAACATAAATGAGCATCAGAAGGTATTGAAAGAACTAGTACAACTTACTGAAATGAATCATGTCGCTTGTAATTGATCAATCAGTGTTTCAACTGCGGAGAAATGTCAATAAAACAGCTTATGATTAATATGTCACTTAGCAGGGAAGTTCTCCAGTGTTCTCAGTTGGTTAGTTGGCTATAAAACACTAGAGAGGAGCTTATTTACTGTTAATTATATATGGATGTTTGAATAAATCTGACATGAAGATGAATTTTTATGAAAACTACCTTGTGTAATTGAGTTGTATACAAACGTTTCAGTTTTAATTTGGGTGTGATTATTGTTTTGTAAAATAAATAGCATGTAAATTGGATGTAAATTTTAACCTCTAATATTATAGTAATGTATCATGAGAGGGTTCCCTGTATAGTTCACAACATTAGTTAGGAGAGCTTTTTTCTTAAGAAATCCAAAATATCAGTATCAGTTCTGAACAATCGCCTATTGTTATGAGATTTTTAGTGAAATCTCTAGTTTTTAGTCCCTTGTTCTGTCCATGATGAATGGTTGTGCCGCAGAATCGGGCCGATGTGTGAGCGTGTGTGTTTGTCTCAGGATCTCAGTGTTTTGTCTGTGACCGCAGGCGAGGGGCGAGCTTGTGCTCCGTTATCGATCACACGCGGCTACATGCCTCGACCGTGTGTGGTTTGGATCAGGATCTGGTTACAGAAGATCATGAGAAATGGTGAAACTTGTTTTTCTTCCGTTCCCAGTCTTTTGTGGTTTTTCCCTTTCCTCTCTCTTCCTCGTACACTCTGCCATGAGAGAGATCCAGCCTGTTTATCTGTCTGTCTGTCTGTCTATGTGTCGAGCATGTGCTGCTCCGGTGATAGGGTTTCATCTTCCGTGTGTGTGTGTGTGTGTGTGTGTGTGTGTGTGTGTGTGTGTGTGCACTTGTACAGCTATCTTTGTGAGGGCCGGTTTGAGTTTTAAAGCATCGGAGTGAGGACAAAATTGTAAAGTGAGGACATTTTGGCCGGTCCTCACTTTCTGAGAGCCCTTTAAAGGCCTGTTTGAGGGTCAAGACTTGGTTTTAGGGGTCAGGTTATAATTGGGTAAAGGGTAGGTTTAGGGTAAGGGTTTGGGTGAGGCACTTAGTTCTGATGGCTAGGGTTAGGGTAAGGAGCTAGAGATTGCATTGTGTCAATCAATGTCCTCACAAAGATAACTATAAAGAGTTGTGTGTGTGTGTGTGTGTGTGTGTGTGTGTACGCTATCCTGTTTGGATGTGAATCAGAAAGCACAGCACTGGTGATTACACGACTGATAAATCACTCCAGAATCAGCTTTCATGGGTCTGTACTGTCAGTCTGATCTGCTCAAATCACTTCACATGCTTCCACTAAATGCTTACAGTATGAACATCACAATTAAAAGAACCAAAGACTTAAACTACTTCAGTCTGTATGTACTGAATTTATTTAATACACGAGTTTCACAATTTGAGTTGAATTACTGAAATAAATGAACTTTTCCACAACATTCTGATTTATTGAGATGCACCTGTATATATTATATGAAATACAGTAAAAACAGTGAAATATTACTACAGTTTAAAATAGCCGTTTTCTATGTGAATATCTGTTAAAATGTAATTTATTTTTGTGATCAAAGCTGAATTTTCAGCATCATTACTCCAGTCTTCAGTGTCACATGATCCTTCAGAAATCATTCTAATATGCTGATTTGCTGCTCAAGAAACATTTCTGATTATTATCAATGTTGAAAACAGTTGTGCTGACCAATATTTTTATGGAAACCATCATACATTTTATTTTTCAGGATTCACAGATGAATAGAAAGTTCAAAAGAAATAGAAACCTTTTAGAACATTATAATTGTCTTTGCTGGTACTTTTCATCAATTTAATGCATCCTTGATGAATAAAAGTATTAATTTCTTAAAAAAAAAAAAACATTCTTTTGAATGGTAGTGTGTATGTATGTATATATATATGGATATATAGAGCTCATCAAATGTAAAAACTGTAACTTGAATGCTATGTAAGTCGCTTTGGATAAAAGCGTCTGCTAAATGCATAAATGTAAATGTAAATGTAAATATAGTATAGTGTAAGCATTGAGTGAGCCAGTGATTGAGCAATGGTCTTAAGATGCTCGAGGTGTGTGTTTTTTATGGGTGTGTGTGTGTACAGTAAGTACAGTAGACACTGTCCCACTCTTTCATTATAGGTCATTGATTGATTGTCTTTATCAGTGTGTTTCTGTCACACAGCTTCAGACTCTCATCAGCGAGCGCCGGCTATTTTAGTCTCCATTAAGAGTTCCTGTCTGAGTGTGTGAGTTAATAATTAAGCGCTCTGGCAGCGGCCCAGGTGAAGGTAAAGCTAGTCTGGACGCTGTTTACTCATCTATGAGCCATATGCTGCTGGCAGAGACGCGAGGAGATCGGCTTTGTTTCTGGACTATTCAGCAGTTTGCAGTTGCTGGTTTGCCAGCACAGATTTACAGTCCGAATCGAGCCGACGGCCTGAAGAAATCCAGTCTCAGGTGAACTTCAGTCTCATAAAGCAGCAGGACGTCTGAGATGCTTTTCCTGGAAACATGGAGTTAGTTTATTTAACTTCGAATTCATCTGCTGATTTTGTTCATCTGTACAGATGGTTTGGTTGAAGGTTTGCAGCTCTTTTGTGTTCAGCGAGACTCACACAGATTCTTCAGTGTCTGGAGCCGTAAATAGCAGATGGGGTGTGTGGGAATATAGAGACACCCCTGAGACACACACACACACTCTTGATTTCATTAGTCATTTGTTATGTCACGTCTGCGTCCGCTTTCCCAGCATGCTCTCTGTGTCTCACTGCTCTTCAGAGGAACGTTCCTGATTAAACCACCATGAGCAGCTCCGGTTATGGCCATGTGTGTGTTGGATCATGGGAATTCTCTTATATTGGGAACTTTTGTCATCATTTTGTCATCAACTTTAACAATGTTATTAATCTTTTAAAATTTGACATTATATCCTTGTACATTAGTGACATGTTGAAGCTGATGTCCTGGAATATTAATCTTGAACTCTGTCTCATTGTACAAACTTTTTTACACTGTAGCCTATTTTTTTAGGGGTTCAAGCACGTAGTGCTGAAACCCTATTATAATTAAGATTTTTATTATTATTCTTCCGTCGTAAAACTGATCGTGCAGACCAAACCGTAAGGCCGAGAGACTTGAAACTTGGCCAGATGATAGAGCTCAGTTTGGGGAGAACCTATCAAAGACTCACCCCAATCGGACAATAGGGGGCGCTACAGTGAACAAAAACACGAAATCACTCATAACTCCTAGACTCAAGTGTCTTATATCATTGGAATCCTGGAAAACTTGGTAAAAACGTGTCAGATGACTCTTAACAAAGTTAAGTTGAAGATTTCATGAAGATTTCATGCAAAGTTTCATGAAGATTTTACCATAGGTGGCGCTATAACAGTTAAAATAGCCACAAAAACACAGTATTTCTATAGTAAATGACCTCTTATACATTATATCTTCATATCACATGATAGATCTCCTCAATCTGAACAACTTTGCCTCTAGGATCACTGCTGTCAATCAAACTGTTATATAAATATTTGAGATTATTTGAAAAATCTACTTTTGTGAACTACTCCTAGGTTTTGAACACAATCAATAAAATCAGTGCAGTACAATTCTCTGGACTCTCTAGGTCAATAATTATCAAAAAAAGTTGACCATTTGCATTTGGACAACTATAAACCGGTCATTTTATAATATGTTCTTTACACAGTGTACCCAAAGGCCTATAAATCCTAAAAGAAAGCCCACAACTTTTCAGTACTGTGTAAAATGATGCATAATTTCATTCTAAACAAGCATGAAAAATTTAAGAGAGATTGGACAAAAAATAACACTCTAATAGTTATAAAGGTTAAAAACACAGTGTTGTATGAGGAATTGCAATTATAACTTGCACTAGATGGTAGCGGAAGACCACTAATGGGCTCATTAAACGCACTAAAACTGTACTGTTCATAGGTTCATGCTAATACATTATAAAATCACTGTTATAACATTTAAAGTCACATTGAGTCAAAGTTCACCATTTTGTTCATACAGACATGTCAGTTTTTACAATTAAGCCAGATTATGATTACAGTGGAACCTGAAAATGACATATAAACTCTTAAAAAGAGAAGACTTGCAATAAGTTTTGTCACCTATTATTTATCTCAAATATCTATATCTGCAACAAAATGTATGTGCATGTATGTCTTTGTCTGTGTGTGTGTGTGTGTGTGTGTGTGTGTGTGTAAGCATGCTTATTGAGTATTAATATACTAGTTTAATAATTTCATTTTAGTGTGTGTGTGTGTGTTTGTGTGTGTGTGTGAGCCTATTCTCCATATTGGATGTGTTTTACTGTCAGTCATACATCCAGGTTGGCCAAGACCACCTTATAGACCTTAAAGTGCTTGAACTCCAGTAATCTTGCAACTATATTTAGCTGTTGTATCTTTGTTTTCTTCTTATTATTATTCATCTTCTTCTTCATTTTCTTCTTCTTCATCCCCATGGGAGTCTATGGTAGCCCTATGAACGGAACATAGGAAAATTATGAAAATTGGCACACTTGTAGAGATGGCCATGAATAGTGATCTGACCAACTTTTGGGTCTCTAGGACCAACAATATAGCGCCACCACCAGTTCAAAAATTCAACATTAAAATGGAAATAACTCCTGAACCCCTCATTCTATAAAAATGAAACTTAGTACACCTGATTACTCTCTTCGTGGTGATCACATTCAACACCTTACATTAAGACTCCACCCATTACAGTACCGGCCATTTTGAAAAGTACTGTATTCTGTCTTTTTGCTGCTGCTCCTTCAAAATTGATCCAATTCTTCCCAAAATTGGCTCAGATGATCTTTGGACTGAGCCGCACAGAAATGACTGAACAGAATTTTTTACTACTAGTGAAAAAAAAGAGTTATGATGTTGTGAATTTAACGAGGTCGACCCAAAATTGGTTCAGAGGCTGTATCTCAGCCAAACTTTGATCAAACGAAACGAAACTTGGTACACATCATCAACACCATGAACTGAGGGTCCATGCCAAAGTTGGGAACAGTGCTACCTATGGGTCGGGAGACCGCTTATAACTTTTGAACAGTTAGTCAGAAAATTATGGTCTTGGTGTCTATGGATTCCTTGGGTCATGCCGAATCTGTGAATGTCAATTATGCCAGGATCGGCTGAACCATGTGTCCGCCATTTTGAAATTTGTCATAAATTGAACCATTTAACATATCTGCACAAAAATCGGTAGGGATCATCAACACCATGTCCTGGAGGTACCTCAAAAGTTTGAAGACAGCGCCACCTAGTGTTCCAGAGATAAAACGGTTTTCACAAAAACACTTATAACTTCTGAAAATATTATCCAAATTTTGTTATTTTTATGTCCTTTCATTTCGCTTGTTTATGCCGATTCTGACGATATCTCATTTGTCATTTTCCATGAATGTGCCTGACAGCCATATTGAAGTAAATGAAAAACAGTTTTTTTTCTAGGGCTGCAACAACTAATCGATAAAATCAATTATTATCGATAATGAAAATCATCGACAATGATTCTCATTATCGATTAGTCGGGTCTGCCCACAGTGCATGTCCAACTTCAGCTGGTCGCGTCAAATTAACGTTACAGCACCGAATAACGCATTTCTATGGCCAAAATGCATCTAAAGTAGTGGAGGAAACAGAATGAGATGCTGCGGGAGAGTTACATGATCCAAGCTGCACAAAACATGAGAATTCTTTATTTTAAGCTTTAAGCTAATGCATTAGCGTAATGGCTTGCCCTGTCAGGCGCTTTGACAGATGCGTGTGCGTCCTCAGCGCAAAAAACGTTCAGTTTACGGTCATATCCTCATCTGTAAATGTCACAAATTCACACGAGCATTTCCATTTTTGCGTAAAGTTCCGTCCTGACAGTCTGTGTTAAGTTGAAATCTTTACTGAATGAGCGCCTGCACTGCAGGCGCGTGAACGCGCGTCAGAGAGGGATTAATATTCAGCGCAAAAACATTCATTGTGCTGAAATATCTGTTGTTGAACATTAAATTAAGATTTAAAAGTCAACATGTAGTGCACGTATTTTATGAGAGTAGGCCCTGTAAAGGGATAACCGCGTATAGTTGTCTGAATATAAATATCAGACGCTTCATAGGCGCCTTTTACAGGATAAAGAAATTACAGTAAACATGACTGTGATCAAAAAGTTGGTTAACACTGAGTTTGTGTTTTTATTCGTCTTTATTATCTTTATTGTTATCTTAATTTTTGATGAATAGATTTAAACTATAGGCCTATATACAGTGCTTAACAAATTTATTAAAACAAATTTATTTAAGGTATATAACAAATAATGTAAGCTTTGTGCCACTGCTGCTCTAAACTAACAGTATTGGTGTTCATTTTTTAGCTATCTGTATTGGTTAGTCCTCCAATATGCGTAAGCTCTTTAGTAACAGTAGGCTATTTCTAATGCTATAATATAATTATTGCTGTTATCTATGAAAGAATGAAGATCTAGGTCTATGAAAGATCTATGAAAGATTTTTTCAGATACCCAATTACAGTCAAAAAGTATCTAAACAATGCCAGCAAGAATGCATGCTTTTATGAAAGGCAGGAGGCTATTTTTTTTTATTATGTGAATAAATATTTAGTTGTTTCAGTTTGTTATTTGCCCAATAAATGACAATAACATTTTTAGATTTAAACAATTCTTTGACAGATTCCTAAAATATTTGTGTTTTCTCTTTATTATGACAGGTGGTCTAATAAATTTTTAAGCACTGTATGTTTTCATAGCATTCAGTTGACACATTTGTTTGAAGGACATTGGGCAGAATGTGGAAGTGTGTTTGTCAATAAAATAAAAAAGAAGAAAATGTAGGTTTTTTTAATCCGCTTAATCGATTAATCGAAAAAATAATCGGCCAACTAATCGATTATCAAAATAATCGTTAGTTGCAGCCCTAGTTTTTTCACTACTCTACCTTCAAATGTTGTCTAATTTTGTCCAAAATCTGATCATATGATCTTTGGACCGAGCCGGACAGAAATGACTGAACAGATTTTTGATATTCACTACTGTTCCTGAGAAATACCTCTCCAAAATAGACCGTGCCTGCACTTGATTTATGCTAGTTAGCTTAGCACGCTAATTGGTTAGCATGCTAACCGGTTGCCATTCTTTCTAATGTGGCTCTTCAGCTATCAGGTTAACCATAAACTGTTAATATTAAGTTAATGCAGATTTTGCATGTGCGTCGACTGAGTGGCGCGCTCTGCTAGGTCACTGGCTCAGAACACTGAAGCCTGTCATGTTGTGGATTCGAGTCCCGTGTGGTGCAGCTTTATAAAATTATGTGTAATGTTGTGCTGTTTTGATTCATTTCTTATCCAGATCAGCATTGTACAAATCTGTATTGCTCCTGGATTAGAAATAAATGTTTTTATCCGTGCCACTTTCGTTTTCATTTGAACTTCTGTTCGTTCTAAGTTCATTCTCGCCGATAATTCAGAAGTGGCCGTTTTTCACGTTCATTCAATTTGTGCCGTTTTTGATTTTTGTCCTTCCCGCTCTGCACTGCGCTACAGCCCCTTCGGGGGCTTGGCCCCATATCGCTGCTTGCAGCTATATTTATGCTTGTATTTATAATTTGATATAATGTAATATTTTATAATAATGTAATATATTGTAATGTTTTATTTATGTAGCGATAGATAGATAGATAGATAGATAGATAGATAGATAGATAGATAGATAGATAGATAGATAGATAGATAGATCAAATCAAATAAAAATTCAACAATTTCTTTATAACAGAACATTGTGTTTTTTTGTCAAATAAAGAGCTGCTCATTTTATATTATAAATATTAATACACTTCTGTTATATTGAAACTCATACAGAACTAATTTAGTGGTTTGTATAGAAGACCTTTGTGTTTCTCTTTGTATTTGATGATTTTTTCAAATGACTTTTAAATATGGTTAGTAGTTGTCTCATAATAAATTACAAACATGAGTAAATAAAAGACACTGATAATAAATTATTTAAGCTGAAACCATCTACAGATTGAAATGAAAAACATGAATGTAGGTTATTTTATGTGTGTGTGTGTGTGTGTGTGTTTTAGAGGTCACTTTAGTCTCACAGTCTCATCTGAGTCCTAATTACTGTCTTGGTTTAATTCAGATGTATGTAAATGAGCATTTAGCATATGAGACGCTGCAGCTGTAGGCCCGTCTGTGCTGCAGGGGTCAGAGGTCAGACGAAGGACCAGCCAGTGAAATAAAGGCCTGTGTGTGAGAGAGAGACTCTAAATCACAGCATTCTCCCCGTCTCTTCCCATGATCCTCGTGTGTTAGTGACGTGCTGAAGCCCATGTTCTCCATCTCATTGTCTCTCTATTATTTATTTTATTATATATTTTTTTAAATACACGGTAGCCTATTTCTTTATTTATAATATAATGATATAATTATAATATAAAACATCCTAATATAATTGTCATTTAATATAAATTATGTATTTTATATAAATATACTGTATAATATATCACAAAATATATTAGAGTAATAAAACATTATTATAATAATTACAATATTAATAACTATAAATTATATTATAATATAATTGTGACCCTGGAGCACAAAAGCAGTCATAAGTAGCACGGGTATATTTGTAGCAATAGCCAAAAATACATTGTATGGGTCAAAATTATCTATCTTTCTTTTATGGCAAAAATCATTAGGATATTAAGTAAAGATCATATTCCATGAAGATATTTAGTAAATTTCTTACTGTAATTATATCAAAACTTCATTTTTGATTAGTAATATGCATTGCTAAGAACTTCATTTGGACAACTTTAAAGGCGATTTTCTCAATATTTTGATTTTTTTCCAGATTTTCAAATAGTTGTATCTCAGCCAAATACTGTCCTATCCTAACAAACCATACATCAATGGAAAGATTATTTATTCAGCTTTCAGATGATGTATAAATCTCAATTTCAAAAAATTGACCCTTAATGACTGGTTTTGTGGTCCAGGGTCACAATTATAATGTTTTAATATTATGATTATTTTTCTCTAACCTCTACACAGACTTCTCATTATTTTTAATATTTTTGAATCTCTTCTCATTGGAACTATCAGCTGATTTTAGTGTTTACTGTTCTACTGTTTACAAAAAAAATGTTAACCATAAGACTAATAATGTGTGTAAGTAATAAAGTAATAACTGACTAAATAAATACAGTTTTCCAGTTCAAGTTCAAGTTGAGCTTTATTGTCATTCTGCTACATGTGTTGACATATAGTGGAACGAAATGTCGTGTCTCGCAGGACCACGGTGCTACATACTAGTTAAGCATAAGATAAACATACAACAATGCAAATATAGGAAAAACAATAGAGCTATACAACAGTTTAACCATCTGACTATACATATACTATAAATACTATAACTACTATACCTAGTTGACTACACATACACAAACTGAGACTGTACAAGAACTTTACATAAATACTGTACATTAAATTGTGCTAAAGAGATATTTGTACATGAAAATGTGCAGAAAAATATATATTTTGTACATTAAATTGTTCAGAAGAGAGGTTTTGTGGGAAGCAGCGCATAGTGCAAAAAGATTTAGTAGTGCAATGCTCAAGTAAACATTATTTTGTAGTGCAATGTTTAAGTAAACATATATTATCTTATTGAGTCTTTGTAGCAGGGAGTGTTTGTAGAAAGTGTCTAGTGTGCATATAGTGGGACGAGTGCGTTACTACAGGTGGTTTGTATAGCCCACTCACCTGTGTGTAGCACACTCAGAATTGCACTTAGGAAAATTGTCAATAGTTATTTATGAGCTGGGGGGCTGAGGTGTTCATGGTTTCAGAGCGGGACAGGGAGATTGGAGTTAAGAGCTCTCACAGCCTGGGGAAAAAAGCTGTTGAGCAATCTGACTGAACGAGCTTTGATACTCCAGTACCTTTTACCTGATGGCAGGAGCTGGAAGAGGTTGTGGGAGGGGTGGGTGGGGTCCTTCACGATGCTGGAGGCCTTGCTGGAGTATCGTGCAAGGAAAATATCCAGGATGGAGGGGAGAGGGGCACCGATGATCTTTGCGGCAGTGTTCACTGTCCGTTGTATGGTCTTGCGGTCAGCAGCACTGCAGTTCCTGCACTGCAGTTGACTTTATGTGGGCTTGAAGACAGACTGCTGGTCTGAGTGTTCGTCTGTAGTTCAGCTCCTGCAGTCTCGTCCACCTTCCCTCAGTAGTGTGCTCAGAGTGTACTGTGACCTTTGCTCTATTTCAGCCTGTGTGTTTGAACGTGTCTGTCTGAGAAACGAGTCTGGGAAGTGTTTGCACTGCTCTCTGTGTGTGTGTGTGTGTGTGTGTGTGTGTGTGTGTGTGTTTTCATCAGGTTGTTTTGTCTGAGAACACAGACGGGTTGGTCGCGGTCACATGACATTAATAATGTGTGTTAGCAACAGGTACGACGGCTTCTCTGGAGAAATCATGACACACGCAGAGTCACGTGTTCTGTGTTTGAGTCCATTCAAGCTCTATGTGCAGGGTTATTATCGTTTACTAAAACCAACATTTTGTTACTTAAAATAAAATAAGGTACTGAATAACTAACAAATAATAAAAATGATATAAATATATTAAAAATGAATAAAAATGACAAAAATACACAAGAAAATTTCTAAAATTTTAATTAAAATACAAAATAAAAATAAAATCTAACTCAAAATATTAACAGTCTATAATAATGATTTTAAACAACACTGGTATGTTGGTTAGATTAGTAGTGAAAGTGTTTGCAGACACACAGCTGATAATAGGCTGAATTTTCATACTGTGTGTGTTTAGTGTGAATTCTCTATAGTGTAGTATGCAAATCAGAATGCAGCTTTAGTTTTCTAGACATCGTCTGTATTTATGGCTGATTTTAACTCATGATATCAGCTGTAGATGTGAGTGAATGAATCTTGGCCTGAATTTTTACCATCCATTGTTTTAACGTTGTCACAGGTGTCTGTCGCGACCGGTCAGGAAACATCGGAAATCCAGACTCTTATCAAAATGCATTTCAGACTCAAAATGCATTTCAGTCTCAAACTCAAACATTAACCTGTGCATTCTAATCAAAAACATTGCTACCATCTTACTACAAATGTAAAATGATATTAATAAAGATTATAGTAACAGTTTACAATATGGTTCCATTTCTATACATTAGTTAACATGAACTTACAATCAAAAATACTTCTAAAACATTTATTAATCTTAGTTAGTGTTATTCAAATACATCATTAAAATCAAAGGTTGTATTTAACATTACTTAATGCACTGACCTAACATGAACATTTTTATTCACTAACATTAACAAAGCTGTATATTGGAGAAAATACTATTTCAGTTTTTCTACTTCAAAATAATTCAATGTTTTTCTTGCCCTTTCTTTTTAATTATTTGTGAAATTTACAAGCAGTTCTGTGTGAAAATTGTTTCAAATTAAATTCTACATTTATTTATTTCAGTGAATATCTAGCCACTCAAAAATACTGGATAGAAACATTTTTCACTCAGAATTTAGTAGTGGATTTCAGATTTAGAAGTGGATTTCACAGATAATTACAAGGAAACACCATGAAACACTGAATTTAATGGTATTTTGAAGGAGAGAAAAAAAAAACTATTGTGATGTCCGCACACTGATAAATTTTATTGCAACGTTTCGACCATCAGGTCTTCGTTTTTTTTTTTTGCTTCAGTTTGTCTTTTTTGTCCTGCACCTGATCCCTATTTGGGTTTGTGGTATGTGTGCACCATTTTTGCAGTTTTGATTTTGAAGTAGAAAAACTGAAATAGGGTTAGGGTTAAAATGCACTTTAATGTTCTTGAAAAAATAATTCTTTAGAGTGCATGAAGACAGTTTTCAGTCTCAGGTTTGCTCTCTGATAAACGCTGCACTGTGAAGCCGAGCGAGCGAATCATTCCAGTGCGATGAAGCACAGGCTGGAGTTTATCCAGAGTCTGGAATGTTATTTTGCCCGCGGGGCAGGAAGGTGCACCTGGCATCGGCCCGAACACAAACACGGCTGGAGTGACTCGAAGCGCACAAATGCTGCACGTTTCCCGGGACAAACCTGTGAGAACATTTTGCATGTGTTTTCATCCAGTGGTCATCTTGTCATTGGCGTTTTAAATTTCGTTTGTATATCGTGATGGATGTGTTTTCGTTTGCTGCTGGTTTAATTGTTCTCAGCTTCATGGTTTTTGTTGGTGGAAAATGACGTCTGAATCCTCCTAAACGACGATTCAGTTTGTATTTTTCAGAATGAGTTCAACCGTCAGTCTCTCCCTCTCTTATTAAAGCATAGTTTGCATTGTTTACCGCATGTTCCGCCCTCGGCGTGTTTGAACGGCGTTACACAAACACACACAACATGTTCAGACGGATTCTTCAAGGCCCACCTGCGCCGCCGACCGCCGCTAGACCAAACACACACGTCTGAACCCTCACCAGTGCTGTGCTAACGCAACCAATCCAAAGCTGGTGAAGTCCTGTGACTAGTCTGAATGAGTCTCAAACACTGAATATACAGTCAAACCAAAATTTATTCAGACACCTTCAACATTTCTCACATTATCACAGTTTATTTGCTATAGTTTAGAAAATGGTAATAAAATATGACAAGAACTCAGAGTTAAACTGTGTCGGAACAAATTCATCTTGATAATGTCAGATAACTTTGATAGAAAGGTATGGAACAAAACATGCTCAGGTCAACGTGTCAGATCTAATTTTTGGTCCCAGATTTTACTGGTAGTCCACTGTATGAAGAATCTTTGAGTATAATATGTCACAGTTTACTTTATTTTGCTATCCTCACTTACATAAATGAATTATAGTGTCCTGCACCCATTAGGAAAAAATATCAGAAATTATATCTGGTGTTTGAAAATTTTTTGGTTTGACTGTATATAACAACATCGATATTTTGGCCAAAATCTGATGATTGACGAAGGCTGATTTCATAGATTATGAGGAACAGTGTTCCAGTCTAGAAATTTAAAGGAGTAGTTCACCCAAAAAAGAGAATTTTATGAGTTTGTTTCTTCATCAGATTTGTAGAAATGTGTCTCTGCATCAGTGTCTCAGCAATGGATGCTCTGCAGTGAATGGGTGCCGTCAGAATGAGAGTCCAAACAGCTGATAAAAACATCACAATAATCCACAAGTGATCCACAGCACTCCAGTCCATCAGTTAACATCTGGAGAAGACAAAACAGCAGATGCACTTTTTCACTGGAGGAAGCGTTATTATGGATTATAGACTCAGATTTTAGTTATGAACATCTTAATGATGGATTTGTTTCGGCTTTTGTCTTCTCCAGATGTTAACTGATGGACTGGAGTGGTGTGGATTACTTGTGGATTATTGTGATGTTTTTATCAGCTGTTTGGACTCTCATTCTGACGGCACCCATTCACTGCAGAGCATCCATTGCTGAGACAGTGACTACGTTTACATGGACATCAGTAATCTAATTATTTACCTTATTCTGAATAAGACAATATTATGATTAAGGTGTTTACATGAGTTGCTTTTAGAATAATCCTTTCATGTTCCCGTTTTACATGTTATATAGTACACTTCAATAATGCGACTAAAATAGGAATACTCCACATGTCTTAATTCGATTTGTGTTTACTTCGATTATGACTTTAGCCGGATTAAGGTAATCAAAAATCTCTGTTTACATGGCAGACTCTTAATCAGAGTATTGTCTTAATCGTATTAAAATCGGAGTATTGATGTCCATGTAAACGTAGTCAGTGATGCAGTGACACATTTCTACAAATCTGATGAAGAAACAAACTCATCCTAATCTCTAATGAACTGAGAGTGAACACATTTTCAGTGAATATTCATTTTTGGCTGAACTATTGCTTTAATGTTCTGTAGATGGACTATATTCACTATAATGTCACATGATCTTGTTTTTCTAAAACTCTCCCTAACCGGTCAGCATGAGGACTGCGGCTGTATGTTTTCTGATGTCCGTCTGCAGTCAGACACTCTGAGTGTTTCCCACAGTCGGCACTCGCAAGTCAGAGCGAGAGGGTCTGTCTCTGTCTTTGTCCCTCTCTCTCCGTCTCTCTGCTTTGTCATTCCCATGGAAATTTGCAAGCAAATTGTGACACCTTGTGACCTCTCTCTCTCTCTCTCTCTCTCTCTCTCTCTCTCACACACACACACACACACACACACACACACACACACACACACACACACACACAGCTACCACACCCACTCACCCGTCTGTGTCAGCAGACTGTGTGTGTGTGTGTGTTGGTGTTTAATAGTCTATTTGGCAAAAAAGACAGCAGCTCACATTAGCACAGTGAGTACAAACACAAAACATGTAAATAAGCACATAATATAGACTTCTGTTGTTTTATTGTAAAATTATTTCTAATTACCACAGACTATCATAAACCCCAAAAGAAGACTTTTTTCTATTTAAACATTATTTTATAGATGAATATTTATATATTTTCTATAAAATATATACTTGATCAGCTTTATATTTTTAATATATAATATATGCTGGAGGAGCGTTATATGTTTAATATATAATATATGCTGGAGCTTTATATATATTTTATATAATATATACTGGAGGAAGTGATTTTTTTTTTTTTTTTTTTTTTTTCATTAATCTGTTTTTCCAGTAAAAGACAGCCCTGAATGTTCATACAGGGAGGTTTTGTCAGATTTAAACTCTATTTCTGAGGTCAGATTTGTTCCCAAACTGCAGCTAAACAAACACACACACACACACACACACACACACACACACACACACACGCACATGGACCCCTCCTCTTTCTGTCTGTCTGGCTCAACTGTGACCGTGAATGACCTGTGAGAAAGACACAGGGGAGGGGTGGAGCTTTGACCTCTCTTGACCCCTCATGACCCCTCTGTCACCCTGCGTCTGATCTCTGAATGTGTGTGTGTGTGTGTGTGTGTGTGTGTGTGTGTGCCGTCATCAGCTGCTCATGTTGGCTCTTTGAATAGACGTCATAGTGTCAGTATTACAGCCTCATCGACTCAACGACTGATGCTTTTGTTGTTGCTTTTTTTTTTTTTTATTGATTCTTCTGAAAGTGTGAAACACCACAACCGAAGCTGGAGCTCATAACAGATAACCAACACATCAGTGATGAAGAGATATTTGTCATAATGTTATAATGATGACGATACAATGGAAAAATATTGTTGGAATTACTTTTTTTTTTTTTCACCCGATGAACGCTAAAAACTTTAACACCCAATCAAAATCAGTGTTATTTTAGTATTATTTGCATACTATCATAGATTTCATAAATAATTCGAATGAGCATTTAGTTTTATATTTTTACTTAAAATATTTAAATACTTTACCTTTATATTTTTATTTTTTTTTTATTTTCACTTTGGTTTCACTTATAATAATTTTCTTATTTATAATCATTTTTTCGTAAATATTAGTATCTAGGTTTTGTTTGTTTTTTTTAGTTTTTGTTATAGTTAATTTTAGCTTAGCTTTAGTAAATTTCAAATTAAACTTACAAACTTTTTTCTTTTATAATTTACAAAAAAAAAAAATTACTTTAATTGTAAGAGTAGAATAATCATGTAACAATATATTTCAATATTGTCATTATTACTGGTGTGAACAGGCTTTAACTGCTGATAGAAATAACATCATGCAGAAAATATTTTTTTGATGTATTCTGTTTAGTGACTGATGAAAAACATTTAAAATGAAACATTTAACAAAAATGTTGCCAGTCATTTTGAATGTAACCGAGTTGGGAAATGTTTTGAAAGAGATTTTTATATATATATCTATCTGTCTGGTGAGAATGATGTAGTAGCAGATGGATGATCTGTTCTTTGTCAGTCATTATGAATGTGTGTTTGTGTCTGGCTCTGCGCTCGTGGCTCCGTTCACGTCCTCGCACCATCAGCTGTCTCGCACTCTTTTTGTTTTCATATGCAAAACCGACTCGCTCAGGCAATTCAGTCTAGACCGGCGGCTCTCAGGCCCGTCCCCCTCGCACCCATCTGCCCCGTGGCTGTGTGGGAATGAGGGGCTTCAGTGTTAGTTTGACTCTGGTGGATGTGGATGTGGCATCATGCAGCTCCATGCGGCGGACAGTTTGCATCCGTGTGTTCAGACGCGCTGCAGCGGTGAGTCTGACGCTCTCTAGTGTGTCTTTATAGTGTTTTAGAGAAGCTGCTGTGTGTTTTTATGGCTGTTGGAGGTTCAGGCTGCTGGGTTTGTCTGCTTTATTTCATTATCTTGATCGAGTCAGTCCTTGTACTTGCAAGTGTGATGGTACAACTGAGATCAGATTTCTATGTCTGAACATCTTTTAACATTAACTGTGATGCTGACTAAGCTATGAATATATCTGTATAAAATATCTGCATATCCACTATGCAAAAGTTTGGGGTCAGTAAGAATTTTTTTTTTTTTTTTTTTAAGAAATTTATACTTTTATTCAGTAAGGATGCATTAATTTGATCAAAAGTGACAGTAAAGACATTTATAATGTTAGTAAAGATTTCTATTTCAGATAAATGTTGTTCTTTTGAACTTTCTATTCATCTGTGAATCTTGAAAAATAAAATGTATCACAGTTTCCACAAAAATATTGGGCAGCACAGCTGTTTTCAACATTGATAATAATCAGAAATGTTTCTTGAGTAGCAAATCAGCATATTAGAATGATTTCTGAAGGATCATGTGACACTGAAGACTGGAGTAATGATGCTGAAAATTCAGCTTTGATCACAGGAATAAATTTCAGTTTAACAGATATTCACATAGAAAACAGCTGTTTTACATTGTAATAACATTTCACTGATTTTTACTGTATTTTTGATCAAATAAATGCAGCCTTCTGGTGAGCAAAAGAGACTTCTTTCAAAATCATTAAAAATTCTTACTGACCCAACATTTTTGAACACTAGTAGTGTATAAATATGTATTTGTACAGTCTACTTTGCATCTGTGGATGTTCTCCTTGTACATGATGTTCAGTATTAATTGTTTATGGAGTCGTTACATTGTTTCAAGTTTGGTTTAGTTTGAAACTATTAGTTTTTTTCTGAATTAGACCTACTAATATTAGTAGTAACTGTAAAATGTGATTTAGTGTGAAATGTGAGTTCCTGAAGCTCTTTTGAGATCTTTTTGAATCTTATTCTGGATCTATTTGAATCAGATTTTTTGACCAGTGTCTCTTTTCAACTTCATTTTCATGTTTACTCAAGTTTTCACTCATATTATGAATGCCTTTATTAGCATGACTGCATGCAGTACAGATGCATTCAGTGTGACTTACAGTATTTCTTTCTTTCTGTACGTGTGTGTGTGTGTGTGTGTGTCTGCAGCCCAGCTGGAGTTTGTTCAGATCCTGGTGATCGTGGTGGTGATGATGATGATGGTGGTGGTGATCACGTGTCTGCTGAATCACTACAGACTGTCTGCGCGATCTCTCATCTCTCGACATGGACGAGCGCACAGACGACACCTGCCCCTGCCGTTGGTAAGAAACACACACACAGACACACACACACACACACACACCTGTAATGGCTTCATTCACTAGGGCTGCGCAAAAAATATTGATTTTTCAATTAATAGTTTTTTTAAATGACGTCGATTCGATATCGATTCTCAAAAGCCGCGTATCAATATTTAACACAAGATCTGATTAATGTGAATCTTATCATTAGTCTTTAGGGTTGGGTATCGAGAACCGGTTCTGTTTTAGAACCGGTTCCAAATTTCCAAGAACCGGGTACTCGATAAGACACGTGCATTTCAATTCCGCTTAACTATTCCTGTGTTCGCATTTTAATGTGATTTTAAACAATTTACGCGCAGAAAGGGAAAGAACTTGAGCACTGTTTGCTTGCAGAGCACACATCTGAAACATGAGCACGGAGAACAGCGGCTTTGATAGCGGTCCCGATGCGGGTTCTGTGTCCGTTCTCGAACCGTTCCATGCGTTTCCACTGCAGAAAAGGTTGTTCCGGGCCGAAACGTGCTTCTCGTTCATATTTACCAACCAACATGCACAAAAATACGTCAGTATATCATCATAAACACAGCCGTTTTTGTCTTAAGTGAACGTAAATAGATGTGAAAGAAAACGCATGTGTAAAAAGTATTTTTAGATCCGCCCGCATGCGTTCGGTGTTAATAAACGTGCTGCTGCCATTAATGTTAATCAAAGAACAAAAGAAAATCATTCACTGATCTTGACTGAATATCGTTCGTAACTTTAATGACAATTAATGTACATAATATTTATGAAAAGAAAACTAGTGTTTTAAAACTTTTGATTTCAAATTCTGTACCTGAAATTTGTTCAGTTGTATTTATTTATGCTATTGCTAATTGATTTGTTTGTTCCTGTCTTATTACTGACTGTTTACTTGCCTTTAACAATTTAATGTTTAAAATGTATTAGTCTAGTTGTTTTTGCTGTGGTATTTTTTGTTAAAACCATAGGCAAATGTTCCTAAATATAAAAGGCCTAACACTTTGTAAAAAGACAGAATAAGTATGTTTGATTTCTAAATGTTTCACTTAAATTTTTTTTAACAGATTTTTTTTTTATCTTATTGGAATCTAGGAATCGATAAGAATCAGAATCGATAAGCACAATCGGAATCAGAATCGGATACCCAACCCTATTAGTCTTCTCCACTAGATGTCACCCTCTTATTTACGCGATATTACAATGGAAAGCCTGTCGTTCATTCAGTGCTTATCATGGCGGAGATACTGTTGGCAAGAACAAAGCAATATGTGTGATTTGCAATGCTCTGTTGAAATGCTATAGTAATACTACAAATCTGTGGAAGCATTTGACATCACTCATAAGCTGCCATGATTTCCGCAATGAATGAATGGCACTGTTTTGTTTACTACACACATACTAAAGCGCAGACGGCACTCGCGGTGTTTACAGCTTCTGCCGTCTCACTATATGACGATATGAACACACAAATATCATCTCCTGCTGCTCTGAGAGTCACTTCATTAGCATTTTACTGTTTAATTTGAGAAAACTACCGTCATATCACATACACAGCAGCTGCAAGTTCTTCAAGGCAACACTTCAAAATAAAAGTTTGGTTTAACGTGAAGAAACTGTGACAGAAATATATTACTATTGTGCAGTCTTAAGACTCAATGTAACAACAAAGCTACTACTACTACTAACACTACTGCTACTAATAAATATTAATAAATCTTTATTTTTAAAGGAATAATCACATTTGTTTTCTTTTTCATTTTAACAGTAAACCTCTTTTGTGCAGCACTTTGTTTGCCAAAAAATAAAAAGGTTTAATTTTCATTTGATTATGATAAATTAATGTTTTATACCTTCATCTGATTACCAGAAAAATTAAGAAAAACATTCTATAGGGCCCTATTATTGTTTAAATAAAGGACCCTATACAAAAAAAAAAAAAAAAAGGTTTAAAATACAGGCCTGTGGCTCTTTACTTCTTTTTATTAATTCACCATTGTTTACTGTTCATTTTTTTAGAAATATCAATAGCATTTGTATTAAAACTGTATTCACTGAATGTAATCTTGTGAATCGGAATCGAATCAAATCGAGAGCTTGTGATTTGGAATCAAATCCAATCGAGAGCTTGTGAATCGGAATTGAATTGAATCGAGAGCTTGTGAATCAGAATCGAATCGAGAGCTTGTGAATCAGAATCGAATTGAGAGCTTGTGAATCAGAATCGAATCGAGAGCTTGTGAATCAGAATCGAATTGAGAGCTTGTGAATCGGAATCGAATCAAGAGCTTGTGAATCGGAATCGAATCGAATCAAGAGCTTGTGAATCGGAATCGAATCGAATCAAGAGCTTGTGAATCGGAATCGAATCGAATCGAGAGCTTGTGAATCAGAATCGAATCGAATCGAGAGCTTGTGAATCAGAATCGAATCGAATCAACAGCTTGTGAATCAGAATTGAATCGAGAGCTTGTGAATCAGAATTGAATCAAATCGAGAGCTTGTGAATCGGAATCGAATCGAATCAAGAGCTTGTGAATCGGAATCGAATTGAGAGCTTGTGAATCATAATCGAATCGAATCGGGACATCTGAATTGATACCCAGCCCTATCATTCACACACGCTGATGTCCGTCTCACTCCAGGCGTTGTATCACAATAGAGTAACTGTTCTAATTTTAGGTTCAGCTTGGTCATATTATCATTGACTCACGACACTCGTGTGTGTGTGTGTGTGTGTGTGTGTGTGTGTGTGTGTGATATTAATCATCCGATAATTCTGACTTTTGCTCATGTTGATGTGTCTATTAATCTAGATAGCAGTTGAACAGACTGTAACTTCTTTCTAATTCCTCATCAGCTGCTCAAGGGACTCACTAAAGGAATCCTGACACCTAGTGGATGTAGATCAACTGCCTCACAATATGACACACAATGCAATATGTCATGATCGAACACATTATGATTCATCATGTTATCATAATTGAATCATGATTGAAACGGAGCCAAATATGTGAGATGCTGAGAAATGATGCTTTCTTTCAGAGTCTCTTCTAGATTAACAGAACTGTAGGAAGTGAATCTACATAAATGATACATAAAAATATTTGTAAACATGTTGTATATTTCACATCCTTATATAAATATAAGAATCTAAAGTAATCAAATTATCAGCTGACATTGTTATCCTAACTATTACACAACTGCTTATATAAATCAGTGAACATGACATACTGATTTGAGCTGAAATCCTCGTATTATGTGAGCAGAAAGAGAGCGTGGAGTGAGAGACATAAAACTAGCTCAACCCAATTTGAAAGTGACTAAAACAAATGAAAAACTATTAAATTACTAAGAAGTGTGTCAGCCTAGTTTCTTGGTTTGTCCTGCTGTTGTTTGTGTTCCTGTATAATTTGTAATGTGTTTTTCTCTCTGTTTTCCTTCATTTTTTGCAGGAGGGCAGTCTATGGTCCTCTGATGGTCCTGGCTCTTCAAGTGCCATGAGTGAGGTATGATTTACTCTATCAATAACTGCATTTATGTGCACCTCTTAGTCCAGGATGCTGTTCTTACTCTATACTCTCATTCAGAGATGACTACCGTTTTTCCAGAAAACTCACACTTAACTATAGAGGTCAAATTTGCATGGCTGAGAAAAAACAAAACAAAAATAAATTGCAACAGTACATAAGTCACATTTTATTATTACATTCAGAAAATACAGTAAATAAAACATTTACAAACATTGTAACCACTATAAACATTTATTTTAGTTCCTTTCACTCCACAAATCCTTTCAATTTAACAGTATTTAGAACAAAAGAGAAACAAAAAATATAAAAAGTATAAAACAAACAAATTATAGTGCCCATTCATTAGAAACAACATTTAATATAAATGCCAAGCCTGAAACCAAAGGTGTGTGGGAAATGCACTGTACAAATAAACTTGGGCTCAAATACTCATTTTATTACGTACAAATGGCTTTGCATGTTATGCAAGTTATATACAGAATACAACTTGCAGTCAAATGTAAACCTAGTCAGCTACTCAGTCTGTGAAATATATATATAAAATTATATATCAGATAAAACTAAGTTAAATGTGCAAAAAGACAAAGTACAAATTTGCAGATAAAAGAAAAAATAGTATAGTTAAATGTGCAGAATGTGCTCGATTTTCTGAAATTGAGATTTATACATCTGAAAGCTGAATAAATAATCTTTCCATTGATGTATGGTTTGTTAGGATAGGGCAATATTTGGCTGAGATACAACTATTTGAAAATCTGGAATCTGAGGGTGCAAAAAAATCTAAATATTGAGAAAATCACCTTTAAAGTTGTCCAAATGAAGTTCTTAGCAATGCATATTACTCATCAAAAATGAAGTTTTGATATATTTACAGTAAGAAATTTACAAAATATCTTCATGGAACATGATCTTTACTTAATATCCTAATGATTTTTGGCATAAAAGAAAAATGGATCATTTTTAATCCATACAATATATTTTTGACTATTGCTACAAATATACCTGTGCTACTTATTACTGCTTTTGTGCTCCAGGGTCACATATATGTAAACATCTCTATTCAGGATCCCGTTTGACTCTTGTTTCTGTGTCTCCCACAGGTTTACGCTCCTCGACCGTCATACCTTCAGCGCGAGCGTGTGTCCCGCTTCCAGCCCACATACCCTTACCTTCCGCACGCCATCATCGATCTCCCTCCAACCATCTCTCTGTCAGACGGAGAGGAGCCTCCTCCATATCAGGGCCCCTGTTCCCTTCAGCTGCGAGACCCAGAGCAGCAGCTGGAGCTCAACCGCGAGTCTGTCCGCGCTCCGCCTAACCGCACCGTCTTTGACAGTCCACTCATCAACGGCTCTCTGAACCCTCTAGAGGCTGCTCCGCCTGCTTACAGCGAGGTCATCGGCCACTATTATCACCCTACATCACTGCCGCGCCACGCACAGACTCAATGCACAGCGCCGCTGGTGCAAGGAGTGATCCAACTCAGCCGCACAGACAGCAGAAACACACGCGACAAAGCGAAAGCACAGCATGTCTAACGGTCAGGATCCTCATGCAACAGAATCTTTCTGTTTGCACAACAGACTCGCGAGTTGTTGCCTGAGAGGCGGCGCTTCAGACTTTCTATAAATATTTACATGTTATTTGTCCTCAGTGCTCTTAGTCTCTCTGTACTCAAACTCTGACAACAAACAAAAACGCTTTGGGTTGCACTTTATTTTGCTTACATGTACCTACAGTGTACTTATAGTGTAATTACATATGAAAGTACTGGTAATATGTGATCCTGGAGCACAAAACCAGTCTTAAGTAGCACGGGTATATTTGTAGCAATAGCCAAAACCACATTGTATGGGTCAAAATTATCAATTTTTCTTTTCATTCAATCATTAGGATGTTAAGATCATGTTCCATGAAGATATTTTGTAAATTTCCTGCTGTAAATATATAAAAACTTAATTTTTGATTAGTAATATGCATTGCTAAGAACTTCATTTGGATGTATACATCTCAATTAAAAAAAAAAAAAGACCCTTATGACTGGTTTTGTGGTACAGGGTCACATATAAGGTAACTACATGCGGTAGGGTTAGGTTCAGGGTTAGTACCTAGTTATTGTAATTACTACAATAAGTACATAGTATGTACATGAGGAACAGGACTGTAAAATAAAGTGCTACCACGCTTTCCTTTCAGCCGTGATGGAGAAGAGTTGGTCTTCCTCTTAGAAACAGTAATTGGAGTCTTGTGATTCTTCATCACAGTCGTCAGTTCTTCAGTAAAATGTGCATGAGAGTTTTGCACAATATTTGATGCATCTGACTGTTTTGGAGCAGATATGGAAGTGTTTGTTCAGTTGTTTGTAGTCAGAGAGAGCGCTGAAGCACGCTGTTCCTGCAGCTTCAGCGTTAAGGTATGTGTGTGTATATAGGCTACTATATAAATATATATATATATATATATATATATACATGTATATGGAAACCTGAAAAAACAAACTTAAAAGCACGATTTTAGTTATTTATATAAATGTCTAAAATTGCACTATTTTTAATATAACGATATGACAAGCCTTGGCTTGTGATCGGTCCACAGATGGTGTGAGTGTCCTGGACGCTGGTTAATGATGAATGAGTGAGTTAACCGGTTAACTTTGCTCAACTCATCCGGACGCGTCGAACGCCTTTGCTTCACAGCTCGACTGAACAAATCTGAATCTGCTGAGAGTTCTAGAGATCAACAGTAGTTGTTTTTCAACAAGATTAATTAGCGTAGGTTAATTTCAGAGCTTCGGTTTCTTAAACGTATTTGCCTTAATTTTATTCTAGATTCTAGAAACCTGAATTCACAATCATTGGTGTTTAGAACATAAAGGATTTCTTCTGTTCGGCTGTGGCGCAGTGGCTCGGGTTCACACACGGCGTCTCTTATAGCACTTTACCGACTGATGGGAGGAAAACAATCGCTGGCGGATTCTTTCGGACTAAACGAGCACTAAAGCAAGTGAATATGCAACTGCTCCCTGATTGGATGACGCGCACAGAGCCGAAATCACATCATGGGATCCGGAACCATCTTGAGCTTCACCAGGAGAGACAGCCGCTCTGAGTCACTGAATCAATAAATCAATGAATCTTTAATTGAACACAATCTCATTCACTCGCTGCCAAACAGTGACTGCTGGTGAATCCCATGATTCAGTCTGCGCTCGTCTGTCCTTTGGGGAATATCGGGTCTGATTTTGCTGTGTTTGGTTTTACTCTAAAGAACTGCGGCTAACAGGAAGTCAACAGCTGGAGAGAGAAACTCAACTAAAACTGAATCTAATCTATTTTTTATTATTGTTTTAGTCATAGATGTTCAGCATGATTTGTTTGCCGTTTTTATAATATATATTGCACATTATAACTGCATAATTGACTGAATGCAGACTTTAAACAGGCTTTTTGAATTCCAGACTAGTTAGTTGGTAACTAACTACCCATGGGTCATTCTGTTATATTTTAGCAATAGATGTTTAGAATAATTTTTTTGCCATTTTTATAATATATATTCCACATTATAGCTGCATAATTGGCCATATTCAGACTCTAATCTGGCTGTCTAAATATCCATACTAGTTTGCGGTAATTAACTACCCATGGGTATTTTTGTTACATTTTAGTCATAAATGTTCAGAATCATTAATTAGCCATTTTTATAATATACATCCCATATTATATCTGGCCAAATGCAGTCTTTAATCTAGCTCTTTAAATTCAGATTTAGTTGGTTGGTAACTAACTAGCTGTGGGTTATTTTTATTATCTTTTAGTCATAGATGTTAAGAATCATTAGTTTGCCGTTTTTAATAATATATATTCCATATTACAACTGAAGTAATTGGCCAAATGCAAACTTTAATCTGATTGTTTAAATTCCAAACTGGTTAGTTGGTAACTAACTACCTGTGGGTTGTTATTTTTATTGTATTTTAGACATAGGTGTTCAATATGATTTGTTTGGCCTTTTTTATGATGTATTTTTCAAATTGTAATTAATTCATTAATCTGAATGTAGACTTTAATGCAACTGTTTGAATTCCAGTCTAGTTAGTTGGTAACTAACTACCTGTGGGTCGTTCTCTCTCCAGCCGCGGCGTGATGTCTTCCCTTTACAGAGACGGCGGTTTGTTCCCTGCGAGATGCCAGTGTGTCACATGGCCCCGTCAGCCAATCAGGTGGCTGTTGACAGGAAGTGACAGTGTATGCATGATGATGATGATGATGATGATGATGATGATGAGGTAGTTTAGTGGAGAGAGTTGCAATATACCGACTATTTGCCTTTTATAATGTAGTTTGTTGTTTAGCTCAGATTAAAGATGTACTAGTTGTTTTTTTTTGTTATTGTTGCTTCTCGTTTAAAGGTCATTTTTGTTTCGCTCACTCATTAAGCAGACGGCAGGTTTGTGCTGTTCACTGAAGAAACGTGATGTGTGCCTTCTAGTCGCCAGTACAGACTCGTGTGTTTAGTTCTGTTTCCTTCATGTTTGAAACGCCCCCATAATTACATCTGAAACACTAAACACATGCATCAGAATGCATTTGATGCACTTTTGATGTAGTGACGCACAAGATGAATCCAAACGACGGGTCTGGTTCATGGATGTCTGCTCATCTTCACGTTGCTTTAGTCTGGATGAATGAGTTTCTGGGCTCTTAATCAAATCACTGAAGGCTTTCCGTGTGAAAGAGGCATTTCCAAAGAAGGACTTTCTCTCCGACCCTTTGTCACGGGTGATTGAAGCTCTTGTGTTTTCTCTGCTGTTGCATTGCTTTGGGTTTGAACATGCCATTGAACGTTCTCTGCGGTTGCAATATGAACATATTTACATAGAGAATCAGCGGTTCTGTACAGTTTAGTGACTGCGGCCTGTTATCGTCAGTAATGTCACTCTTTTATTTTTATTTATATCGGATCTTGAAAGTGTTACCAGTGTTTCTCTTTGGGACAGTGTCTATTACACATCATCTTATACAATCTCATGCATTTCAGTTAGCTGCCAATTATATGAATAAAACATTTTATAAATAATGCATGTTTAGGCTGTTGTTTTTATTCCTCCTTTGTGTTTGTATACATGTTACTTTTGTGTGGTTTATGTCTTTTGTGGTTTCAAAGATAAAAAAGCACATCAGAAATGGACTTGCGCTTGCTTTGGAACAGATTGATCATAGAGGTCATTAGTCGTGTGATTTAATGCTGTTCTTCAATCTCAGATCCTCCACTTCTTTAAGGATTGAGCTAAATGACCTCAAACTTTAACCCTCTAAAGCCTGACATATGAAGTAATAGTTAAAAAAAATCTTATGGTTGGAAATGGAAGAGTTTATTGAACCTTTAGACAAAATAAAAAAAAAACATTTTATGACTTGTATAGTCTGATATAGTGAGAATATGAAGGAAAAAAACAGCTCAATTTTACTCAAACTGAGCAAAAATATGAATTTGCTGCAAATGCTGATATTTCTATGATGAAATGCTTGTGATGTAAATCAATGAGATCTTTCTAACTGTACAGCAGATACTGACATAAAATGATGTAAATATCAGCGGTCACTCTATATCTCCAATAATATGTCTCAGTAAAATGAGATCGAAATGATCCAAACATATAATGCAATGCTGATTGAGAGATGAAGAAATAAAGGCTCCTCAGAAGATGTGAGATGAAGATCATTCCTCCGCTGAGGAACAGTGAAAGTAAAGCTTCTGGAAACAAACGCTCCTCAAAAGATCCTGATGATCAGATTTGAGACTAAAAAATGATTGATGGAGAATCAAGTGAAGCTGAGCTGCTTCAGTCCAGTAAGTGTTCATCTGGAAATATGACTGCAGTTATTCTGACGTTTACTTGAGAAAAAATCAGTCAAGATTTGACAGCAGAAACACACTGAAGCAGCAGCTGAAGCTGGACGTTTGGACAATTACACTAAAAGAGCTTTTACTGGATAAAAAAAAAAAAAAAACTCTAAACTATCAATCAGACGACAGAAGACATGGAGCAGATTGTGTAGTTGATGATTTATAGTAGGCTTTATAGGGTTAATGACTCTGTGTCTGTGTGAAATGAGCTCTAAATGTGCTGACAGCAGGTGGCGCTGTAATCTGCTGCTGAAGTTCATGTTTGTCCAGCAGATGTCAGGCTCGACTCAAGGATAATGTTCTTGAGTTCAGGTTTTTAACCCAGTTAGAATTAATTCAACACTTGATCATTTAATACAGAATTAACTAGAAATTATTTAGTCTTCTTAATAAAGTATATTGAAATGTTTTAACTACAATTACTTATAGTAATATTTACTGATGATTGCTGAAACACTGACAAAGTATTTTAAAGTGAAATAAAGGGTAAAAGAAATAAAATACATTTTTAAAGGCTAACTAACCCTAAGATTAATCGAGTATTTTTTACAAGAAAATACTGTTTCAGTCCTCCAAATTTCACATTTAATTCAATGCATTACATTACGGTTTCTTTGTAATTGTTCATTTACTAGCAATTTCTGAGTGAAAATTGTTTCTACATAATTTTTTTGTCAGTTTAGACTCATTCAGCTCTGGAAGAGCTTATAGTCACAGGGTTATGCTGGTTTAGCAGGTAAAGCTGTGGTCTGGTGATCCAGGTGTTTCCGGTTCAGGCTGGTTAACGAAACGCTTTCTCTTTCAGCGCTTGAGCAACAGGCTTCAGCTCAGGTCACTCCAGAGTCAGCTGTAAATGTGCATCTGCTAACTATTACTATCATCATCATCATCATCATCATCAGTGAATGTGCTGAATCACGATGGACTGATGCACACGTGCTCAAGAGACACAAAACACATGTTCAGCAGTACAGAAATCTGTTGTCTTTAACACATGAATCTCAGCACTAAATTCAGTCTGTAGTTTTCAAAAGACCCCTGCTAACGTTCTGAACAAACGTTCTTTCAGTAACGTTAATCGAATGTTCATTCACTGTTATCTGATCTTTAAAAGGACAGTTCACCCAAAAATGAAAATTGTGTTCAACAGAAGAAAGAAACAACTTGAGGGTGAGTAAAGAAATGACAGAATTTTTATTTAATGGTTAATAATGTTCTTAAGACACAAAAACATTTTGTCTGAGTCAGTTTAGAGAACATTCAAAAATAATATTCCCATAATTTTTCCAACATAATAAAGTGGAACGTTCCCCTTAATGTCATCATTACCATTGATATAACCAAAAAAAACTTTTTTTCAAAACATTTAAGAAACTGGAGATTTTGAACATTCAAAAAAAAAAAAAAATCAGAAATGACATTTTTATAGCTTAATAGGAATGTTAGCAAATAGTTTGTAGAACATATTTTTGTTAGCATCACTAGAGAAGAAAATGTGCATATATTTAACTAATTCCTTTGGTTCGCATTGTGAACTGCAGGAGTTTGTTCTGATTATCCGACTCAAACCGGATCAAATCCTTTGTGTGAGTTTGATTCAGAAGTTTGGACTCATAAACCTGGCCTGGAGTGTTGAAATCTCTGTTAAACAGTTATTGGTGCGATAAGACGGATGTGTCCTGAATTCTGGAAACTCTGGTATCCAATAAATAGGGCGAGTGGAACAGCGTGCTCATTTCTGCTGCTGAGTTAATGTCCACACATGCAGCTGCTGAACGATAAGAGCTGAAAAACATCTTATTCCTCGACTGAACCTGCTCTTCTGTGACAGATAAACACCTCATCATATCACAGCAAAATACACACTCACAGAATACTCACACATCTCAATTACATGGCTAATTTCTGTCTGGTAGTTTTAACATCAGCGGGCTGATAATCTTCATCTGATCACATTTGTGAGTCAGACATGAATGAAACAGCTCAGATTTCTGCACTTAAAAAAATGTTGTTTATTATTGACTAACTGATTTCACTTAAATAATTATATTTTCAAAATTAATTTATTCAGATTGCTTAGAATCTGCATAAATTAGTAATTGTTAAAACAAAAAGTATGTAAGTTATGAAAATGTTATTACTGAATGTTCTCTGAATGTTCTTAATGTGTTAGATACATTTACAAGCACAATTACAAAGTCTTGTTGAAATTGATCAAAATGAAACTATTTTAGGGCTCAGAAAAATCAACTTAATTAAAAGGTAAAACATTTTACCTTTTTTATATGAATAGGGAAAATTACATTGTATTATTTTGCAAACATAAGAATGTTACTTTTGAATGTGCTCTGAACGCTCTGAAACAAGTAGTAACAGCATCTAACTGAAATGTTTTAGAAGAAAACCTGTTATTATTCATATTACAGAAATCACGATTGACAAATAAGATCACATTATGTTTATTAGTTTGTTCAAGTTAAAACTGTGTCATCCAAATAGATGGAAATTTTATATGCAATTGAAATACAGAAATGTTCAATTTAGGTTTAAATATTTTTGAAGTGCAGAAGGTTTTTATTGTTAGATCAAAGAAAGATCATTCACATATTAGAGGCTGATTTGTGAAGTCTGAATTTGATTTGAGAAATAAGATGAAATTTGTTCACGTCAAATCATATATTTTATATTAAAGCAGTGCAGAAGAGAGTTTCAGTGGCTGTTATGTAATGAATGAATGAATGAAGTCCTGATTCTGCTGCTCTTTGCTCTGGTTTCTCCATACAGCATGTTTCTGCTTCCCTAGAAAGTCTGGTATTTGGCAGCAGCACAAGTGGAGCGTCAGCGGCTCGCACTGACGTTATATGAGGCTCAGGCCTGAGAACGTGCCCCAGTTACCCAGCATGCTCTGCTGCGGACTGATAACGCTCAGCTTTGAAGTCAGTGTTCCTGCTGTTGAGAAACGCGTGAGCAGCCCGTCACATCCAGCTCTATCACTCACACGAGCAAATACAGCCCAACGACTGACCGTTACGCCAGCGTCAGTGAACTTCAGCAGAGACACTGAGCTTCACACAGAGGTCAGGAACCTCAGGAGCCTCCAATAGAGCGGAAACATCTACTCAAGTTAATTGCAATAAAGTGCAGTACATGATATTTAAACATTTAAATGATAAAATACATGTGCAACATGACATGCATCATATTTCTTTACTCTTCTTTCACTGCAGCAAAAACAATTTTAAATAAATGAATAAATAATATATTTTTCCTCATTTACTCATGTTGTTTCCATTAAAACCTTATCTTGAATAAGTATTAAACATTAAAACATTGCTTGAGTAAGTATCGAGTTCAAATTTTTGCCAGTAAAACAATAACGATTTAATTACATAAAATCAAATCAAATCAAAAAATTGTAATTAATCTCGGAGAAGGCCTTGCTTCCTAATCTAGTTGTCTATACAGCTGGCATTGTATATCATAAATATTGTTGCATTTGTTCCACTTCACTGATTTGGATAAAAGCATCTGCTAAATGCATGTAAATGTAAACATTAATGAATTGCATGAATGTGTTGACAAGCACAGTTTCTGTCCATAAAAAGTTTGGGGAGAAAAGCAGCTTTGTTCATTTGAGCTGATCTGACTGACATGAAGCTGAAATAACATTAAATCTGCAGAACATTAAACTTTGCTACTCATTCAACAGTTTATTCATATTAGATGTTATCACAATATCTAATATTTGTGTGGAGTTAATTTCCAGTTTTTGCTTTAGTTCTTCATTTGCGCTGTTATTTTGTGATGATCTGAATCACTGTGAAAGTTCTGAATGAATGAGGCCAGAGGGGGCGTGTCTTTCAGTCAGGGACGCTCTGATTGGTGGATGTTCTGGCATTCCTCTGCTCTTCTTCAGTTAGTTTATTGGTGGCTTTATGAATTATCCTGACAGGTTCATAAGCCACCTGCTGTTTAGGAGTGTGTTGTGTCACTGCTTCAACAGTTTGTTATATTCTGGTGATTATTCCTGTCTCCCCAATGCCTCATCAATGCTGTACTCTTGTTTATCATGTATTTCTGATCACCTCCTAATATTCCGGTATCTCTGATGAACATCTAATGACTGATGGAGATCAGCTGCTCGTGTTTCTTCACTCAGTCTGAGACTGATTGTCCTCATGTTTGCTTCACCTGTGTTTCTGCAGAGTTTCTGAAGGGAAATGTAAGACTTTTTGAGACCAAGTAAAGAAAATCTAACCTTAACCCCCCAAACACTAGAACATGGAACATATTTTTGTCTTGTTTTCCAGTGCAAATGTCTTGATTGTTAAATCAAGATAGATTTACAAGCACAATTACTTAGAAAGTCTTGTTGAAATTGATCAATATGAAGCTATTTGTGTTTAAAACAAGAGCAGATATCTGCCAAAGGGCTCAGAAAAATCAACTCAATTAAAAGGGAAAACACATTTTCATTCCTTATTGACAGATATTTGTTTTTGTTTTAATCATAAACTCATTCAGTTTTGTTCAGTTTCTCAGAAAGCTAGACTTAGTATTTTCATTTTGAATCTTCAGTAAGTGTATCTTGGTTTAAGGATTGACTTTATGAATTTGAGACTTTCTGCACAGATCTAAGTCCTTTTTAAGGCTTTGATTTGTGGAAGGGCAAATTAAGACTTTTTAAGACCGTTTTTTCTCTTCTTTTTCATGTTTCCTACTTTTCTGGTGTGTTTGTAGTTATAGTGTGTTTATAGTTCTAGTTTGTTTGTTAGTTTTTTGCATATTAAAATCATCATCAGTTTCAGTGATCATCTACTGAATTCAGACGTAAGTGTTTGTAATTATCATTTGTCATTAGTCTGTCAAAATCCAATAGTTATTTCACACATACCTATATTAAAATGTGAATATTATCTCTAATACTGTGAGAAGAGAAAAACACAAACACTGGATATACATTTAAAGAACTTTATTAACATCTTGGAAGACTGACATCAAAAGTCATCATAGAAATACAAAAATAATTTAAGACATTTAGAAATATGAAATGGTTAAACTGTTTAAAGTTATTAGCTATAAAGTCTCCAGCTGAATATAAATGTGAACATGGAAATTTTGCATCAATAATGTATAAGGTTAAATAACAAACAGTCCTTTAATTCCCTTCCTTACGTCTTCAGATGTCATCAGATCTTCTCAAATCAACCTCTGACCACAGATACAGGCTAAAAATATCTCAAAATATCAACTCTTACACTGCAAAAAAAATAATTTTCTTACTTAGTATTTTTGTCTTGTTTTCTAGTACAAATATCAAAAAAAATCTTGAATCAAGATAAATTTACTTCACTAATAAAATTATCAAAATTATGTTAGTTTTTGCTTTAAACAAGCAAAACTATCTGCCAGTGGGGTAAGAAAAATAATCTTGTTTAGCCTTTGGAATTAAGATTATTATTCTTAACTCATTGGCAGATATATAATATACTATGGTAATTTATAGTAAATACTATAGTGTTTTTGAACCATACTATAGTAAAGTACTTGAATTAATTTGTTGTGGTAATTCTATAGTTGCTGTGGTAATATAACAACTACAGTAATATAAAAAAAATTACTTTACCCAATACTGTAGTAAGTTTTCTACAACTATATTATACTACAATACACTACAGTTTACTGTAGCAAAAACTAAAGTACACTACAGTATTTATTACAGTTTATCAGTTCACTATCGTTAATACTACAGTATGCTGTAGCATTCATTAACAAAGTGTTAATATATACACTATAATACAGTTTACTATAGTATGGTTCAAAAACACTGTAGTATTTACTATAAATTACTATAGTATTTTTACATGTGGGTTTTTTCTTGTTTTAAGCAAAAACTTACAAAAATGTGATAGTTTTTCCGAAATGAAGAATTAATATCTTAAATGAAGTAAATGCATCTTGATTCAAGAATGTTTAGATATTTATACTAGAAAACAAGACAAAAACACAAAGTAAGAAAATCATTTTTTGCAGTGATATATCTGATGGATAGATTTAATCCTCTAAACTCTCCATGTTGAGCCAGTGTTTCTCACAGCCGTCGGACTCTCTGCTCCAGCAGCTCCAGCTGTCTCTCCATCTCCTCGGGCAGATCATCGTTCACCTCGCGCTGGAAATACGCTCTGATGTCCTCCACCTCCTGCGTCCAGAAGTCTGCTGAGATGCCGAAGAGCTGGTCGAGGTCCAGATCCGCAGGGAGGCCGCGGAGGTTCAGGGCACCTGCGGAGGGAACGAACCCGACCGCAGTGGGCATTGCTCCGACCTCGCCGTCGATCCTGCCGAACATCCACTCCAGAACGCGAACGTTCTCTCCGAATCCGGGCCAGAGGAAGCGTCCGGAAGAGCTCTTGCGGAACCAGTTGACGTGGAAGATCTTGGGCAGTTTGGCGTCGGGCCGCTGCTCCATACTCAACCAGTGAGACAGATACTGACCAAAGTTATAGCCGAAGAACGGACGCATGGCGAACGGGTCGTGCATGATCACTTTACCTGAAAACAAACACAAACGTCTTTTAATATTCAGTCAGTTTCATTTATTTGCTCCAATGTGACACATACATAACAGAGTGCATTGGCAAACAGCACTGGTACTTTTCCATTCATTTTTTACCCATAGAGGTTTTAAAAAGTCTTTGTTAAAGCATTAAAAGCCATGAACCAAACCAACCAGCTACGAGGAGAATCACAACATTACAAACTTTCATTTGAAGCACAAAAGTATTTGAAAATTGGAAGAAAAGATAAAGATACAAGACTGTGAACTTAAAGGCTAATGAGGAAAAGAACTACAGTCCCATGAAGCAATGCAAATGATATAACTGAATTAAAAACAACTGTGCTTTGGCCAAGGACCAATTAAGGTTTTAATCGTATACAATCTGTGACTGTTCCTACACATTGCAAAGGTCATACACTAGATCTAGTTATGGCAAATGATGCTTTTGTGTCAAATCTCTCTACTGTAGATGTTGGACTCTCTGATCATTCAGCCATCCTTTTTAATTTTGAGGTACCATATTGTCCAAGACCTGTTGCACGTACTGTCTCCTTTCGTAAATGGCAATCAGTTGACCCTGCGGCTTTTGCTAATCCGATCAATGCATGCCTGGGTGATTTGTCTTCTGCCCCTTCTGATCATAAAATTCTTTTACTTAATAATGCCCTTTTTTGCTCCTATTAAATCACAAAATGTCTCGTTTGTACATACAGGTCCCTGGTATAATGATAATTTGCATTCAAAGAAGGTGGAATGTCGCAAACTGGAGTGTAAATGGCTTGGCTCTGGCTTGTCAGTTTTTCATCAAGCTTGGAAAACCTGTTTGGGCCAGTATAAAGCAGAAATTGATACTGCTAGGTCTTCATATTTTTCTCAGATTATTGACAATAATCATAATAACCCTAGGCAGCTCTTTCACATCATTAACAGTCTATTGAAAGTAGACAATGCGAATACTCTAACGGCGTCAGTTCAGTTATGCAATGATGTTGACTAAATGCTTTTACGGTACTTAATCGACTGGAAACTGTCTTTGGTGTATCTGGGACTGCCCTGGATTGGTTTAGGTCATATTTTATGGGTTGCAGTCAATTTGTTTTCATGGATGGTTCCAGATCTGATGTGGATCCGGTTTGTACTGGTGTCCCACTGGGCTCAGTTCTTGGTCCCCTGCTTTTTAGCATTTATATCTATCCTCTTGTTCAGCTATTAAGATCCCTTAACCTCAGCTATCACTTCTATGCTGATGATACTCAGATACATTCTCAACCTGGTCGATTTATGGATGTTTCTCATCTTTCCAACTGTATTTCTGAGATTAAGTTGTAGATGTCTGACAATTTTCTGTGTCTGAATAGCTCTAAAACTGAAGTTATGCTTCTTGGCTCTCCCCACCAGCTGCAAAATGCTGCTTCTATAGATCTGTCAGTTGATGGTGTTACCCTAGAGCTACAAAGTAAACTAAAAAACCTTGGTGTTATCTTTGACGTCACCCTCTCATTTGAGCCTTTTGTACAGAACACGGTAAAGACCTCCTTTTTTCATTTTAGAAATATTGCACGTATACGGCCTATGTTGCCCTTTTCTGTTGCTGAAAGATTGATTAACTCTTTTGTTTTCTCACGAATTGATTACTGCAATGCTCTCCTTGTTGGAGTGTCCAAATCTTCTCTTAACAAATTGCAATACTTGCAGAATTCAGCAGCTAGAATTTTAACCGGGGCTAGGGGTGATGATCATATAACTCCAGTTTTGGAGACGTTGAGACGTTCTGGCTCCCTGTGAAATACCGTGTAGATTTTAAAATCCTAATGCTTACATACAAGGCTTTGCATGGTCTCGCTCCGCAGTATTTGGCAGATCTTTTAACACCTTACACGCCAACTTGTAATTTACAATCATCTCAGCATGGTCTCTTAGTTCCCAAAACACGGCTGCAATTTAGGGGTGACAGGGCATTTTCAGCATATGCTCCAAAACTGTGGAATTCTCTCCCAGCTGACATTAGGAATGCTAATTCTTTAGCTGTTTTTAAAACCTCTCTCAAAACATTATTTTTCAGGAATTATTTTATTTGATCAGTTTTCTGTTGTATTGATTTTTGTGATTTTGTCTTTTGTTGAATTTATAGTTTGTTTTATATTGCTGTGTTTTCCTTTATGTAAGCTTTCATGTACAGCGCCTTGAGAAATCAACTTTAAAAGGCACTATATAAAATAAATGTATTATTATTATTATTATTATAATTATGATTATTATTATTATAATTATGATTATTATTAATATTATTATTATTATTATTATTATTATTATAAAACTACTTATTTAGAATCACTGATTAGATCTATAGAAACAATAAAATATTTAAGTTTTGTAATACGTTTACTGCAAAATATGCATATATGGATACATATAATATATGCATAATATATATATATATATATATATATATATATATATATATATATATATAAATATATATATACTATATACTATATATATATATATATATATATATATGCATGTTTATAATATAACCTGCTATAGAAACAATATTTTTAAATTTTAGATATATATAAACAATATATTTTAAGTTTTGCAATAAGTTTATTACAATATTGCAATACATATATATGCATATTTATAACATGCTATAGAAACAATATTTTTATATATCTACATAAACAATATATCTTCAGTTTTGCAATAAGTTTATTGCAATATTGCAATACATATATGCATATTTATAATATAACATGCTATAGAAACAATATTTTAAATTTTTATATATCTATAGAAACAATATATTTTAAGTTTTCCAATATGTTTATTGCAATATTGCAATATATATGCATATTTATAATATGCTATAGAAACAATATTTGTTCATTTTTATATATCTATAGAAACAATATATTTTAAGTTTTGCAATACGTTTATTGCTGTATATATTAGGATTATGTTTTGGTGTGATTTGTTCATTTTGATTCTCTTATTGGTGAATTTTCTGCACAGCATTTTTCACCACAAATTTTTAAGCAAGACTGTTTTAAAAATAAGTGGAATAATGTGAACAAACAGCTTGATTAACTAAATCTGAGCTCACAGTAGTCAATGAAAAACTTTGAATGGGATTTTACTGTAATCTGACCTTTGTGTTCAGCGGCCGCTGTGGCTTCAGATCTCATCGCGGCTCCCACAAACACTCCATGAGCCCAGCTGAAGGCCTCATAGACCAGCGGGACCCCCTGTGGCCGCCGCCCGCCGAAGATCACCGCCTCGATGGGGACGCCTTCGGGAGACTCCCACTGCGGGTCGATGATGGGGCACTGAGCGGCCGGCGTGCAGAAGCGCGAGTTAGGATGAGCGCAGGGTTCTCCTGGAGGAGACAAACGGAGAACATGAGGAGCAGGACCAGACGTGAAGAAGCAATAGTCAATAGTCACCTTTATTTATATAGCGCTTTTAACAATACAGATTGTGTCAAAGCAGCTTTACAGTCTTAAATAGGAAAAATTTGACCCTGGACCACAAAACCAGTCATAAGGGTCCATTTTTTGAAATTGAGATTCATACATTTAGACAAAAGCAGTCATAAGTAGCACAGGTATATTTGTAGCAATAGCCAACAATACATTGTATGGGTCAAAATTATTTTTTAATTTTTTCTTTTATGCCAAAAATCATTAGGATATTAAGTAAAGATCATGTTCCATGAAGATATTTCGTAAATTTCTTACCGTAAATATATCAAAACTTAATTTTTGATTAGTAATATGCATTGCTAAGAACTTCATTTGGACAACTTTAAAAGCGATTTTCTCAATATTTTGATTTTTTTTGCACCCTCAGATTCCAGATTTTCAAATAGTTGTATCTCAGCCATATAGTTAATATTATAATAATATAATAATAATAATATAATATTGTCCTATCCTAACAAACCATACATCAATGGAAAGCTTATTTATTCAGCTTTCAGATGATGTATAAATCCCAATTTCAAAAAATGGACCCTTAATGACTGGTTTTGTGGTCCATGGTCACATATATCAATTGAAAGCTTAAAACCTCAAAATTCATCCTGTGAAAACCATTTTAAAATCAGACATTGCATTTCCATAGAAATGGTACTTCAAAATCATATTACGTTCATGAATTATAAATTTAAGTTTGGATTGTGCACTTTCATGTCTATGTTCAAAAATGGGGGTGACAGTTAAAGGTTTAATTCTAGGCTGCAGCAAAGTCAGATTGTGCAGAGGACTCACAATGAGACGAGACCTACCGTCCTCAGGCATCCACGGCCGGTTCTTCCAGGAGGTCAGCGTCACTCCGGCCGGCAGATCCTCATCCATGCCCTCCCAGTAAACGCCACCGTCGCTGCTCTCAGCCACATTGGTGAAGATGGTGTTCTGGTGGATGGTGGCCATTGCATTTGGGTTGGTCTTGGTGGAGGTTCCTGGAGCCACACCGAAGAAGCCATTCTCTGGGTTGATGGCTCTGAGATTGCCTTCAAGCACAACAGCAGAGAACATCAATGAATGAGCAAAAACATCTCAACTGCTTACACACAAAATCTTTACTTGTCACACAATTTCTGAAATCTGACACTCAAACAGCAGAAGCACACACCAAATCTCCAAAACCATACACTAATTCTCAGCCTTTAACTCAGTTTTCAATTTCATAAAACACTTTTTGCAAAACACAAGAGACAAAGTTTTGAAAATGTGTGTAAGCAGTTGAAAAAACTGTAATAACCACCCATTACAGTTCTAACTCATACGACGTGATGTGTTTTAGCATCATTGATCTGTACCTTCTTTGTCAAACTTCATCCAGGCGATGTCGTCTCCGACACACTCCACCTTCCAGCCCGGCAGCGACGGGTTCATCATGGCCAGGTTGGTCTTTCCACAGGCGCTCGGGAACGCCGCCGCAAAGTACTTCTTCTGTCCTGCCGGGTTAGTGATGCCCAGAATCTGCAGAAACACACATACAGTGGTGTGAAAAATTGTTGTCCCCCTTCCTGATTTTTTTTTTTTTTTTTGCATGTTTGTCACACTTTAATGTTTCAGATCATCAAACAAATTTAAATATTAATCAATATAACCCCCCCGTTAAAACATAACTGTGGTTTATCACACCTGAGTTCAGTTTCTCTAGCCACACCCAGGCCTGATTACTGCCACACCTGTTCGCAATCAAGAAATCACTTAAATAGGACCTGCCTGACAAAGTGAAGTAGACCAAAAGATCCTCAAAAGCTACACATCATGTTGAGATCCAAAGAAATTCAGGAACAAATGAGAAAGAAAGTAATTGAGATCTATCAGTCTGGAAAAGGTTATAAAGCCATTTCTAAAGCTTTGGGACTCCAGCGAACCACAGTGAGAGCCATTATCCACAAATGGTGAAAACATGGAACAGTGGTGAACCTTCCCAGGAGTGGCCGGCCGACCAAAATTACCCCAAGAGCGCAGCGACGACTCATCCAAGAGGTCACAAAAGACCCCAGAACAACATCCAAAGAACTGCAGGCCTCACTTGCCTCAGTTAAGGTCAGTGTTCATGACTCCACCATAAGAAAGAGACTGGGCAAAAATGGCCTGCATGGCAGAGTTCCAAGACGAAAACCGCTGCTGAGCAAAAAGAACATAAAGGCTCGTCTCAGTTTTGCCAGAAAACATCTTGATGATCCCCAAGACTTTTGGGAAAATACTCTGTGGACTGACGAGACAAAAGTTGAACTTTTTGGAAGGTGTGTGTCCCATTACATCTGGCGTACAAGTAACACAGCATTTCAGAAAAAGAACATCATACCAACAGTAAAATATGGTGGTGGTAGTGTGATGGTCTGGGGCTGTTTTGCTGCTTCAGGACCTGGAAGACTTGCTGTGATAAATGGAACCATGAATTCTGCTGTCTACCAAAAAATCCTGAAGGACAATGTCCGGCCATCTGTTCGTGACCTCAAGCTGAAGCGAACTTGGGTTCTGCAGCAGGACAATGATCCAAAACACCACCAGCAAGTCCACCTCTGAATGGCTGAAGAAAAACAAAATGAAGACTTTGGAGTGGCCTAGTCAAAGTCCTGACCTGAATCCTATGCTGTGGCATGACCTTAAAAAGGCGGTTCATGCTCGAAAACCCTCAAATGTGGCTGAATTACAACAATTCTGCAAAGATGAGTGGGCCAAAATTCCTCAACAGACTCATTGCAAGTTATCGCAAACGCTTGATTGCAGTTGTTGCTGCTAAGGGTGGCCGAACCAGTTATTAGGTTTAGGGGGCAAGCACTTTTTCACCCAGGGCCATGTGGGTTTGGATTTTGTTTTCCCTTCATAATAAAAAACTTCATTTAAAAACTGCATGTTGTGTTTACTTGTGTTATCTCTGATTAATATTTAAATTTGTTTGATGATCTGAAACATTAAAGTGTGACAAACATGCAAAAAAATAAAAAATCAGGAAGGGGCAAACAATTTTTCACACCACTGTAAATGTTACTCATTTGGGAGGAAAGAGAATCAACAGGAGAATAATCTGTGAGTATGAGTCAGTCTTCATGCAATAAATCAGTTAATTATTCTCATGCCTTTTAGTGTTAAAGTGATTGTGCATCTGTAATTCTTTTTTGCGTTCAGTTTTAATGCATTTACATTATATTTACAATTTATATATATATATATATATATATATATATATATATATTTATTTTATTTTTTTTAAGAACTGTTTTTGCAAGAAATTCATTTGATTTTGCTTTGCATGATCCTAACCACCTTATTTTTAATGTAATAGCAGGTGCAGGCATTTTTAACTTGTGCAAGACTTTCCAATTTTTTTTTAGCTGTATAAAAAAGCTTGTTATTCTGCTTAATATCATAAACTGGTAATTGGTATTTCTTATATTATTTCAATTCAAGTATTCTTACTTTAATTTGTTTTATTTTATTTCAATGTATTCAAAATGTTTATCTATAAATATAATTAAATGTATATTTAAATTTTTTATTTTCATTATTTTTATTAATTTATTTAAATGTATTATGTATATATATACAGGTGCATCTCAATAAATTAGAATGTCGTGGAAAAGTTCATTTATTTCAGTAATTCAATTCAAATTGTGAAACTCGTGTATTAAATAAATTCAGTGCACAGACTTTGGTTCTTTTAATTGTGATGATTTTGGCTCACATTTAACAAAAACCCACCAATTCACTATCTCAACAAATTAGAATACTTCATAAGACCAATAAAAAAAAAAACATTTTTAGTAAATTGTTGGCCTTCTGGAAAGTATGTTCATTTACTGTATATGTACTCAATACTTGGTAGGGGCTCCTTTTGCTTTAATTACTGCCTCAATTCGGCGTGGCATGGAGGTGATCAGTTTGTGGCACTGCTGAGGTGGTATGGAAGCCCAGGTTTCTTTGACAGTGGCCTTCAGCTCATCTGCATTTTTTGGTCTCTTGTTTCTCATTTTCCTCTTGACAATACCCCATAGATTCTCTATGGGGTTCAGGTCTGGTGAGTTTGCTGGCCAGTCAAGCACACCAACACCATGGTCATTTAACCAACTTTTGGTGCTTTTGGCAGTGTGGGCAGGTGCCAAATCCTGCTGGAAAATGAAATCAGCATCTTTAAAAAGCTGGTCAGCAGAAGGAAGCATGAAGTGCTCCAAAATTTCTTGGTAAACGGGTGCAGTGACTTTGGTTTTCAAAAAACACAATGGACCAACACCAGCAGATGACATTGCACCCCAAATCATCACAGACTGTGGAAACTTAACACTGGACTTCAAGCAACTTGGGCTATGAGCTTCTCCACCCTTCCTCCAGACTCTAGGACCTTGGTTTCCAAATGAAATACAAAACTTGCTCTCATCTGAAAAGAGGACTTTGGACCACTGGGCAACAGTCCAGTTCTTCTTCTCCTTAGCCCAGGTAAGACGCCTCTGACATTGTCTGTGGTTCAGGAGTGGCTTAACAAGAGGAATACGACAACTGTAGCCAAATTCCTTGACACGTCTGTGTGTGGTGGCTCTTGATGCCTTGACCCCAGCCTCAGTCCATTCCTTGTGAAGTTCACCCAAATTCTTGAATGGATTTTGCTTGACAATCCTCATAAGGCTGCGGTTCTCTCGGTTGGTTGTGCATCTTTTTCTTCTACACTTTTTCCTTCCACTCAACTTTCTGTTAACATGCTTGGATACAGCACTCTGTGAACAGCCAGCTTCTTTGGCAATGAATGTTTGTGGCTTACCCTCCTTGTGAAGGGTGTCAATGATTGTCTTCTGGACAACTGTCAGATCAGCAGTCTTCCCCATGATTGTGTAGCCTAGTGAACCAAACTGAGAGACCATTTTGAAGGCTCAGGAAACCTTTGCAGGTGTTTTGAGTTGATTAGCTGATTGGCATATCACCATATTCTTATTTGTTGAGATAGTGAATTGGTGGGATTTGTTGAATGTGAGCCAAAATCATCACAATTAAAAGAACCAAAGACTTAAACTACTTCACGAGTTTCACAATTTGAGTTGAATTACTGAAATAAATTAACTTTTCCACGGCATTCTAATTTATTGAGATGCACCTGTATATATATATATATACATATATATATATATATATATATATATATATATATATATATAATTTTTTTTTTTTTTTTATAAAATCATAAACAGTAAAAAGTTTTACCATTTACTGCACTGTTCTCTAGTTATTTACCAATAGCAGCTAATGAATTGAAAGTCTTGCACAATTACAGAAAATATCTTGTTCTGCTTTGAAAAATAAGCTGGATAAGAAATCAAAATATGAACCATAGATGTTTTCTTGTTTTCTCACTGGCACTGATATTTCAGACTAATTCTCCTGTGAGTGACTTGAGCTGTTAAAGCTCATCTGGATGTGATTAGTGCTGGTCTGAACTGAGTTTATTTCTGGGTGTCAGGATGACGCTGCATGTTTCTGACTGACCAGCATGTGTTCGGCCAGCCAGCCCTCCTCTTTAGCGATGCGGGACGCGATACGGAGAGCGAAGCACTTCTTCCCCAGCAGCGAGTTTCCTCCGTATCCGCTGCCGAACGACACGATCTTCCTCTGGTCAGGGATGTGAGCGATGAGCGTGAGATCCGGGTTACACGGCCAGTTATTGACCAGCGGCTCTAAACACAGAACATGAGCGTCAGTTTGTACTCTATTGACTGATGAGACATTAGACATTTGACCCTTTAACTCTAGCACTCTCTTTTCTAATTCTATTTTATCTATTTGTTTTCTTTTTATAAAAAAAAAAGAAGAAAAAAAAAACATGACCCTCTATCACTTGCACTCTCTATTCATTTGCAGGCTGCTTGTTTTTTTTTTCTTAAAAAAAAAAAAAAACCTCTAACACTAGCTTTCTCTATTCTTTTTCTATTCTATCTACTTGTGAGCCTGGAGCACAAAAGCAGTCATAAATAGCACAGGTATATTTGTAGCAATAGCCAAAAATACATTGTATCATTAGGATATTAAGTAAAGATCATATTCCATGAAGATATTTTGTAAATTTCTTACTGTAAATATATCAAAACTTAATTTTTGATTAGTAATATGCATTGCTAAGAACTTCATTTGGACAACTTTAAAGGTGATTTTCTCAATATTTAGATTTTTTTGCACCCTCAGATTCCAGATTTTCAAATAGTTGTATCTCAGCCAAATATTGTCCTATCCTAACAAACCATACATCAATGGAAAGATTATTTATTCAGCTTTCAGATGATCTATAAATCTCAATTTCAAAAAATTGACCCTTATGTCTGGTTTTGTGGTCCAGGGTCACATATATATATATATATATATATATATATATATAAAACCTTGAAAACCTTGCTACGTGTACTGCATTAGACTTGTCACAGCACTTGCATGTTGTTGCTCTTTTGTTGGTTTTGATTGCTTCTATTGTCCTCATTTGTAAGTCACTTTGAATAAAAGCGTCTGCTAAATGACTAAATGTAAATGTAACTGGAGCAGATGAATGAAGAGCTCATACTCTTGAGTGGCAGCGGGCAGCCAACTGAATGCAGGCAGCGTACAAACTCTCCGCTCCCCAGTGTGTTCAGCACAGCTTTGCCCATGCGGGTCATGATCCTCATGCTGGCCACTACATAGGGAGAATCGGTCAGCTCCACGCCGATCTTAGAGAGCGGAGAGCCCACAGGACCCATGCTGAACGGGATCACATACATCACACGACCTGCACACACACACAGAGGGATCTTACAGATTTTAGAATCGCTAAAACACATTTCTCAATACTTAGTCACTTTTTCAGAACTCTTCACACAGCGATCACAGCATCAGTCTCTGTGGCTAAACTGTGGATCATTTATCATTGCTTCGGCACAAAATGCATTCACTGACCACATCTGACCAATTACACAAATTCTTTTATCACTTCGACTCAAACACCACCAAAACTTCATGTACTATACAAGCCAATTTGCACGTTTACATACTGTTTTCAAAACTGTTCAAAACCTAGCACAGTACAAAAATGAATAAGACAGAAATTTGCAACATTTCGACAGTAATATAATATAGAAAAACATTCTGAAAGTAAAAAATCAAATACTATCAAAGCAGCTGCATGTAGCTGAACATCTTCACAAGTGTTAGTCTTTCACTTTCATTACCATCTGTACAAAAGTGGAAAACTTGGGAATAATTTTGTACCGTAATCATGGAGCATGTAACATACTGCAGTGAATTCTAAACAGTAGAGAGTATCATTCTTGTTTTGTAAAGAAATTTTACAAAAGCAAACATTGTATAATGCTGCCTGTTGTTAGTGTTTTTAGGTCGTTGTGTTATGAGTGATAAAGTGTGTTTGTTCAGTGAAAACCTCTGCTAGAATGTTGATTTGAGACTTTAATGAAGTGTTTTGGTATTATTTTTACATATTTTAGTGCATTTTGAATGTGAAATGAACTGCTGTGTCAAGTTGAAAGATGGTTAGGAGAACTGTGTGAATTAGTATGGAGAAGTGTGTCCTAGCGATTGTAAAAAACTGTAAGATGATGTTGCGGTACCAATGGTCTGGTGCTTCTCTACCTTTCATGCATCCTGGGAAGCGCAGGTTCATGGCTTTGTCCCATTCCTCCGGGGACATCCAGCGTCCGAGCTGACTGACGCCTCCGTCTCGCGGAGAGGGAACTGTATCTCTCCGCTCTGGTGTCACGATCACCGTCTTACTCTCCACACGAGCCACATCTCGGGGGTCTGTACGCGCCAGCCAGCTGAGAAAGAGACCAGAGACCGGTCAATGCACAGATCTGACCCTCACACACACGCTCTTCAGTCTTTACTCATATTCAATTACTTATTCAGCCTGAATATCTAACATTTGCAAAAATCTGTAAAAAGGGATATTTGCATCTCTTTTTACTAATGCATGAGGTCCAGTGAAAGAGTGCAGTGCCCTACTGAAGTATTATCAATAGATCATAATAAATCATCTGACACTGTATAATAGAGAGGGAAATTGTCACGTGTGTTTCTATCAGCAAGAGCAATGTAAAATTTTCAAATGAACCACGTTTTTGAACTCGTATATCAAACAGAGTTGCAAAAAGGTCTGAAACCGTTTGCAATCAATTCAGTTTGATTCATTCATACAGTTCAATCATGCACTGAATCACTTGCAACAGTTTCTTACATTGTAACGGGATACTTTCTTGCAAATGTCTTCTATTGTTTGTCAATGATGAAGCAGCTCTATTACTTATGAAAAACTCAATTATACAGTAGCCTATCCATAACAGTAGCCTATCCATATATGAAAATATAGACCAAAGAGAGTTTAGAAACACTTCAAATCAGATCATTTTTATGTAATTTGTAGCATAAGATTTTATTTTGGTACCACGACAATAAAGCTCAACTCAACTCAACTCAACTCAAAGCTGCTTCATCCTATGAAAGCTTGTTTCTATAAAAAGGTAGAATATAAAAAAAAGCTGTTTTTAATTGTACAATTCTGACTTTTCCTCATAGTTTTGAGATTATATCTTATATAATAATATAATTTCTGAATTTATTCCTCATAATTCTGAGTTATCATCATGCAACATCATGTAATTGTTTATATCTTGCAATTCTGACTTTATCTCTCAGAATTGTGGGATAAAAAGGAATTGTTTTATGCCGTTGTGGAAATGGGCTTCCACATCATCCAGAGTTGAGCAACGGTGTAATTAAACTTTACTCTCATTTGTTGTGTTTCTAAGACAGTGCTGGATGAGGTGATGTTTTCCTACAACTCAACATGCAAATGTCTTCTATTGTTTGTCAATGATGAAGCAGCTCTTTTACTTATGAATAACTCTATATTGTAGGTAAAGGTAATTATGCAGTAGCCTATCCATAACTATATCAAAATATGATGAGGCCTGGTGCCAAAGAGAGCTTAGAAACACTTTAAATCAGATCTTTTTTATGTAATTTGTAGCATAAGATTTTATTTTGGTACCACAAAGCTGCTTCATCGTATGAAAGCTTGTTTCTATAAAAAGGTAATATATATATAACAGTTTTTAATTGTACAATTCTGACTTTTTTACTCACAGTTTTGAGATTATATCTTATATAGTAATATAATTTCTGGGTTTATTCCTCATAATTCTGAGTTATCATCATGCAACATCATGTTTATATCTTGCAATTCTGACTTTATAATTCTGACTTTATCTCTCAGAATTGAGGGATAAAAAGGAATTGTTTTATGCTGTGGTGGAAATGGGCTTCCACATCATCCAGAGTTGAGCAACAGTGTAATTAAACTTTACTCTCATATTCATGCAATTCTGACTTTTCCTCACAATTTTTAGTATATATCTTTACCTTTCTGGATTTATTCCTCATAATTCTGAGTTATCATCATGCAACTGTTTTTTTTTCCTCCTTATAAGTGTGAGTTTATATCATGGAATTCTGACTTTATATCTCATAATTCTGACTTTATCTCTCAGAATTGAGGGATAAAAAGGAATTGTTTTATGCTGTGGTGGAAATGGGCTTCCATATCATCCAGAGTTGAGCAACAGTGTAATTAAACTTTACTCTCATATTGATGCAGCAGTGATTTCTGCATTTGTTGTGTTGTGTAAATCAGAACACAGTTCAGCAGACGCTGTTAACACAGTGATGTGAGAGCAATTGTACCAGTTGTTGTATTTGCGGAGTCTCTTGATGACTCCCTGCTCCTCCAGGAGACGCAGCACGGAGTGGTTCTCCTCCTCGGAGCCGTCGCAGATGTGCAGAGCGTCCGGCTGACACAGCTTCACGCTGCTCTCGATGAACTCTCGCAGCGAGGCACTCAGAGACGCCAGATCTCCCTGCAGCACACGAGCGCTGGGCTGGTTCTGAGACTGCAGCTGAGGAGGCATGGTGCTGACGGAGCATTTACCGTGGTAAAAACAGAGGAGTCCAGGGGCCACACAGGAGCCTACAGCAACAACACAAACACAGATCAGCGTTACGATGTGCTTTCCTTATGAAAAACACTGTGATCACTCTATTCACACATGCTATAAAATAAACAGCGCTGGCCAAAATGATTAGAACACTAGTATCTTCAGCAGATAAAAATGGTTTAAAGTCAGTTATTTCTATCTTTTGCTGTAGTGTGTCAGTAGGAAATATCAGTTTACATTTCCAAACTTTCATTTAGCCATTAATTGTAATAATCCAGTGAGATTTTTGAGATCTGATCTGATCATCATCAGTCTGTCTGGAATGACATGAAGAAACAGAACAAACTGAGACAGACTCAATCCAGAAGAACTGTGTCTCCAAGACGCTTCAAGAAACCTTCCTGCAAAGCTACAGTACTGTTAAAAGTTGTGTAAAAAACTGTAAAATGAGAATGCTGTCATAAATAGATTTTCTTTATCAATTAACTTCTATTAACTAAACTAAATCAACATTTGGTGTGAGCATCCTTTGTGTTTAAAGCAGCTTTTGCTCTCGGTGCACTTGAGCAGAGTTTCTCAGGAGCTTTGTTTCTTGAAGCGTCTTGGAGACGTTGTTCTCCACAGTTCTTCTGGATATAATATAATTTTATGTAATGTTCTAATAATTTTGGCCACTGCTGTAAATAATTACATAAATTATAATTCAGTACAGTATATCAGTAATATTAATATTCATAACCACTGGAATATAATATTCATAAGCACACAGAATAAAACACAAGTTTTACCTTTAGTGTAATAGAAGTGAGTTGATTCAGCAGCTCTTCATCAGTCAGTGAGGATGAGGAGGGTCATCAGTGTTCTTCTCAGTGTGTGGACACTTAGTCTTATATATACAAGACAGAGCTAAGGAGGAGGGAACACACACACACACACTCACTCTCTTTCCCTCTCTCTCTCACACACACACACACACACACACTCACTCTCTTCCCCTCTCTCTCTCTCACACACACACACACACACACACACACTCACTCTCTTTCCCTCTCTCTCTCTCTCTCTCTCTCACACACACACACACACACACAGTGAATGATTAATCCACAGAACACGAGTCACAATTTAAGTTAATTATTGAATCATTTCACTGTCCGTTTGGGGAAATACTCGATCGGACCCGATCCTAACTTGACCTTTGACCTGCTCCGGTGTGATGCAACAGTTGAACATGTAGCATCACTTTGTAACGTCATGTGCCGCTGCGCTCTTACTCAGCACTTACTGCACGCAGATCTGTGATTACAGACATTAAACATGATCATATGATTAATTATTCAAATATCGACATCTCGTTATAAGAACACAATGCTTGTGTTTAGGTGCATTTAACACAGTGTCTGTCACTTCTGTTTCTAATAAGTGAGTGTTCAGATTTTCTTTATCAGAAGAACATTTAAACCGTTCAGTTAAAGTGAACTGATTCTCAAGAAGCACTAGTAAGGAGCAGTTTTAATCTGGAGTTTGTTAAAGTTGTTAATTACATTGTGTTCAAATAGAAGAAATTCCAATAAATCAATTTCAGATTATCAAAAAAAAAAAAAAAAAAAAAAAGGTTCACTTGAAAACCCAGATCATTTTAGACAAATTTCCTTCTAAATATCATCAGTAGAGATTAATTTATGAGACAACATTTTATAAACATTTTTTCATGTTTTTTTTCATGGTAATAAGGGAATGTTCCATTGTATCATTTAGCAAATATTATTGGGATGTTACTTTTGAATTTCTGGAACAAGTAGTAACATTTTTTTTAAATGTCAGATGAGTGCCCAACTTATACATTCAGAAAAAAGTTCCATAAATAGATTTAAAAAAAAGTTTTTTTTGTGCTAATATTCTGAGAACATTATTGTGAACCAGAAAACTTTGAACAAAAGTTCTATTAACGTTACAGGAAAATGTTTTTTCATAACCTTAAGAGGAGTTCTTAAATGCATAATGAAGATTGACTATATTTTATGTATAACTGGAATTGTAATTTAAAAGAGCAGTCTGGCCTTTATTCTACACATTGTCTTCCATTAAAAACAAGAATACGAAACTAAAATATGTGAAGGAATGGGACGTGGTGTGAGCTGCATTTTGCAAACATAATGGGAATGTTATTTTTGGAACAAGTAGGCCTAGTAACGTTTTATAAATGTAAGATGAATGCCCAAATTAAACGTTTCAGAAAAAAGTTCCATAAAAGATAGATAAATAATGTTTTTGTGCTAACGTTTTGAGAACATTATTGTGAACCAGAAAACTTTGAACAAAAGTTCTCTTAACATTACTGGAAAAATACATTTGTTCATAACTTTAAGAGGAGTTCTTAAATGCATGGAGAAGTTTGACTATATTTTATGTAGGCTATAACTGGAAAGCAGTCTGGCCTTTATTCTGCACATCAGCTTCCATTAAAAACAAGAATATGAAACTGAAATATGTGAAGGAATGGGACGTGGTGTGAGCTGTCAGAAGATAAAAACAAACAAATCAAAACATGTAGAACAGGACAAGAAGGGTACGTGACATGCTTATCTGAAGACTTGTGCTTGTTTTGGTTAAAAGACCCTCTAAAACGCAACCTCACGTCACAAAGAGCGCAAAAACACAAAAGATAATGACCGGATGGCTTTAACTGTGGCCTTTCTCAACAACACCTGATAAGCTGTTATGAATAGAGTCAATGAACCGCTGTGTGTTATACAGCAGTGCCACCAGCCTTCACCTGTCAATCAAATTCTCATTCAGATTTATGTGTCATAGAGAACACACAGTGGAGTCAAACAGTCTTATACCACACTAAATATTGAAAGCATTAGGGTTCAAAAAGGAAAGAAACAGTTGTAACATGAAAAATAAATATTTCAGATTAATGATGAGTGAAAGGATTGTACAGTGCACGTGTAATGGAAAGATATATGAAATGTGCTGGGTGTCTTTGAATGGTTGAATGTCACTGATGTAATGTTTACTGGAGAGCAAATGTTTATATTTTGTGTGGTAGCTCCAGTGCAATTCAATTCTTACATAAAAATCAGGTTAAAAAATTATAAAAGAATGCAAAATAATAAAATTCAGCACAGGTTTGCCGTCAGAAATGATGATCAACAACAATTTATACACAATGAAAAACACCCTTTCTGTCATATACATAATTAAACAGACTTTCTAGAGACTCTTTAACAAAGAATTATGTTCATAATTCACATATGAATATCATTTACAGGATGTATGAAAATATGATCAATTCACAGAAAATAATTCCATGTTTCCATGAACAGAAATCCAGCTCAGTGCCTCAAGTCACAGCATTTGATATGATATAGATTGTTTTAAAGCAGCTCCACAGCGATGAACAGGAAAATAACAGTGTTAATGTTGTAAAGTGCATCAATTTCAGCTGTAAAGCAGCTCTACAGTGTCATTATTTAGATCAATGTCAATCGTGTGAATTATGGGAAACTGCTGCTGGCTGCTTTTGATGGCAAATGGGCAAAAATACTTTGACAATACCATGGTACACTGATGATATACCATGCAACTTTATTTTAAACCATGTGATGGATCATATTCATTTATAATAGTATTCTGAATGAGTAGAACTTACTGAAATCATATCCCTGACTAGCATGTGAATTCAAACCGTTGATTTAAAGAAGCTAAACTTGTTTTGTTATCTTCGAGCGCCACCTGCCGTCCAAATTATGCTGATACTGCCTTTATTTAATACAGACTTTTATTTAATAATTAAAAACAGCATATTCAGATGTAAACACAAAAACTCTTATTTAGAATTTTATTTTAAGCAAAGAGTGTAACAGATGCCCTAAATATCTTTAAAAAGTGCAGAACATTGATTTTATTTTGATTAAAATTTTTAATTATTTATAATATTTTAAATAACACGAAATACGTAAACAAATATGTTCAAATCGATCAATTAAATTAAATTGATCAAAAGTGATGGTAAAGACATTTATAATGTTACAAAAGATTTATATTTCATATAAATGCTGTTCTTCTGAACTTTCTATTCATCAAAGAAACCTGAAAAATTTCTATTCAGCTGTTTTCAACATAATAATAATAATAATAATAATAATAATAATAATAAATGTTTTTGAGCAGCAAATCCGAATATTAGAATGATTTATGAAGGATTATGTGACTGGAGTAATGATGCTGAAAATTCAGCTTTGAAATCACAGAAATAAATTACATTTTAAAATATATTCAAATAGAAAACAGTTATTTTAAATAGTAAAAATATTTCAAAATACTGTTTTTGCTATACTTTGGATCAATTGTTGCACGACACCCTAAATATCTTTAAAAAGTGCAAAACATTTATTTTATTTTGATTTTTAATTGTATAATTTTGTTTAAAACATTTAATTATTTATAGTATTTTAAATAACACTACATACGTAAACAAATCGGTTCAAATCCCCCCTGCGGTGCAGCACAGAATCATTCCGCCGCGACATTAACTCAATCTTCCGTTCCGCGTGAGATTCGTTCCGCGGATCCACGAGACTGACGCGAACCGAGTCATGAGCGCCGATAATTCCCGTCCAGATGCTCTGCTGCCGTTAAGAAACCTCTGCAACTCCGTGAAATGCAGCAGGGATCGAGTGAGAGGTACGATGGGATCATGTCACGTTATTTAACGACTGACTTTAGCTGTGTTTGAGTGACGGCTAACGGCTAGCAGCGCGACAAACATTTACACTCCAATATAAACAACATAAACCCGCCAAACTCACAAACAAACACACACACACACACACACACACACACACACACACACACACACACACACACACACACACACACACAAAGAGTTAAACTTACTAGCTGAAAATAATTGTTTACATCCTTTCAGATGCTAACAGCCGGTAGTTAGCTTAGCGTGCTAGTCATGATGTTTACAGATATTTCCTGTCGTGTAACAGACGTGATGAAAGAGTAAAAACGAGATCTGTTAGAAAATAATAATAATTAAGATTACTAGAAGCATCGTTAAAATCTGAGGTAAATAACAGCCTGGAGGTGTTCTACAATATGAACTTGTGTTATTCCTGACCAGAGGTGGACAGTAGTGAAGTATTTTTACTTTACTCAAGTAAATTTAAAAAGTATCTGTACTTTATCAGTGTTTTTCTTTGGAAAACTTTGACTTCACTATATTTTGAAGCATAATGTCCTACTTTTCATAAATAAAAGTTGTTTTCTATTACTTTTAATACTTAAGAATACTAAAAATGTAGTACTTTCTTGAATCTACTTTTACTTGAGTAAAAGTAAGAAAGTACTATTTCTAATGTGTTAAATGATATTTAATATGAAACGTAGCGCAGTAAAAAGTACAATATGCTTTGGAATGTTGTGAAGTAAAGTTTTCTAAAGAAAAACACTGATAAAGCACAGACACGTGGAAAGTAAAAATACTTCACTACTGTCCGTCTCTGTTCCTGACACTGAACACATTAAGATGCTCTTAAATATTAAACAGACGTATATTCATAGATTGACTGTAATGTGGGTTTTATGAGTGTTTTTGTATGATTTCAGATGGAGAGTCGAATGAATGCAGCGGGACGTTCAGCTTGTCAAACTTCTGGGAGATTCTGAGTTCAGTGTTTATGATTATCATCTTTCATCTGAATATGGTTTGACTTCATAATGACTCACTCGTGTTCTCCTCGTTTCACAGATGAAGCTGTTAAATCAGCGTCTCAAGAAGCAACAAAACTCAGCGTGATGTTCTCAAAGCCACCACTGCCGTCAGAGGAGGTGCGTCTGACCCCTTCAGACTGACCTTTGACCCCTTCAGACTGACCTTTGACCCCTTCAGAATATGACACTACCGGTCATGCAGTGCTGTGCTTTTGTGTGTTTTCTGCGTCTGTAACGCTGTTGTTCTGGTTCTCCTCGCTCCAGGGTTGTGTGAAAATAGCTGAATCTGTTCAGAAGAGCGTGTTGACGTTGACTACAGTTTATTTTTGGTTACCAAAGAGCCAAGGTAACTATGACACTAATGCTAAAGCAGTGTAACCAGCTGGTTGATATCTCTAGAAACTAAAGTTACTTTACATACACTACCAGTCAAAAGTTTTTGAACAGTAAGGTTTTTAATGTTTTTTAAAGAAGTCTCTTCTGCTCACCAAGCCTGCATTTATTTGACTACAGCAAAAACAGTTCAATTTTGAAATATTTTGACTATTTAAAATAATTGTTTTCTATGTGAATATCTGTTAAAATGTAATTTATTCCTGTGATTTCAAAGCTGAATTTTTAGCATCATTACTCCAGTCACATGATCCTCTGAAATCATTCTAATATTCTGATTTGCTGCCCAAGAAACATTAATTATTACTATTATTATTATTATTATTATCAATATTTAAAACAGTTGAGTACATTTTTTTCAGGATTGTTTGATGAATAGAAAGATCTAAAGAGCAGCATTTATCTGAAATAAAAAGCTTTTGTAACATTATACACTATACCATTCAACATTGCACAACCAAAATGTTTCAACACGATTGCAATGTGATTTTATACAATAGTAGTTCAATGAACAAAAAATTAAAATTAAGTGACTTACGGTTTAGACAGTCAATATTAACTGTTTTTGCTCAGTTTCACTAATGAAAATAGTTCCAATCAAAGCCACAGCAGAACTGTTTTGTGTATCGTTACTGAATGAATCCACGTTTTTGAATGAATCAAGTGAGTCAATGATTCAGTAACCCATTCATAAAGACTGTAGTCACTTGCCTCGTTTCTAAATGAATCATCCATTTGAACAAATCTGTTGAATGAAGGACTAAAAGACTCACTCATTCAAACAGTCATTTGACGCCACCTACTCGTTTGGTTTCATATTTAAAATTGTCATTGCATTTTTTCCCAACGTTTCTTTTATATTTTTAAAAAATATTTAAAACATTAATCTTATAAAATTCTTTATGCATTCTAAAGTTTGCAGTGTAAATGCATTTATGGCAGCTCAGCTTCATCAAACTGTCTGTGTAAAGAAAATACATCTAATGCCACTTCAGTTTCAGCTTCTGTGTTTCCTGCAGTGGAAAGATGGAGCTTGTTGCTACTGATTTCATTTGAACGGTAACAGCTCTACAGTTTCTTATTATTCTAACTGAAGTAATTAAAAACAGTGTAAGAATTTGATGTGAAAGATGACATTTAATAAGGTTAGTAAAAAAAAAATTACAATTTAAGAAACACTGGGAAATGACATCTGTTTTGTTATATACAGCAACTCCTTTTCAGTTCATTGTTATTTCTACCTCTTCTCTAGTCAAAGAGCACTTTGTTTTGAGAGTTGTTTAAGTGAGAGAACATCTGTAACTTTGTCCAGATTGGGGGAACTGTAATGTTTAATAATTTATGCTTTTTTTTTTCTTTTTTTTTGCATTAAAAAAGTATAGATTTTTGTTTGTATATGCTGTCAATTATAGCTTTTAGAAAGAAAATTGGAATAGACAAAAATCAGTATCGGCAGGTCACAATTCGGAAATCGTAATCGGCCAAGAAAATTGCAATCAGTGCATCTCTAATTAATGCTTTTATTTAGCAAAGATGCTTTAAATTGATCAAAAGTGATGTAATCTTACAAAAGATTTCTATTTCAGATAAACGCTGTTCTTGTGAACTTTTTATTCATCAAAGAAACCTGAAAAAATTCTACTCTGCTGTTTTCAACAATAATAATAATAATAATAATAAATGTTTTTTGAGCAGCTAATCAGAATATTAGAATGATTTCTGAAGGATCATGTGAGTGGAGTAATGATGCTGAAAATTCAGCTTTGAAATCACAGGAATAAATTACATTTTAAAATATATTCAAATAGAAAACAGTTATTTTAAATAGTAAAAAATATTTTAAAATTTTACTGTTTTTGTTGTACTTTGGATCAAATAAATGCAGGCTTGGTGAACAGAAGAGACTTCTTTAAAAAAACATTAAAAATCTTCCTGTTCACAAACTTTTGACTGGAAGTGTAAAATACAAAACCACAAAAGATAAGTATTTTCATAATACATCATATTTTGGATCCATGAGAAGTTACAGTTGTTTATGATCAAGAGGAAATCCTGATTGGTCTGTCATGTCAATGTTCACATGAAACGGCTGCTGTAAGTCGGGCTGCTCGTCTTTGTTTGGTCATTTGTCTGATACACAAGACGTCTTGTGACCCTGTGATGAGCTGTTGTTGAGAACCTCAGTAAGTGACCCAGTGAAGCGAATGTCTTGTTGTCTGCAGGAATTACTCTGAGGAAGAGGGTCAGAGACGCCACGGCAGAGGTTTTGGATGGACTTGTTCAGCTGCTGGAGGTTCTTCTCTCCTCTCCTGGAGAAAGGTTGTGTTATTCACATCATGTCATGTTCTCATGTGTTTCTATACACTGTACGAGAGTTTTCAGTGAGTTTGTATTACAAGTTTGATGTGTTCTCCTCAGTCTCTCGCAGGAGCAGCTAATGTCCACCGGAGGCGTCTGGACCGCGTGTGACCAGTTTAACCAGCTGCCTAAAGGTTTGAGGGCTACTAACTAGTTCTAGAGTAATTCACCTCTGCAATAGTGCAGAACCAAGAAACATTTGTGACTTGATATTTGGCAGTGCACGTCTGAATCAGTGGCCGTCTGATGCTGTACTCGCTGTGTAGTTTGTCTTTTATTGTCAGGTTGGATTTACAGTAGCCTTCATGTCTGTTTAGAGTTGTATTTTTTGTGTTAAATGTCTTAGTCAAGTCACATTTATTTCTATAGCTCTTTGTACAATACAGATTGTTTCAAAGCAGATTCATAGTACAAGACAGGAAAATAACAGAATCAGTGATGCAAACTTCATCAAATATGAGACAAACTCAATTTCAGCAGCTCTATAGAAGACAATGGAGTCATTATTCAGATCAATTCAGTTCAGTGTTGATTCGTTTCAATTAATATTCAGTGATAAGCAGCTCTACTGAAAACAGCGGTGTCGTTATTCAGATATAATCACTCATGGACATTAAATCAGTACTTTATTCTTTGCAAACATACCATGTTTTATTTCATGACTGAACAATCGGCCTCTTTTGGAGAAATTAGACTTGATTTTGAGTGTTTGCAGAAGACAGACACCATTATAAATGTTCTCATAAAGAACAATGACATGAATTCATATAACAGTAAGTGTTTAGTGTTTCACTTGTGCCTTTTAGACTTGCACTCTATTAAATTACTAACTGCTTGTTTTCTTTAAAAAAAAAAAAACTTTTTGTATTCTATGTTTGTTTTCTTTTTATTTATTATACAATTAACAAAAGCAAAAAAGGCCTCTAACACTAGCTTGCTCTATTCTTTTTCTGTTCTAGCTGTTTTCTTTTTATTTATTATATAATAAAAATAAAAAACCCTTGCTACGTGTACTGCATTAAGCTTGTTATAGCACTTGCATATCATTGCTCTTTTGTTGATTTTGATTGTTTCCATTGTCGCTTTGGATAAAAGCGTCTGCTAAACGAGTTCACAGTAGAATGAAAAGCTGATTTTGGTGTGAAATATGTATTTTTCTGATGTTATGTCCTCCTGATATGTGTTGTTCCTCACAGATAACCGCAGTGCTGTGTTGAGCGTCTTGACGTCGTATGTTGGTTTGGTGAAAGATGCCTTGGAGGAGATGGAGCAGGTCAGAGATCGTCTAGAACAGTCTAAATGTTGTTTTAATATAGCTGTTCATGTGATCTTCATCAATATGTGCAGTTTATATAACTCAGTTTCACACTGGAGTTTAAAACTGGAACATCGCATAAAAACATTTGCAAATAAAGCATCATTTCCATCCAACAAGTCAAAGACAACAAAATCGTCACTTCCTGATAAACTGGCACTAAATATCATTAAGAAAAGTAGGAGAAGCCACTTAATATAATGATTTTCACATATAATAAATTACTTGCACCTTAGAGTGAGCAGCCAGAACACAATAAATGGAGTTCGGAGGTGGATGCTGCTGTCGTGTTAGACATTTATACAGAAATACTTTGACAGACTTTGCTCGAGCATTTCAGAACGACCAAAACAACATTTCAGATGCTGTGCAACGAGATCAATCCGCTGCTTAGTCAGGCAAAATAGCGCAAAGTCACATAACCATAACTTTTTTGATGCACATTGTGGAATTTATTCTGTAAATGTGATTCCATCGTAGTTTATGCACATTTTTTCTTATCAGATAAAAAGTTTATTCTATTCAGTTGTGCACATAAGTTTTTTTTATGCAATTTATTTGCATCTTGGTGTTTCTGTCTAGTGTTTTTTTATGCAATATTTCAAAATGCGCATAAAAATAGGTGGATGGAAACATAGCTAGTGTTGATGAGAAGTGCTGCTCTTCTCTCTTCAGGCTCTGGCTGAGGCACAGGACCCGTTTGGGGACGTGTTGGATAATGATGATGATGATGATGATGAAGCAGACGGCCGTGGTAATCAGGACACGTACTGGTCAGAGTCGGACCGGCAGCTGATCACTCAGTGTCAGGGTCTGATGAAGGCGTCCGGAGCGAGTCTGCGCAAACTCTCCTCCGCCGTCAGAAACAACGGCAAACTGGACAGAGAAGAGAACATCACGCAGCTAGACGACCTTGCAGACGCAGCGAAAGAAATCAGTCCGAGGTGGGTCGATTAAAGGAATTCTGTAAAATACATAATAGCTGAAAACAGTGTGTGACATTTAAGGAATGGATCTATTAGAATTCTACATTAATTGAGGTGTTATTAAGTATTATATTGAAGTGTTAACTCATGTCATTCATGGTGAAATTGTGAAATGTTTTTAATCATTTAAATTATAAACACTATCATTCAAAAGCTGGGGACAATAGGAGTTTTTTTTTTCCTAAAGAAATGACTGCTTTTATTCATCAGGGATGCATTAAATTGATCAAAAATAACAGTAAAGACATTTATAAGGTTCCAGAAGATAAATGTTGTTCTTTTCAACTTTCTATTCATCTGTGAATCCTGAAAAATAAAATGTGTCACAGTTTCCACAAAAATATTGGGCAGCATAACTGTTTTCAACATTGATAATAATCAGAAATATTTCTTGAGCAGCAAATCAGCATATTAGAATGATTTCTGAAGGATCATGTGACACTGAAGACTGAAGTAATGATGCTGAAAATTCAGCTTTGATCACAGAAATAAATTACAGTTTAACCGATATTCACATAGAAAACAGCTGTTTTAAATTGTAGTAATATTTCACGTTTACTGTATTTTTGATCAAATAAATGCAGCCTTGGTGAGCAGAAGATACTTTCGAATGGTAGTGTAAACATTTTTTCTAATTAAAAGTTGGTCAAGTGTTGTCTTATTGTTTTATTTCATTCATTTTTGAATTAATTCACTGGTTATCACACACACATACATTTGAGGACATTGCATTGGTTTTTTATCAGGTTAATGATATTTTCTATCAGCCAACCCAACCGCTACCCCTAAACTTACCCATCACAGAAACATGCAGACATTTATAAGCCTGTTTAACTAGTGAGGAGCAGTCAAATGTCCTCAAAGTATTTCACAATATAAGTGAGGGTCCCCGCAGGTACAAGTACAAACACACTCACACTTTCTCCATGTCATTAAAATCATGCCACACCAGACATCACCACCCAGCCAACCCTTCTTCATATCAGTGTCTGATGATAATGACGCTTGTGTTGTGTGTCGTTAGCGTTGATGACCTCGTCCTCAGTCTCTACCCCCCTGTGGAGCGGTCAGCCGTCGAGATGAACGTGAGTCTCTACAGATCACTCCTGTATCACGCAACCGAATCTCAGCATGACCTGATTCCTCTGTCACAGTCTTATGAATGGCATGGTGTTTTCAGGTGTGCCAGATCATTAGTCATGAGGAACAGGTGAGTCGTGGGCGTCCGGTTTAATCAGAGATCAGGCGTTTGGATTTACTGCGGCAAACGCTCTGAAGATCATGACTGAACTAGTGGAGATATTTACTGTGCATCAGGGACAGACATGAACTCTTCCATTACAGGCCAATATTTGCTCTGATATTCATTTCCAAAAGCATTTTGTACCTTTGTAAGGGCAGTTTTTATACAGTTTTTTTCACAATTACTAGGATACATTTCTCCATACTAATTCACACAGTTCTCCTGACCATCTTTCAACTTGACACAGCAGTTCATTTCACATTCAGAATGCACTAAAACTACCAAAACACTTCATTAATGTCTCAAATCAACTCTAACATAACTCTAGCAGAGGTTTTCACCGAACAAACACACTTTATCACTCATAACACAACGACCTAAAAACACTAACAACAGGCAGCATTATACAATGTTTGCTTTTGTAAAATTTCTTTACAAAACAAGAATGATACTCTACTGTTTAGAATTCACTGCAGTATGTTACATGCTCCATGATTACAGTACAAAATTATTCCCAAGTTTTCCTCTTTTGGGTTAGAGTTAGATTTGTGAAGATGTTCAGCTACATGCAGCTGCTTTGATAGTATTTGATTTTTTACATTCAGAATGTTTTTCTATATTATATTACTGTCGAAATGTTGCAGATTTCTGTCTTCTTCATTTTTGTACTGTGCTAGGTTTTGAACAGTTTTGAAAACAGTATGTAAACGTGCAAATTGGCTTGTATAGTACATGAAGTTTTGGTGGTGTTTGAGTCGAAGTGATAAAAGAATTTGTGTAATTGGTCAGATGTGGTCAGTGAATGCATTTTGTGCCGAAGCAATGATAAATGATCCACAGTTTAGCCACAGAGACTGATGCTGTGATCGCTGTGTGAAGAGTTCTGAAAAAGTGACCCAAATATTGACAAATGTGTCCTAGCAATCGAAAAAAAAAAAAACTGTAAGTACCTTATTAAATTTATTTATATTCTTTTTTTATATCAGATACTTAAATTTAACTAGTTACTTCAATCAGTCACAATATTATAGACTGATACCAATTAAACTCTTTTTAGTATCAACAAAAGCCTGCAAAATAGACTGTAAATAGACTGTAAATACACAGTATTAAACAGTCTATATAATGCTGCTCATGTATGTACATGAAAAACCGTGTAATATTAATAGCCTATAAAAAAAAAAACAGGATCTCATCAGGGGATGTGGCTGCAATATGATGACAAAACCATTACTGTTGATTATTGCTCTTGATATTGTATTATTGATTATTAATGTCGATTAATAGAAACTTTTTTTGTGGGGAAGAAGCATTTTCTGACAGACTAAATATTCTAAGAACTATTTATGAATTGGCTGATTGCTTTTTACAAATTAGAAAATCAAGACTTTACTTTTTTTTATTTATTTTTTTTTTTTTAAGTAGCATGAAAAACATAAAATGGTTATTCAAACTGAGAATAAATAATATAGAGCAATTAAAGAAAGAACGCTGAAGTGTTCCTGAAGTGTCTGATGTGAGTGATGCACAGGTGTGGATCTGATTAGTTATAACGCTCAACGCTGCGATATGTGCATGACAGAAATCTGATACAACTTGAACTAACATTTTTCATTCATTTTACATCTCATTGTAATCATGACAGCTGTAATATAATAAAGCTGGATCTAGCTTAACTGTGAAGGGCGTTTCTTGCCCCCTGATCTTAAATATGGTGTTTTTTATTCATTTTGGTGGCATTTTTGCCTTCATTAATGTCCCATTTTGCTTTAAATCAAGCACTTTAAAGACAAACCCCACTGGTGTGTGTGTGTGTGTGTGTGTGTGTTTGGCTGTAATAGTTTCCAGTGCTCATGAATGATGTGATTCTTCATTAGGTGTGTAAACTGGCATGTGTGCTGAAGAAAGTGCTGGAGATCACCAGGTAAGACGCTGGTTTAGTCAGATAATCACTAGTCTGTCTAGACATGATAACTGAATGCTGTTAAAAAGAGAAAATATTACAATTATTGTTTTTAGTGTTTTGCACAGTCACACATTTCCATTCCTTTCTTCCACCCTTCATCATTTTTCCCACATCAGTCACATCCCATATGGCAAAAAAATCTCTTGTTAAATATACAAAAATGGCCAAAAATATATTTGCTAAAATGTTTCACAATATATACGTATACTTCTTACCAGTACTGCCATTCAAAAGTTTGGGGTCAGTAAGATTTTTAATGTTTTTGAAAGAAGTCTCTTCTGCTCACCAAGGCTGCATTTATTTGATCAAAAATACAGTAAAACAGTGAAATATTATTATAATTTCAAATAGCTGTTTTCTATGTGAATATCTGTTAAACTGTAATTTATTTCTGTGATACGCAGCTGAATTTTCAGCATCATTACTCCAGTCTTCAGTGTCACATGATCCTTCAGAAATCATTCTAATATGCTGATTTATTATTAATATTGGAAATAGTTGTGCTGCTTAATATTTTTATGAACTTGTGATACTTTTTACAGGATTCTTTGAACAGAAAGTTCAAAAGAACAGCATTTATTCAAAATAGATCATGTGAGACTGAAGACTGGAGTACTGGCTGTGAAAAATTCAGCGTTGCATCACTGTAATAAATTATAATTTAAAGTACATTTAAATAGAAAACTGCTATTTTAAATCCTAATAATATTTCACAATATTACTGCTTTCTTCTGTATTTTTGATCAAATAAATGCAGCCTCTGAGCAGAAGAGACTTCTTTAAAAATCCTAATGATCCCAAACTTTTGAATGGCAGTGTGACTATTTTTTTATATTTTTGAAAATTTATTTTTAACTAAATTTAAAATTATATTTTTGCCCTCCATATATTTCAATCCAAGAAAAGAATTGTCTGTAATGCATGTCAACATATAATACACTTGAATAAAAATAAATAATGAATTAATCCTTAATGTAGGCTACTATAGGATTGAAAAGGATTGTTTTCTTGCCCCTGAAACACATTTTGAAATATATTTTGATATATGAGAAAGAAAGTGAATATATTTTCAGTTTCAAAAATATATTTCATTGAGCTTTGCTGTTTACAACATATGTTTAGTGTGTATTTAAAATATATTTTGGCCAAAAAGATCCTTTTTTTTTTTTTCATGGTTTGTCATGTGTGTCAGAGTTTGAAAGGTTTGTATTCTCCTCCTCATGTGGTGGTGATGTGTGTCTCAATCAGGTCCAGTCATGTCTGTGCGGAGGCTGATGTTTCCTGGGTGGAGTTTCTGAACGGCGCCGTCGAGCACAACCTGGAGAAGATCCGATCGCTGCTGCACGACTGCGGCTCGTAGCGTTCGCTCGGATAAACCAGGTTCAGTGCTTTCGCTCTTCTTGTAGAAGAACGTCTCGCTGATGGATTTCAAACAGCAGAACGTGTTTTTATGGAGTCTGAACTTTGCCTGACTTCCCAAAGCTATGAATTAGTCCATCTTTCTGAAGTTGTTCGCAGATGCTTGACCTCTGATATGACTTTATTTCATATATTTAGTGATGTTTTCATATTATTCATAACATCTATTCATGCTCATGATTCAAAACCTCTGATATTAAATCAACAAAGACTTTTTGCTTTAAGTGTTTACTTATTCAGATTGAACACAGTTTATTATAATTCCATTATAATAATAGCAATAATAATTCTAAATCATCTCTGTGTTGTTGATGGCTGGTGTTTGTGCAAATAAAAGCTGAAGTCCAGTAATGGTCAGTCCTGTCCTCTGATGGCTCTGGTTCTTCTATCGGCTGAAGTTGAGGAATGCGGGTCGCACGTTGACGTCCACACTGGATTTAATGTCTCTGAAGGTGGAGCAGTTGAAGTTGGCCACCAGTTTCTTGGGTCCGACTCTGTAGGGCTTGAAGGTCACCCTCAGCGTGATTCTCTGACCCGGACCGAGCTCCACAGTGCTGCCGAACACAAACACTTCATGTGTGCCCTGAAGAATCACTTGTGTATAATTTAATCGATGGCACTTTGATGTGTTCTCTAAATCAGGGTTTGTGAGTTTGATGAAAGGCTAATAAAATGTCTAATAATTTTTGCATGCTACCAAAAAAGTAACATTTAAATAATTTTAAATTAAGACCATCAAAATAAAACAATTAAATAATAAAAATGTCAAATTAAAATGAATAATCCTAAAACTTTCTAAAAATGTATTAAATCATGATAATTTCAAAATAAAACACTTTAAAAATAATAAATTAAAGTATCAATTGAAAAAACTTTACAAAATACTAGAAATGTATTTATTAAAAGTAAATAACTTTAAAATAAAAAAAACAATCAAAATAAAACACTAGGAATTAAATCATAATGTCAAATGAAAGTGAATCTTAAAAAAATACTAAATTGTATGTAGTAAATTAAAAGTAAATAACTTTACATTTAGTTATTTAGCAGATGCTTTTATGCAAAGCGACTTACAAATGAGGAAAATAAAACAAAAAATTAAATTAAATCATAATGTCAAATTAAAACGAATAATCTTAAAGTATTAAAATTTATTAAATCAATTTATTAAAGTACAAGTAAATAATTTTAAATTACAACAATCAAATAAAATGGAATGTTAAATGTTAAAACTTAAAAATGAACTAAAGAGAGTGAGTGTGTCTGTGTGCGTGCGTGTGTGCATGTGTGTGTGTGTCTGCTGTCGTCCAGCACTATCCAGGGCTCAGGGCTGCAGTCCAGACACTTCTTGTATGTCAGTGACGTCACAGACGCCTTCCTGACGCTGATGGAGAAGGGCATTCTGGGAGAGATCTACAACATTGGGAGCAGCTTTGAGATTCACATCACTCAGCTCACCAGAGAACTAGTGAAGATGGTAGGAGTCACATGACCAGCTCAGTGTTAGATTAACCCTTCATAATCAGTAATTCACAATCAACTGCTTCCTGTTGACAGAAAGTGAAGGGCGTCTCAGAGGAAGCACTGGAGGACTGGATGGAGTTTGTTGAAGACCAGTGTGTGATGAATGTGTGCTGTCATACTGTATGTTTGAGATTCATATTTATTAGGGCTGGGTTGAAAATATTTTGATGAACCAGTATTGATTTTTTAATATCAGTGACAGATCTCTGTAGCGATCATCTCTTCCTCTTTACTACTAGTTACAGCAGCAAATCAACATGAATGAACATCAGAAGAATCAGAATCACTGAAATCAATCGTGAATCATGGAATCCATCAATCAGTGATTCAACCACAGAATGATCTCAATAACACAGCTTGAGAACAATAATGTCACGTTTACTTCAGAAAAGACATTCAATGATCATAAACTTGATAGTTAGCAAGAAAAAAAATAACTCCAGAGAGAAGAATTTTGATCAATATATGCACTATATGTGACCCTGGACCACAAAACCAGACATAAGGGTCAATTTTTTTTAATTGATATTTATACATCATCTGAAAGCTGAATAACTAAGTTTGTTAGGATAGGACAATATTTGGTCGAGATACAACTATTTGAAAATCTGGATTCTGAGGGTGCAAAAAAAATCAAAATATTGAGAAATTCACCTTTAAAGTTGTCCAAATGAAGTTCTTAGCAATACATATTACTAATCAAAAATTAAGTTCTGATATATTTATGGTAGGAAATTTACAAAATATCTTCATGGAACATGATTTTTGGATCATTTTGACCCATACAATGTATTTTTGGCTATTGCTGCAAATATACTTGTGCTACTTATGACTGCTTTTGAGCTCCAGGGTCACACACACATATATATATATATATATATATATATATATATATATATATATATTCATTATATTTTTACTGAACCTGTTCTTCAATATTTGATGTATGTTTGAATAAAAAACAATTATTATGTTTATATTTCAACAACAAACTGGAGTAGAAACATAATTATATCATTAAAAAGTTATAATAAACATTTATTATGGAATACTTTTTTATTCGAAAACTGCCTTGTGCAATTTAAATGTTTGTTTCCAAATGATTTTAATATAGTAATTTAGCAACTGACGGTTTATTGTATAGTTTACAGTATTAGTTGAGATTTTATCCTTTTATCCTGCTGAACTAAATTGAAATGAATCAAGCTAGAAACTGAATCAAACTGCAAGCTTGTGAATCAAAATGGACTTGAATCATGAAATTTGTCTCAATGCCCAGCCCTAATATTAATGAATGTTCATGCCTGACTTTCTCACGTGTATTGATCTTTAGTCCAGTGACAGAGCTCAGGTATCCCATGATATCAGACAAACTGCACAAACTCGGCTGGAGACCCAAAGTAACCTGGAAGGAAGGAATCAGACGGACCAGTAAGAGATTCCAGACGATTCTGTGTGATGATGATGATGATGATGATGATGATGATGGTGATGAAGAGTGTGACGTGTGTCTCTGTTGTTTTCAGTACAGTGGTATGATGAGAATCCAAACTACTGGCCGCTGATGAGTGAGAATGGAGAGGAATCACCAGCATCATGTGATCAGACGCCGTCACATTCAGTGCCTTATCACGTCAGATTACAACCTTTATTAGTTTACTGACTGATTTATACATTTTCTATGCAAGATTGTCCAGAAGATCTTCAATAAAATGTCAATTGGTGAAGACTGGTGATGTGAATGTGAATGAGGATTATTAGAGACTTTATACTTTAAACTAAATCATAAAAATGATACAGTATTACAGAGGACCAAAAGATTTTATATTATCTTAAAACTTGTTTATAATGGAAAGTGTATGTCTTAAACTGACACGAGCTCAGTTGTTTTGACTGTTTTCCTTATTTGTGCTTATCTTGATTATGAAAACTTGAATAATCTTCATTTGTATGATTATGTTTTAATTAGGGGTGCACGATAAATATCGGGCGATAATTAATGCGCATCTTGTCAGTAAAGTTCTCTAATCAGCGGTAAATTCCAACACGTGCTTGATTTGACATTGAGCAGCATTTACTACACAGACAGAGCCGATATTCACTGACAAGCTGCGCAAATCCATGTTCATTATCAGCGTGGTTTTGTGCAGCTTGTCAGTGAATATCGGCTCTGTCTGTGTAGTAAATGCTGCTCAATGTCAAATCAAGCACGTGTTGGAATTTACCGCTGATTAGAGAACTTTACTGACAAGATGAGCATTAATTATCGCCCGATATTTATCGTGCACCCCTAGTTTTAATAAAAAGTTTACAAACATGCTTGTGACAAAGTTCTGTTGTTAATGATCTGCATGAGATGAGACTTTGGATCTTTGGTCTTATCCTGGATAAATAAAGTTAAATATAATATTTAATGTAAAGTTAAAATGTAACTGTTGTTTCTGCAACTTTTAAAGTGTTTTTAAATTACAGGGTTATTATAGTTTACTAACACTGAAACTAAAACTATATAAAAATAGGGTACACTTTATTTTAAGGTTGTTACAGTTATCCTTGTTACAGTGTAATTATACATTTAAGTACTGAGTAATATTAATTAACTACATGTACTTACTATAGGGTTAGGTTTAGGATTAGGGTTTGGTTCAGGGTTACTTGCATGTAATTATGCATAATTTATTGCTATTATAATAGAATGTACATGTAACGTGTAACAAGGACACCTTAAAATAAAGTGTTACCAAAAATAGTTTCATCACTGGAAAAAAAAAGAACATTAACTGAAATAAAAATAAAATAAAATAAAATAAAAATATTTCAGCTAGTTCCCAGAGCAACCTTTTAATATATTTTAAACTGATGTATTAAAAATAACTAAAACTGGAATAAAATTAATAAAATATATATGTACACACACACACACTGGCAGAGTTCGTGAGTGGAATAAACTTTGGAAAAATGGAAAAATACTTTGGACTTTCCACCTCTGTATGTATATATATATATATATATATATATATATATATATATATATATATATATATATATAAGCTACTAAAAATGACAAAACATTCAACACAATTTCACACACTTTAAAATGAACAAGAAAGCAGAAATTATAAAAATAAAATCTAATTCAAAATAAAAAAATATATATATATCTGTATCTCAGTTATACTATACGGAAGTTCTAAAAGCCATGCATTGTTATTTTTTTCGTCTTGTTTTCTCGTGATCACGACATAACAGGAGTTGTTCTCTAAGTTACACAACTGCGCCAACAGGTGACAGTGTAGAACTAAAAATAACTGATTGGGACCTGTATACTGTATATCCACTTTACTGTACATGTTCGGGACAGAGTAAGGACCTCTCCGTGATTGCTATAATTTGTGCAATTCATTACTGACATTTAATTAATTTATAAATGTTAAATGCTTGAACAGAAATGATTATTTTTGCTTGAAAGTGTATCTGTTATCGTTACGTTCTTACAGCTGCACGATCGTTTCACTACCACAATAACATTCAGTGAAACTTATTGCTTATTAAAACCAATGTTGACGTCACTGGATAGTGATCTGTTTGCAACCTATAGGCTATCTTTATTTGTGCATCTTTGAAGTACACGATTGTTAGTTAAGCGGAGATAATGTTGTGTTTAATTTGCAATGTGCATCTTTGTCCTTATTTTTAATCTTTATTGTTAATAAATATATATTGATAAGAAATGTGATTTATATATGTAAAAATGTGTATAAGCTAATTTAGTTAAGCGATGTTGTGTTGTAATATTTTCTACATTTCTTTGTAGGAAACCACACACACACACACACACACACACACACACACACAATTAAACACTCTTTTCAAACAGCATCCCAAGCTTGTAACGCACATATCAATCACAACACATCCTACATGACTAATAAAAATCACAAACAAATTATACATAATTTTATTTCAAAACGAATGAGGAAAACAAAGTGAGTTGAATCCAAGCAGCTTTAGAACAATTCTCAGAGACTGGAGCTGGACTCAACCGGCACAGACCGGACCCTGGACCAGCCACTATCAGCCGCAGCCCTACGCAGGTGCTGGAGCTCAGGAGACCAGAGTAATACTGTGAGGTGCCTTTAGCACAGGCCACTCTGCTTATCTGGACGGGTGCCGTGGGTTAGTCCTGAAGTACCAATAGTAAGATTGATCACAGTCCAAAGGGTGTCGTGTACCCATGTACTGTTCAGTTAGTTAGTATCACGTACCTAGTTAACTGTTCCCTTAGTATCATATACCTGGTTAGTTAGTATCATGTACTCGGTAAACAGAAGAAAGTAGTGTCATTATTAAATTCCTTCATATGTGTAGAAACTACCCGACGCTGAGAAACATAGAGAAGAAGCTGAAGCTGATGGAGGTGAAGGAGCAGCGAGGAGATGTGCTGGAGACGGCTCAGTTCGGGTGCGTTTCTGATCAACACTGCACAACCAAAAATAAAAATGTGCTGAAAATGTGCTCACCCTCAGTTCATCAGAGATTAAGGTGAGTTTGTTGATCAGATTTGGAGAAATGTGTCACTGCATCAGTGTCTCAGCAATGGATGCTCTGCAGTGAATGGGTGCCGTCAGAATGAGAGTCCAAACAGCTGATAAATACATCACAATAATCCACAAGTGATCCACAGCACTCCAGTCCATCAGTTAACATCTGGAGAAGACAAAAGCTGAAACAAATCCAGCATTAAGACGGTTTTAATGTCTAAAATCCAAGTCCATAATCCATAATAACACTTCCTCCAGTGAAAAAGTGCATCTCCTGTCGTCTCTCTCATCAAAATCCAGCCACATATTTGTTTAGAGCTGTTTTGTCTTGTAAACGCTGCTTGATCTGTGCAGATTTCTCTCCTGATTCACACCAGAACACTTTTTCACTGGAGGATACTTTAATACTTAAGAATATTAAAAATGTAGTACTTTTTTGTACTCAAGTAAATCTTTGAATTACTTTTACTTGAGTTATAGTAAGAAAGTACTAGATTTCTAATGTAATTAAGTATTAAATGATATTTAATATGAAACGTAGTGCAGTAAAAAGTACAATATTATGCTTTGGAATGTTATGAAGTAAAGTTTTCTAAAGAAAAACACTCTGTGATAAAGTACAGAAATCCAGTGAAGCCAAAGACAATCAAAAGTTGATTCGTTTTTTCACTTTTTATTTACTAATCATATGTTTGGTCTTTCAAAAGAAGAGACTTATAACTAATGGAATAGATATGAATTGGTTCAATGTGTATTTTGAGCTGATGTTCTGACTGTAATTCTCTCAGATGCAGCCGCACGCAGCAAATAAAGAGGTGTGTGTGAATCTGTGATTGATTATTATGTGAGTTTTCACCCGCAGCTGCTCATGTGTCACATCCATCAAGGGTGGAGATGCTGAAGTCTGTTCGGCTCTTATTTAAGGTTGAGAAGTTCTGCAGGTTCTTCCTATAACAAACTCATAACCTGCGCAGTCCTGCCCATCAGAGAGGATCAGACCTTCATCAGCTCCTCATCACAGCACATCATCAGATCATGTGTGTGTCAGATATCAGCTCCACTCAAGTCAAGTGCTAATCCAAAAAAAAAGTGCCTTTTTATTATGCAATTGAAATAAAAAAAATGAACTTTGACTTTACTGGCTTTGCACTTTTACTGGAGTTTTTCTTTATCAACAAAATGGTTACTTCTTATAATAATATTCCATTTCTTAACATGAACTAACAATGAAATATACTTCTAAATCGTATTAATCAGTTAATGTTCATTCCAACACTTAATACATTATTAAAATAAAAAAGTTGCATCTGTTAATGGACCTGAGCAAGTAATTATGAACAGCTGTGTTTTTTAATAAATTAACATAAAGATTAATGAATGCTATAACAAATATTGTGTTTTAATATTGGAGAATGCATTAACTAATAGAATCTTATTTTAAAGTCTTACCCACAAAACAGTAAATAAATGCAGATATCTTTCTTTGAATATTTATTTTTGCTGAGGAAACATCTTTGCTTAACTGTGTGTAAGTTTGAAAGTTTGTAAGTATATGAATATGGTATTTGAGCATCAGTTTACCACATCTAACTATTTATCTCCATGTAAGAGATTCTTTACAAAATGTCAATTAGTCCATGTAAAAAAAATTGTGAAATGGTTTTAAAAATTAACATTTTGTACATTTTGCCGTTTAATTAGAATCAGAATCACATCCTGATTTAAAATGTTACACAATTATTGTTGTGATTATTATTTTTTTGTTGTTGTTGTTGTTTGTTTATTTTACTTCCTTTTATGTAAAGCACCTTGAATTACCATTATGAATGAAATGTGCTATATAAATGAACTTGCCTTGCTTTGCCTTGCCTTGCCTGATTTTAATTACACTGCAAAATTTACAAAGTTCATAATTAACCTTTGCCCCAACCTAATACCCACGTAAAAATGACAAAATTCTTTAAACATTTTTGACTATTTATATAAATTTTGAAATGTAATGAGTACTGTTATAGATGCTTTACTGCAATATTATTACTTCAGTGTCACTGAAAACAATTATTTACACTGCAAAATGTACTAAAAGGTCAATTAGTCCATGTAAAAAATAACAATAAAATTAAATAATTATTAAATAATTTTAATATATTTTTATAATGAAATTTTTAACTAATTAAAAAAAAATTAATTTTGTGAAAACTAATGAATGACTGTCTATAATGTATCAGTAAGCAGTAAGCAGTCACTTTCACAGACTTTTACATTAACTGTTCCCTCCTGGTGGAATGACCTGCCCAACTCAATCCAAGAGTCCTTAGCCATCTTCAACAATCGGCTAAAAACACATCTCTTCCATCTTTATTTGACTCTCTAACTCTAGCACTCTATTCTAATTCTATTCTTTAAAAAAAAAAAAAACTTGTCCTTTTAGACTTGCACTCTATTCATTTACTGCTTGTTTTCTTTAAAAAAAATAAAAAACTAACACTAGCTTTTCTAATCTTTTTGTATTCTATCTGTTTTCTTTCTATTTATTATACAATTAACAAAAGCAAAAAAGGCCTCTAACACTAGCTTGCTCTATATTCTTTTTCTATTCTGTTTTCTTTTTATTTAATATATAATAAAAAAAAAAACTTGCTACGTGTACTGCATTAAGCTTGTCATAGCACTTTCATGTTGTTGCTCTTTTGTTGGTTTTGATTGCTTCTATTGTCCTCCTTGGATAAAAGCGTCTGCTAAATGACTAAATGTAAATGTAAGCAGTCTCTCCAGTGTTGCCAACTATTTTTCAGGGGAAGTTGGTAAAGGAAGGTTGATTTGTTGCTAAATGACGTTGTGACATCACTGCGCGGACGTCATTACGTAATAACAGTGCAAAATTGTCACTGCATCAAATCTCAGCAACCCATGTAACTATTTTTTGGAAAAAAATTCAGTTTATTTATACATGCTTCTCTCTTAGACATTTTTTTTTTTTTTTTTTTTTTGTACAAGGATGTTTTGTTTGGTTTTTATCATGTTGATAAGAATCTAAAAGATAAATATTTTCTAATAAATCTATTTATTTTACTAGCTAAATTTTTTATACAGAAGTGCAAATTTTTGTCAGAAAAAGCCAGTTTCTTATATTTTATAAAGATTTGAAGTATTACTTGGATACAATATCTACCTCCAGCAATGTTAAGCCTTAAAATCAATAACATTGTGTGCATCTTATAATATTGGTTCTTTCCTATAATGTACAGTTGACTGTGTGCTCTGTGACCTTTTGCCTGGTTGTAAAAAAGTGCCTTTTGAGGCACCTTTACTTTATATAATGTAATTTATATTACCCCTGGCCCTGTATGTTTTCTTTTTTGTTGTTGTTGTTTGTTTGTTTTTTGTTCATTTCTTTTTGTTTTGCGATTTTGTTGTTACTAAGTTTGTATATTTTTTGTATACTTCTTGATCATTCTAATAAAAATAAATAAATAAAAATAAAATCTCAGCAAATAAACACATTTTGTTAATTTAACAAACATGTTAATTTTGATTTGTTCGTAAAATAATATAAATGCATAATATAATATTAAAATCTAAATAACTGTTTTAATAAATACATTACATTTTTGAAAACGTACACATTTTTGAACGATTACAATTTAAGTGTTTTGTTTTGTTTTTTTATTAGCTAGTAAACAAGTAAAACTACACATTCTGAACTGTTAAAGTTTTAAGCAGTGTATTAGTAGTTAGTGTGCTACACTCCAAGAGAAGTCTGTAAAATAGGGCACAATCTACTCTGTTAATATGAAGGAATTTTCTGTATTGATTTTTCCACAGGTTTTTTACCTGCATTTTTAATTACGCATTGTATTTTGTGTGTTTGGGTTACAGCAGATAATGGATAACGGATAATGTCCTGGAAAACTAGTACCTTTTTCTATTTTTCTTACAGTGTAGCAACTGATCAATAATCGCAAGTACATGCATGCTACTAACAAAGTGTATCATAAATCAACAATTATTAAATTACGAAATTATTTTTTACTATTATTAAATTAAACAATTGCAAGTAGCAGCTAACTTAATTCACGTGATGTGGCATCTTTCCTCTTTTTGTGTAATTTAAATGGTAAACGTTCCTTTTTATCATTTGAGTCACTTATCAAAAGTTGCTAAAAGTTGCCAAATAAATTTTAAAAATAGCTAAATTTGTTGCTAGGTGCTTTTGGAAGTAAAAGTTGCTAGGGTAGTCTGAAAAGTTGCTAAATTTAGCAACAAAATTGATAAATTGGCAACACTGTCCGAGTCACGTGATCCCAGATCAGCGCTGCTGAAGCGCCTCGCGATGGGCGTGTCCTGCGCGCCGCGGCCCCGCCCCTGCTAACGTCACCGCAGCCGCTAGCTCGTCGGTTAGCGTGCTAACGCGTTCAGCAGTGATGAGACACAGACAGAATGAGACAGCAAACCTGCGAATGAAGCCATTTCACCTCCTCACGCGGGCCTGAGAGCAGAAACCGGCGCAGAACGGATTTAACCGGCGAATTCGAATCGGTATTCGCCCAAAACAAGAGTTCTGAGGAGCGTCTGCGGTTCTGAGGTGATGTCGACGGTCTGTTTATGTTTATTTATCAACCGGCTAACTGACTCGAGTCGCGTAATTCTGTCAGGAGATAACGATATGCTGATGATGGATTGAAATAGTTGTCAGTTAACGTTAAAAAACCCCCGCGCGAATAGTGTGCTAACCAGCTAGCCGACGCTAGCCTGTATTATTATTTATTATAAATACTCTGATTAGCAGCGCTGTGATCAAAGCAACTGAAATCTCTGTCAAACTCTTTAAATGGGGACTATAACAACATCAGCACACAAACTATAAGGTGTTCATCAGGTTAGCGCATTGTGTATTGTATTTCCATCCCAATGCATCACTCTGAAGAGTCGCCCAGCAGCAGAAGGATGTCCCATCCATCAGTCTTCGCCAGTCGCAGAGGCAGCGGAGTCGCAGTCTCCTCTGAAGACCATCAGCCGCATCCTCCATCGTCGCCGGGTCCACACCATCCACCGCACAGCCTCAGCATCCCAACGGTCAAGAAGAAGAGCGGCTTCCAGATCACCAGCGTCCTGCCCGCGCAAGTCTCTGCCAGCGCCAACAACAGCATCGCCGACGATACCGAAAGCTACGACGACCTGGACGAGTCGCATACGGAAGACCTGTCTTCGTCCGATATTCTGGACCGGTCGGTTTCCAGAGCCACCGATACAGGCGTCCCCGAGCGGAGCTCTTCTGAGGAGACGCTTAATAGTTTACATGGAGGCGAGACGCCTGGAATCACGTCCCCTAACGAGCCGGTCATGCACCAGGGCTATATGGTCAACGGCGTCCATCATCAAAAGAGCGGGAGACATTCTGCGGTCCCTGTTTCAAGTGGACGCTCTGTCCAAGTCGCGGAAACATTGAGCCACTCCGCTACGACGGATGCCAACGCTGGAACTGCAATTCCAGCCACCACTGCCTCTCGCTTCAGGGTTGTGAAGCTGGATTCCAATTCGGAGCCGTTTCGAAAGGGTCGCTGGAGTTGTACAGAGTATTATGAAAAAGACGCACCGCCTGGAGACATCGCGGCTGTCGCATCCGTCGCTCACAGAGCGGTAGAGAGCGTCATTCAGTCTGAACACGAAACCACGAGCGGCAGCTCCTCTGGAAGCACCTTGAGCGGCGGAGGAGACGTCCAGCATGCTCAAGACGCAGGCGTTCACTTGGTTTCTCAACCCTCCGCCGTTGCACAGACGGTTCTGTTGGGTTTGGAGAGTTCATCCGCTCCGCTTCGACCCAGAGCAGACTACCCTGTGAACGCCAAACCTCCGGTTTCCCTCAGCCAGAGCGCGCTTCCTCCAGTGGAGTATGCCTCAAATGTCCAGATTCCTCCAGTTTCGACCGCAGTGTCGTCTAGAGCTGCGCTGATAGCAGGGCTTCCTCTGGCTCAGCCGGTGTCTCCGAGGCCCCAGGCTCTTGCTCCACAGATGGGCATCAGCCTGGACCAAACTGGACCCCAGCTGTCTTCATCCAGCATGCCTGCGTCTGCCGCTCAGCCGCTGAGGGCCCCAGCGGGCCCCGCGTATGTGACGGCCTCACAGCTGGAAGATGCTCAGAGACTCCTGCTGCAGCACCACCCACTGCTTTCCCTGCCGCGGCTGGCTGCTGGAGGCATGGCAGGCCTCGCAGGGCCGACTGCGTCTGATGCGGCCGCTCTCGGGCAGGACGGAGGGGTCAGTGCTTTTGCTGCCTGTACTGGTGCAGATGAGGACAGGTAAGAGACGAACTCAGAAACCACTTGTTTTAGGGGGTTTGATGATTGTGATTGTGTTCAGTGTTATTTTAGGATCACTGAGATACTTTTATAGTTTTTATTAATATTAATTTATTATTATTTTTAATTAAAAAAAAATCAAAACTTTTTATTTGTTTATTTATTTAAATTTATATATTTATATGTAATTTATTATATTTATTTATTTCTTAAGTCTTTATAGTTATATAGACATTTAATTATTTTAGTACATCAAGGTAAACAAGGTAAAAAAATAAAATATATAATATATATATATATATATATATATATGTGTGTATATATATATATATATATATGTGTGTATATATGTATATATACATGTATACATATGTGTGTATATATATATATATATATATATATATATACATATATATTATTTTATAAATATGTCCATATCATTTTTATAAATATTTTAGTTATTTTAGTACATCAACTAATTTTAAAATAAAATAAAGTTAGAAAAAATGTCTTTCTGTGTGTGTGTGTGTGTGTGTAAATGTGTAAAAATAGGATTGCAAGATATTAGAATGTTCTTTCTTTCTCTGATTTTGAGATTCATGAGATTTACCCTTCAATGAGGTCATAAAAACATTTTTTGTTACTTAAAAAATAAGTATATACAGGTGCATCTCAGCTACAGTTGTCGTATTTCTCTTGTTAAGCCACTCCTGAACCACAGACAACGTCAGAGGTGTCTTACCTGGGCTAAGGAGAAGAACTGGACTGTTGCCCAGTGGTCCAAAGTCCTCTTTTCAGATGAGAGCAAGTTTTGTATTTCATTTGGAAACCAAGGTCCTAGAGTCTGGAGGAAGGGTGGAGAAGCTCATAGCCCAAGTTGCTTGAAGTCCAGTGTTAAGTTTCCACAGTCTGTGATGATTTGGGGTGCAATGTCATCTGCTGGTGTTGGTCCATTGTGTTTTTTGAAAACCAAAGTCACTGCACCCGTTTACCAAGAAATTTTGGAGCACTTCATGCTTCCTTCTGCTGAGCAGCTTTTTAAAGATGCTGATTTCATTTTCCAGCAGGATTTGGCACCTGCCCACACTGCCAAAAGCACCAAAAGTTGGTTAAATGACCATGGTGTTGGTGTGCTTGACTGGCCAGCAAACTCACCAGACCTGAACCCCATAGAGAATAAACTCATCACCTCCATGCCACGCCAAATTGAGGCAGTAATTAAAGCAAAAGGAGCCCCTACCAAGTATTGAGTACATATACAGTAAATGAACATACTTTCCAGAAGGCCAACAATTCACTAAAAATGTTTGTTTTTGTTGGTCTTATGAAGTATTCTAATTTGTTGAGATAGTGAATTGGTGGGTTTTTGTTAAATGTGAGCCAAAATCATCACAATTAAAAGAGCCAAAGACTTAAACTACTTCAGTCTGTGTGCATTGAATTTATTTAATACACGAGTTTCACAATTTGAGTTGAATTACTGAAATAAATGAACTTTTCCACGACATTCTAATTTATTGAGATGCACCTGTATATACTTATTTTTCAAGTAACAAAAAATGTTTTTATGCATCTGACCTCATTGAAGAGTGAATCTCATGAAGTCCAGGTCATATTTCAACTCAAAATCAGAAAAAGTAAGAATATTCTAATATTTTGCAGTCCTATTTTTAGGACCATTAAGAGTTTTGTATTGTGACATTATTAACATGTCATTAAACCCCAAAATACTGTAATGCAAAACTCTGATTCCTGAGTGACACATTTTAAAATCATAATCTTTCTGGTGAGTTCTTGTGTGATTCTCCTGCAGCTGTGTGTTAGTGGTTTAATGAAGAGTTTGTCCTTGAATGAGTCGCTCTGTTCTTCTCTTCAGGCTGTTCTGTTCTGTTTGTGGTCAGTGTTGGGTCAGTCTAGTGCCTCTAAATATATCCGCTCGTCTCCAGAGAACGTGTCTGTCGCTCCTCTGGATTTGCCCTGTTTCTCCGTCTCTTTTAAAACTTTTTCCAGCGATCGGCCTGTCCTTCCGTCTGCTGGAGTGAAGCGCGGTCAGTGTTTGATGGACTGTGGTCTGTGGCCAATATGTGGATTAGTGTGAGTGCCCGTCTGGTTGCCATAGTGACGCATCTGCAGTGACTCAGCAGAGGATGCACGCGTGGCTCTTGTGATGCTGATGCTGCGGGTGCATGTCGTTGTTACACTGATCATGTCCTGCAGGGGTTTAATGCTGTTGATGCATCAGCTCTTTGTGTTTTCAGTGAATGTGGGTTGATTTCTGCTCTCAGTATCCATCATCTTTATCAGCTCTTGCTGCTGAAGTGCTGAATCACTGCTGACCCGCGTGATGCGGCCCGTTTACTGTCCACTGGGTTAAAGTCTCTTATTGTCTGTTTCTCTGATAGATCAGTATCTCTCAGCTGTTTAACAGGAGCATTAAATATAAATCACATGGCATCTTTTCTAATTTCAGTCATCTGTTCAGTGTTTCATGTTCTGTTAGGCTCAGTTTTTGTCAGTCGTTTCTCCTGTGCTCATGAATCTGCTACTGAACTCTTTATCCTGATGAATCAGATTGATATGTCTGATATTTCCATAATATCTGCTTTGACACATGATCACACATCCTCCTGCTTCATCACTAACTGTGTCTTCTGTGTGCTTCTGGTCAAGCGCTCACTGATTTTAAAATCACTTGGCAAAGGTTTGATTCAGAAAGTTCTTTTAATAAGTAAGAAAGATTCTTTACTGTCATACAACGAATTTCAGATTGGCAACTCTCAGAGAGCAAGAAACATCCAAATATATTTACACATTTGGTTGCAGTTTATTTTATGGTGTCCTTGTTACAGTGTAATTATGCATTTAAGTACTGAGTAATATTAATTAACAACATGTACTTACTATAGGGTTAGGTTTAGGATTATGGTTTGGTTTAGGGTTATTGCATAATTTTGTGCTAATACGTAAGTAAGTATATGTAACATGTAGCAAGGACACCTTAAAGTAATGTCTTACCACACATTTAAAAAAACACTATAATAATAATACAGTGTATGTGTGTGTGTATATATATATACACACTACTAGGGCTGTCAAAATGACTGAAAAACTAAATTAGAATTTTCTACTTAAATATTATCAAAATTCAAATTATATTCGAATTTAAAAGGCATAATTTCAGTTAGGGGGAAAAAAGCTTTTGGCTTCTCTCCTGAGGCCACAAGAGGGCGCATCGAGCAAAATATTATGCACGTTTCTTCAAAGCATAATAAAATAACACGACTATCTTTGAAAAAAAGTGCATAATCTTTAAAATAATGTTTATAAATCATATATAATTAATAAAGCTGCTTAAACAATTAGGGAAAAAAAAAAACAGCACCATGCATAGTTTAATACAAAGGACCGAAAACCAATCACAAAGAGTAGGCTACTTTCTTCATTTAAAAACTTGACATGCAGTGGGATGGGGAAAACCCGCCATAAAGTCTTGATACATGTTTTTTAAAAGTTGAACTTACATTAATTTTACATGGCTTTCTAAACATGCGTCTCTCTTGTGCGAGACGCGAGTGCAATGTTGATAGATGTCCCTATAGAAAATGCGATGCGTTCTGTGTGAATGGCTTGGTTTCAGTTTCGCCGTAAACAACAACATCTCCACACTGATGCTCTCGTTTTCCGCAATATTTTGAATGAACAACGTAGCAGCGCTGCATCTAGTGGGTTCAACTGGATAGGCTAATAAAAGCATTAAAATGCAATGACAGCGACATCGTCGTCGCATTTCGTGTGCCACTGATAAAGCAGCCTGACACACACCTAAAATTCAAATGCAACGTTTTGCATTCGAATGTGGATTTTTTTTTTTTTTTTTTTTTTGTATTTGACGAATATTCAAAATATACATATAGTGGTCGAATTGTAAAAAAATTTGAGGGGGGATGGTGGTGGGGATGGTTGGGTTCCTACAGCTTATTTTATACAATGATTACAAAATGTGTCTAATTATTTAAAGAAAAATTAGCCTTGTTAAATTAACTTATAAGTTTTTTTTTCTCCTTCTGGGCCTAAATTGGAGGAATTCTGATCAATATTGATAATTAAAAAATGTTTTGCTGAATGTGTTTTTGTGCTGGCACCTTGACTGGTTTAGGCCTGTCATGAATAAATAAATATGACAATAAAACCACCAGTAGATGGCAGCAAGTCCCTGTTTTAATAATAGATTTATTGAATAATTCAAATCAAACGATTCGTTCAAAACAGCTGATTCAATTAGAAATGAAACAAGTGAGTCCATCTGAATGGACCGTTGAATCACTGGCTCACTCGATTCGTTCAAAAACTGATTCATTCAAGGAAGAAACACCGTGTTGCTATGCACTGTTGTATAAAATTAATAGCACATTTATGGTCGCGCACATGTGCTGATATTCAGAAAAGTACATTGCTTGTGCAATGAATATACAGTGGGTACGGAAAGTATTCAGACCCCCTTAAATTTTTCACTCTTTGTTATATTGCAGCCATTTGCTAAAATCATTTGTTCATTTTTTTTCCTCATTAATGTACACACAGCACCCCATATTGACAGAAAAACACAGAATTGTTGACATTTTTACAGATTTATTAAAAAAACTGAAATATCACATGGTCCTAAGTATTCAGACCCTTTGCTCAGTATTTAGTAGAAGCACCCTTATGATCTAATACAGCCATGAGTCTTTTTGGGAAAGATGCAACAAGTTTTTCACACCTGGATTTGGGGATCCTCTGCCATTCCTCCTTGCAGATCCTCTCCAGTTCTGTCAGGTTGGATGGTAAACGTTGGTGGACAGCCATTTTTAGGTCTCTCCAGAGATGCTCAATTGGGTTTAAGTCAGGGCTCTGGCTGGGCCATTCAAGAACAGTCACGGAGTTGTTGTGAAGCCACTCCTTCATTATTTTAGCTGTGTGCTTAGGGTCATTGTCTTGTTGGAAGGTAAACCTTCGGCCCAGTCTGAGGTCCTGAGCACTCTGGAGAAGGTTTTCGTCCAGGATATCCCTGTACTTGGCCGCATTCATCTTTCCCTCGATTGTAACCAGTCGTCCTGTCCCTGCAGCTGAAAAACACCCCCACAGCATGATGCTGCCACCACCATGCTTCACTGTTGGGACTGTATTGGACAGGTGATGAGCAGTGCCTGGTTTTCTCCACACATACCGCTTAGAATTAAGGCCAAAAAGTTCTATCTTGGTCTCATCAGACCAGAGAATCTTATTTCTCACCATCTTGGAGTCCTTCATGCGGGCTTTCATGTGTCTTGCACTGAGGAGAGGCTTCCGTCGGGCCACTCTGCCATAAAGCCCCGACTGGTGGAGGGCTGCAGTGATGGTTGACTTTCTACAACTTTCTCCCATCTCCCGACTGCATCTCTGGAGCTCAGCCACAGTGATCTTTGGGTTCTTCTTTACCTCTCTCACCAAGGCTCTTCTCCCCCGATAGCTCAGTTTGGCCGGACGGCCAGCTCTAGGAAGGGTTCTGGTCGTCCCAAACGTCTTCCATTTAAGGATTATGGAGGCCACAGTGCTCTTAGGAACCTTAAGTGCAGCAGAATTTTTTTTGTAACCTTGGCCAGACCTGTGCCTTGCCACAATTCTGTCTCTGAGCTCTTCAGGCAGTTCCTTTGACCTCATGATTCTCATTTGCTCTGACATGCACTGTGAGCTGTAAGGTCTTATATAGACAGGTGTGTGGCTTTCCTAATCAAGTCCAATCAGTATAATCAAACACAGCTGGACTCAAATGAAGGTGTAGAACCATCTCAAGGATGATCAGAAGAAATGGACAGCACCTGAGTTAAATATATGAGTGTCACAGCAAAGGGTCTGAATACTTAGGACCATGTGATATTTCAGTTTTTCTTTTTTAATAAATCTTCAAAAATGTCAACAATTCTGTGTTTTTCTGTCAATATGGGGTGCTGTGTGTACATTAATGAGGAAAAAAATGAACTTAAATGATTTTAGCAAATGGCTGCAATATAACAGAGTGAAAAATTTAAGGGGGTCTGAATACTTTCCGTACCCACTGTAAAAACATAACTCATATATGGGTATTTTTTTCTTTCATTGCATGAATTATAAGAGCATTCTAAATGCATTCTAATAGGCTTAATCGCACAGTGAATGCTTTTGGACTCTCAAAACGTGTTGTCAGCTCTCCTATTGTCTCTCAGAACCTCAGTCACACGTACAGCACAGTATGTTAGGGGAGTGTCTTTAAATACTAATCAAGGAAAATCATACCTTATGTTGTCTTATTTCTAAAGAAATTCAAAAGTTGCGCGTGAACCATTTTGCGCAAAAAAATGTCTAAACCCTGCTTCAGCTTGAGCGCAGCTTGTTAGAGTCCCGAGTTCTGATTGGCCAATCGCCGTTATTTAGTTCGTAAATTATCATAAGTAGAGAATTTTAACAATTCATTTGCATAAGTTTTAGCCTACATAATACACAACATTAATAATCCCAAGGGGATGGTAAGAGGGGATGGTGGTTTTACAGAGGGGATGCTTTTTGTCATTTTTTTTTCATTTTGTGAATTTTGTATTTTTTCATGTCGTTACATTGTTTAGACCATAAGAAAAAAAAAGAAAAATAACATTTTTGAAAAATGATATTTTATTCCTATTTTATTCTATGTCCTCTGTAGAGGACACTAGGACTCCGTTTTTCTAAACATAAAATGGCATGAATAGACATCAAAAAGGCAAAACAATGGGATTTTTTTATAATCACCAATCAATTTTTTAGGTTTCAGGATTTTTTATACTAAACTTTGTTTAAGGATGATTCTCAACTATGTTATAAAATATATAACAAAATGATTTGATATACCATTTTGTTTTATGCAATATGTGTGTAAAAATTTCCATAAACTAGTTTTCCCATTAAACATAGTGTATCTATACACTGTATCTAAATTGCATATTAATGTGTTGCTGTTGGGACAGCATGTTGGAAAAAAGAATTGTCATAATGGGAGTGATAAATGGCCAGATTTTCATAATAATATCTAATATTTCATAAGACAATTGATAATGAATTTTCCTATTCAATTGTTATGTCTCCCAAAATGCATAATAAACATGCTTTTAGTCCTGATGTCCTCTACAGTGGACATGTATGAAATGATGTCCTGTTTCATAACAGGAAGTCATATTTGAATTTGAAAACCCATAACATTTTCCTGAGATGTTGCTTTATGACAAACAATTTGAAAATTATTCAGATTTAAATGACAATTAAAAAATATAATCATATTTCCATAAGGATGTAAAATTTTTCACTAAATTAAATTTAGCCATCTTTAAAGACCTAGGAGAGGGAGTGGTCATGGTGAAACTTCCAAACATTTAGTATCTCTAAAAAGTCCTGAATGTGCTCTGTACAGGACATCCAGACTTAAAACTGTGACATATGAGGTCTCAGAGAAATTCACTAAAATAAATTGTCCAGGCAAAAACTCCATAGCTGGGTCTCAGGAGGATATATATATATATATATATATATATATATATATATATATATATATATATATATATATATATATATATATAATATGTAAAATACATAAAGCCATTAAAGGCATAGTGCACATTGTAGAAACTTAATTTTAATTCTGTCTTAATTATTTAATTCTGCCTAATTTTTAACAGTCCTTAGTTTGTTTCATGAATGTTTCTAAAAGCTCTCAACAAGAAACTGTAAAAGTTTGTCATTGAATTTTAAACGCGTCTGATCGCTTCTTGCCATAAAAATTAAAGCAACTGATTGTATGTTTTTTACTTTAAAATTACAGTTTCAAATCAATCATACTCACATCTTTCTTAATTGTTTGATCTAAAAGACAAATGTGAAAGCACAGTATTGGAATAAAAATAACACAAAATGACCTTTTTATGCCACTCACTGAGCTAAGTGTATAGCATAATGATGCTGTGTGATGACAGTGTAGTGCAGTATTTATTGTTTGCGTGCTCCATACTGATGCACACTGAGCTATATATAGTGTGCAGTACGGCAGTGTTGAGCTGACAGTCCAGCGCAAAAACCCCAGCGGCGTCACGTGACCTGTGTGTGTTTGAATCACTGATGTTCGAGTCCATAGCTGTGTCTCATGTATGTAATCAGTGTAGCGCTCAGCATCAGTGTGGACTTCAGCTGCCCTGTGACCCACACGCTCATTCAGTGATTCCTTACTAATACTGAACATGAAACCTCAATCTGACTCTTTTGTTTTGAATAATCTGTTGAATATTCAGTTCATTTACGTTTATTCATCTTGTAGAAGAGTAGCAGTGCTCTCAGTCCCACAATGCCGCAGTGTTTCATTCTGAAATCGCATTACAGAAGTAAAATGGTTTCCACTATTATGAAATGAAGTTGTAAAATGTTCAGCAGTGACAGTATTTCTGCTTGTTTTGTAGTTTTCTACTTATGAATCTCTTGGTATTAGCTGATATTAGCCACTGTTTTTTCAGTGAGTTCTGGTCTGATACAGACTCCTTCACATGAGTTTTTATGAGATGATGAGTGACTCTGATGTGGAGGCAGGTGTGTGATGGGTTGATCTGCTGAAGCTGCAGTGTTGTGTTTGTCCTGCAGGTGTCAGTGAGTCTCCGCTCACAGCTGCGCTCTGTCGCATGCGTTACTGCAGCGCTGACTGCGCTCTGTGTGTCTGCTCATTCTCATGTGACCCAGACGGTGTGTTTCATCAGTTTTTGCTTTATTCAACTCCTTTACAGATAAAATGAAATTGGATGAATCTGTCTGTCAAGAACATGTTCTGATCATATTTTTCCTTACGGAAAAAGCAGAAAATGAATCCTACATTACAGAAATGTGAAACTGACAGAGAACTAGGTGTGTTCAAATAAAAAAATAATGTCACAATGTGAATAATTGTTATGGACCTCAAATCAAATGTCTTTTTCTTTGCATTCGTTCTCTAGCTTACTTCCTAATGTAGTATAAGCTAGTAAACCTGGCATTGTGTGTTACGTATATTGTTGATTTACTGATGAACTGCTTTTGTTCCACTTTGGATAAAAGTGTCTGCTAAATGCATAAATGTAAACAGGTGCATTTTTAATGCAAAATATAACCCCTTATTTTTTTTGTTTTGAAACATGAGCTGCATGCGTTTCTTCATGAGACTTTTCCTTCATCTTGTTAGTCAGTATCAGCTGCATTACTGCACTGCACCATTATTTACTGTTATTTTTATTTCTAACTGTATGTAATGTGAGGGAGCATTAAAATTGAAAGATACTGTGTGTCACACGTCTGTGTTCAGTAGTGTTCTCTCGTTAGAGCTCATTAGTCTGTCTGCTCAGAGGAAACCCATCAGAGCCGAACGTCTGGTTTCACACCGGAGCTGATGATGCTCCTGATGTTTCTGTTCTGTTGTGTGATGTAATGTGATGTGATATATTCGCTGATAACAGCTCTGTTCTCATAAGATTTTGGATTTGACACCCAAAAGAAGCTGGTTAATTGGTCTTAAATGGCTCTTGAAGACGTTATTTGGATTGTTTCTTGGCTGTCCGTCTTATTATATTTAGGCTATTATGCATGTTTGATGTGAGTCATTAATTGCACACTTCTCCTTTCTTCTGCAGTTGTTGTAGTGAAGATTGTATATGTAGTGTTATTTCATTGCGTTTATGTTGAATGGCACGCGCTACCTTGTCTGAGTCTCTGATCAGATGAGTCTGATGTGTTACTGATGTGTGTGTGTGTGTGTGTGTGTGTGTGGATCTGAAGGATGTGCTCACTCCCATCGTGACTCTTATGTAAGACCAGTAGAGCACAGAGTCCTCCATCCAATCAGCATGCCTTAGCAACAGTTGCTATGTGCCCTACACACACACATCAGAGGGGTGAAACACACACACTCACTCACGGATGATGGACGGATGACATGGATTTGTGTTTCTTCAGCATCAGTATTTTAGGTTATATGTATGTATGTATGTAAGAGAGAGGATATATATTAGGTCAGAGTTCTCATTTTCAGCATTTTTAATCATATTTTAAAACATTCAGCAGCGGATGCTTTTATCCAGAGTGACTCAGCAGTCCTGCAGTGAGACAAATGTTTGAAATCTTGAGATCTGAATGAGCTCATATATGCAAGAATTATGCAAACTGATAATTCAGCGCTCATCTGACAGCATCAGTCCTTCATCCACACCCACACACACACACACACACACACACACACACACACAAACAGAGCAGCTCATGTGATTTTCCATCTTGGTGCCTCCTTGATGTTGCTATGGCAACCGGAGTCTGGCATTGTGTGGATATTTTCATCTTCCTCCCAGTGTTGCCGACTGTGATGTAACATTGAGACATACACAGACACACACACACACACACACACACACACACTGTTCTTGCTGTGTTTGTGAGCACTGAGGTTATGATCAGGCTGTTATTATTAGTGATGTCACAATTATGAAATTTTGGCTCATAATTTGTTGTCTTACAAATTGTGATAGTAAATACTGTTTACAGTCCATTTTCCTTTTTTTGACATGTTTATTCTATAAAAACATGATCAATGTACAGTGTGGTTTCCAGAAATACAATCATTTAACAGCAAGTCTCTAAAATATTGTGACAGAATTTTGCTTCAAATAAACTACAGAAACAACTCCAAAGATGATAAATACACATGGAAAACAAGCATAAACAACCCCAGAATAAATAAAAATAAATAATTATTTAAAGAAAATAAACAAATAAATGCATAATACCATTTTAAGGATTAATATTGGTGACTGGATAGTCACAACCTATAGAAAAGCACATGATACAGTCCATTTTCCATCCACACTATATTTTCATCCCAGTCCATGTGAATATCATTTTACAGTATTTTTTATTATTATTATTATTATTAAAAAACAATATTAAAATGTGGACCGTAAATGTGAAAATGAAGTGAAACCAGTGGCCTGTTGCATAAACTACACAAACTAGTCTTAAAGTTAGTCATCTCATTTGTTTTATGGACTGGTTATAACTTTATCAGTTACGTGAAAAGTAGATTAGTCTAAATCGAGTCCATGAAGTAACTGCTAGTTTGTCAGACTAGTTCTTAAAGGGTTAGTTCACCCCAAAATGAAAATTGTCATTAATTACTCCCCCTGTCGTTCCAAACCCGTAAGACCTTTGTTCATCTTCAGAACACAAATTAAGATATTTTTGATTAAATCGGAGAGCTATCTGACCCTCCATAGACAGCAACGCAACTGAAATGTTCCCAGGTCCAGAAACATAGTAAATACATCGGTAAAACAGGTCCATGTGACATCAGTGGCTCAGCTTCAGTTTTGCGACGCTATGAGAGTACTTTTTTTTTTGCGCAAAGAAAGCAAAAATAACAATTTACTCAACCATTCTTCTCCCCAGAGTTACGTCTTCCGCCATTTTGGAGAGTACCCAAGAACGTATTTGACATAATCAGCATTATTTACGTTCGGGGGGAAAAGCACACATGAACATATAATCTGCGTAATAAGCATTGTTTATGCTTAAGGGAAAGCATGCGTATGTATTGTGATACTCTCTAAAATGGCGGACGTTCTTTGGAATTCTTCGGCTTTTAAGAACTGCCAGGTTCTCCTATGCGGAACTGATGCGCAAATGGCAATCTCATTGGCTGCCGCTCACCTATTATCGTCCCTGTTTTGATTTCAGCAAATCAATTCGAGCGAATGCACACAACCTGATTAATATTCATGAATCCAGCAGCTCGTTAATCCTTAGTGCATTTTATATTGTTCTTAGTAGAATTCGTAGTATTATCTTATCAGTATTATTGTTAGTTTTTTCCCATTTTCTTACAGAAACACTGGATGACCACAGAATGACCAGAAAAGCACCACCACCAGCCCTAAGTTCAGTTAAAATGACTAATATGCATTCATGCATGGTTACTAAGTTTTAATTCTAATTACTAAAGTTCTATCATTAAATAATAGGCCTATTTGAATATTATATTATAATGCTTGACTGACTGATGTTAAGAGTGTACTTTGAGATATTTAAAAAGCTGTGCTATTTTAGACATATATATGTGTATGTATATGTGTGTTTGTAAAATGGCAAATATATATACACACACACACATTCATATATAGTATATCAGTCTGGCGAGTAAACTAAAAAAAAATTACTAGCCAATGGCGATTCAATTGCCAAGGTGTCCGTAGAGGGTTGTTTTTAGGGCTGCAACAACTAATCGATAAAATCGATTATTATCGATAATGAAAATCATCGACAACGATTCTCATTATCGATTAGTCGGGTTTACCCACAGTGCACGTCCAACTTCAGCCGTCAAATTAACGTTACAGCACTGAATAACGCATTTCTATGGCCAAAATGCATCTAAAATAGTGGAGGAAACAGAATAAGATGCTGCGGGAGAGTTACGTGATCCAAGCTGCACAAAACATGAGAATTCTTTATTTAAGCTTTAAGCTAATGCATTAGCGTAATGGCTTGCCCTGTCAGGCGCTTTGACAGATGCGTGTGCGTCCTCAGCGCAAAAACGTTCAGTTTACGATCATATCCTTATCTGTAAATGTCACAAATTCACACGAGCATTTCCATTTTTGCATAAAGTTCCGTCCTGAAAGTCTGTGTTAAGTTTAAATCTTTACTGAATGAGCGCCGGCGTGGCGGGCGCGTGAACGCGCATCAGAGAGGGATTAATATTCAGCGCAAAAACATTCAATGTGCTGAAATATCTGTTGTTGAACATTAAATTAAGGTTTAAAAGTCAACATGTAGTGCACATATTTTATGAGAGTAGGAACTGTAAAGGGATAACCGCGTATAGTTGTCTGAATATAAATATCAGACGCTTCATAGCCGGCTTTTACAGGATAAAGAAATTACAGTAAACGTGACTGTGATCAAAAAGTTGGTTAACACTGAGTTTGTGTTTTTATTCGTCTTTATTATCTTTATTATTATCTTAATTTTTGATGAAGAGATTTAAACTATAGGCCTATATACAGTGCTTAACAAATTTATTAAAACAAATGTATTTAAGGTTTATAACAAATAATGCAAGCTTTGTGCCACTGCTGCTCTAAACTAACAGTATTGCTGTTTACTAAAATCATTTTTTAGCTATCTGTATTGGTTAGTCCTCCAATTATGCGTAAGCTCTTTAGTAACAGTGGGCTATTTCTAATGCTATAATATAATTATTTCTGTAGAAAGAAAGATCTATGAAAGATTTTTTTCAGATACCCAATTACAGTCAAAAAGTAGCTAAACAATGGCAGCAAGAATGCATGCTGTTATGAAAGGCAGGAGACTATTTTTTTTATTATGTGAATAAATATTTAGTTGTTTCAGTTTGTTATTTGCCCAATAAATGACAAACCCATGATGTCCGTTTCATTCATTCTGGACACCAGAGAGTGCCCTCGCACAGAAAACCCACATATCCAGTCACAGAAGTAACAGAACTCATGAAGCTCCAGAAAGTCCCTAATATGGACAAAGGCATTGCTATAGCTGTAACTGAGTAAACGGACCAGCAAGAATGCAAGCTGTTATGAAAGGCATAGGAGGCGAGATATATATATATATAATTATTATTATTATTATTTATTTATTTATTTATTTATTTATTTTTTGAATAAGTACTATTTAGTTGTTTCAGTTTGTTATTTGCCAAATGAATGACAATAACATATTTAGATTTAAGCAATTTTTTGAAAATATTTGTGTTTTCTGTTATGATGACAGGTGGTCTTATGAATTGTTAAGCACTGTATGTTTTCATAGCATTTCGTAGGACATTGGGCAGAATGGGAAATAGTGTTTTTTGTCAAAAAAGAATTTTTTTTTAATCGATTATTCGGAAAAATAATTGACCAACTAATCGATTATCAAAATAATCGTTAGTTGCAGCCCTACATTTAATACAACATTATTTCATTGCAAATTGTATTTTTAGCATCACAAATTGAGTGAGAAGTTCAATGAATACGTGATTGGGAATATGAGAAGGTCATAAGCCGCCTTTCCACTGCACACAACATTCGGACACGACTGTCGCATTTCTCCTCCTAGTGGCAGTCGCACAGTACTTTCAAACTGGTCATGCAGCAACCGTTACCTCGGCATATTCACCATGGTAAAATTAATGATTTGAATGAATATAATTAATATATGAATGTATCGTCACAAAACAAATGACTCCCAAAATAAAAACATAGTAGGTTTTATGGGGCTAATCAACGTAATGATGAAATAATAATTATAAAATTATTATTTCTGCCATAAATATTCTAAAGCATCATTTTACAGAAATAGTGTATAAAGAGTAATGTTAAAGTGAACAAAATATTTGTAATTCTAAGCTTACGCTCATAGTTTTTAATAGAATTTATCACATCCGGTTGAGCGGTCGTATACGGTCTAGCCGCAGAAGTTCAAATATTTGAATGCATCCGCAGCTCAAATCGGATCCGATTTTTCCGCATACGCATATGATCAGAACTCCACGCAGCTCCCGCACTACTCTCCATTGGAAATGAATGACTTCCGGTCTGTCGCTTGTCGTTCGTCGGAGATAGTGGAAAGGCGGCTTTAGTGTTTGGTGTCTGTCTCAGCAGCACTGGAGATGAATGAACTCAAGCTGATCATCTGAGATCATCCAAACAACATCTTGAGCTTCAGTAAAGAACATCTGACCGTCTGACCAAGAGTCACATGATCAGTGACACACATTTACTCACATTTGATTAGTCACATAGAAACAGTGCAGAGTCTGAAGCGTTTGTAAGTTTTGTGTTATGAATTATTCATAATTCAGTGGCTCAGAGATTCACATCCTCACAGCTCATCAAATCACTTACTAGAGGTCTTCACGGGTCCACTTAGATCCGAAAACCCAAGACCCGAGCGGGTTCGGGTCCAAAACTTCTACGAGTGCCTCGGACACGGGTTGGGTTCGGTATTAGCAGCCTCGGGTCTCGGGTAATTAAAATAAATGTGCTTTTCCCAAATGGACCCGATTAGACCCGAATTCTTTTCAACTTTCCCGGATGCATAAGCATTCCTGTTAAGTTCATTTTTGAGAAACGCACGTAAAAAAGGAACATACATTTTTAACCTCAGAAATCCATCTTATAGATATGAGATCCCTCAGGAAATCCACTCACTTCATCACGCTGCGTGTCAATGCAAGGCTTTTCTTTTTTTTGTGCAGAAGCCCTTCACCGGAGATGAGGTAAATAACATTGCAGACAAAACTAACAAATCCATGATTTATAAACCTATCGATTTAATTTTTATAAAACTATCACGTTTATATTTCAAATCCACTGTTTACAACTGAAAGCCAAACTCAGAAATAACATGCATCCATCAGGCAGGCAAAAATATAAAGTAATAGGCTAATAAGTAAATAAACTGAATGAAAGTAATGGAGCAGCGGCCAAATCAGTCAGCAGGACCCCAGGGGCTGCATGCTGTGCACACGTCAATGATGTTTACGTTCGGGTCCAGTCGGGTTCGAAAATAAATGCGGTCGGGTCGGACTCGGGTCTAATTTCATCGGGTCTGTCTCGGGTTAGGTTTATCTTTAAAAAAAAAATTATTTATGCACGTCGGGTTCAGGTAAGAAGTGATTCGGGTCGGGTACGGATATTAGGACCCGAGAAAACCTCTATCACTTACACTACCAGTCAAAGGTTTTTGAACAGTAAGGTTTTTAATGTTCTTTAAAGAAGTCTCTTCTGCTCACCAAGCCTGCATTTATTTGAGTACAGCAAAAACAGTAAAATTTTGAAATATTTTTTATTTAAAATAGCTTATCTATGTGAATATCTGTAAAAATGTAATTTATTCCTTTGATTTCAAAGCTGAATTTTCAACATCATTACTCCAGTCTTCAGTGTCACATGATCCTTCAGAAATCATTCTAATATACTGATTTGCTGCTCAAGAAACATTTTTTATTATTATTATTATCAATATTTAAAACAGTTGAGTACATTTTTTTTTTTTTTTTTTTTTTCAGGATTCTTTGATGAATAGAAAGATCCAAAGATCAGCATTTATCTGAAATAAAAAGCTTTTGTAACATTATATACTATACCATTCAAAAGCTTTTTTTTTGGGGGGGGGGAGAAATTATAGAAATTAATACTTTTATTTAGCAAGGATGCTTTAAATTGATCAAAAGTGATGATTTATAATGTTACAAAAGATTTCTATTTCAGATAAATGCTGTTCTTCTGAACTTTCTATTCATCAAAGAAACCTGAAAAAATTCTACTCAGCTGTTTTCAGTAATAATAATAATAATAATAATAATAATAATAAATGTTTTTTGAGCAGCAAATCAGCATATTAGAATGATTTCTGAAGGATCATGTGACACTGAAGACTAGAGTAATGATGCTGAAAATTCAGCTTTGATCACAGAAATAAATAACATTTTAAAATATTAAAAAAATAGAAAAGTTATTTTAAATAGTAACAATATTTTAAAATTTTACTATTTTTGCTGTACTTTGGATCAAATAAAGTGTGTGTTTGCGCGTTGTAGATGGATTTGTGTTGACCTGCTTTTCAACATTATGAAATGTTATTCAGCATCCGTCTCATTCTCCTAGAGCTCAGATGTGTTTCTCTATACGTGTGTGCGCATGTCCTCTGTTAGCGTGTTGTTGCACACGTGTGTGTCTTTGTCCTGTATCTGGACGTTGGGCTCACGTTGTGTGTGGCGTACCGTAAGCTGACGAGACGAGCAGCACGTGAGAGCGCAGGATAACATCATAACATGTTTATATGGTGTGTGTCCAAACCGCAGCTCCTGATTGGCTGGCTCTTCTGATCTGCACTGTTTATGTAACTCTGGCTGGTCATGTGACTGCAGTGATGTCACTGCTTCAGCATCTCTCTGGCAGTGTGTGTGTGGTTGTGTGTGTAAGCTCAGTGTTGGATGTGTTCTGCGTGTGAGGGTTCGAGCTGGAAGTGAGGGGTGTTTGATTGACGCCTGCATGAGAGAGAAGAGGCTGCTGGAGCCGGAGAAGATGCCACTGCACCTGCTGTTCTGGGAACTGGAGCACCGCAGGTAAAACACGCAGAGCGAGTGTGTGTGTGTGTGTGTGTGTGTGCACTTGTACAGCTATCTTTGTGAGGGCCGGTTTGAGTTTTAGAGCATCGGAGTGAGAACAAAATTGTAAAGTGAGGACATTTTGGCCGGTTCTCACTTTCTGAGAGCCCTTTAAAGGCCTGTTGGAGGGTCAAGACTTGGTTTTAGGGGTCAGGTTATAATTGGGTCAAGGGTAGGTTTAGGGTAAGGGTTTGGGTGAGGCACTTAGTTCTGATGGGTAGGGTTAGGGTAAGGAGCTAGAGATTGCACTGTGTCAATCAATGTCCTCACAAAGATAGCTATACAGAGTTGTGTGTGTGTGTGTGTGTGTGTGTGTGTGTGTGATGGGCTGATGGGAACTGGGTCAGACTGATCAACAAGTGATTAATGAATGCCATAATTGTCAACAGAGTTTCAGCTGGGTGACATGCATCAGTTTTATCAGTATTTTTCTTGTCTTGATATGGATCTTGATATCTTTGCTATAACCTTTTTTCTTTTTGTGTTTTTTATCAAACGACCATCATTTCAACCAACCAACCAGCCATTTTGCTAAGTAAAAAAAATATATAATTTACATTCATGTTTATCCATTTGGCAACACTTTTATCCATAGCAGCTTACATTTGCATTCCAGGGGTTCATTTTATCATAAAATAATTGCAAAAACAATGATGAATTTTGCTGTATCACCAGCTCTGTTTAAATGATCCAAAGATATAATGCAATGCAATCCAATACAAATACCATATTTGCTCCATCAGGCTTTTATAGAAAAAACCCAGCTCAATTTTTTTCAGTTTTATTCATTATTTAACAGTAAAGCAGATACTGACATAAAATGATCTAAATATCAGTGGTCGCTCTATATCTCCAATAATATGTGACCCTGGACTACAAAACCAGTCATAAGTGTCAGGTTTTTTTTAAACTGAGATTTATACATCGTCTGAAGCTGAATAAATAAGCTTTCCATTGATGTATGGTTTGTTAGGATAGGACAATAATTTGGCCAAGATACAACTATTTGAAAATCTGGATTCTGAGGGTGCATAAAAATCTAAATATTGAGAAAATCACCTTTAAAGTTGTCCAAATTAAGTTCTTAGCAATGCATATTACTAATCAAAAATTAAGTTTTGATATATTTACAGTAGGAAATTTACAAAATATCTTCATGGAACAAGAACTTTACTTAATATCCTAATAATTTTTTGGCATAAAAGAAAAATCGATAATTTTGACCCATTCAATATATTTTTAGCTATTGCTACAATTATACCTGTGCTACTTATGACTGCTTTTGTGCTCCAGGGTCACATATGTCTCAGTAAGATGAGATTGAAATGATCCAAACATATAATGCAATGACTGAGAGATGAAGAAATAAACACTCCTCAGAAGATGTGAGATGAAGATCATTCCTCCGCTGAGGAACAGTGAAAGTAAAGCTTCTGGAAACAAACGCTCCTCAAAAGATCCTGATGATCAGATTTGAGACTAAAAAATGATTGATGGAGAATCAAGTAAAGCTGAGCTGCTTCAGTCCAGTAAGATCATCTGGAAGTATGACTGCAGTTATTCTGACGCTTACTTGAGAAAAATCAGTCAAGATTTGACAGCAGAGAAACACGTGAAGCACCAGCTGAAGCTGGATGTTTGTGCAATTAGACTAAAAGAGCTTTTACTGGATAAGAAGGGCCTGCTGTGTGTGTGTGTGTGTGAGAATCTGAGCTGCGCTGAATGTGAAATATCATCTGAAAACACATTGTTGATAGCGTGAGATGGACAGATCTGCTGTGGCATCTCCAGTGATCCTCTTTCAGATCCTTCCTGCGGAACGCTTCATTAGATAAGTGAGTTATTCTAGTTTCTGGATGAGTGTTTGTTTCTCTGAAGAAGGAACAGATGAATCTGAAAGAGGAAGTACATTTACATTTACATTGGATAAAAGCGTCTGCAAAATGACAAAGCGACTTACAATTGGGGAATACATAAAGCGATTCATCTTAAAGAGGCAAACAGGCAGAGGAAGTGCTCGTAATACCAAGTTTCAGACATTGTTCAAATAATTACAAGCTAGAAAGGGAAGGAATAATTAAAGAGAGAGACTTTTTTTTATTTTTATTTATTTTTTTTAAATTAATTTTAGGATGAAGTCAAATAGTGTCGAAAGAGATGGGTTTTCAGCTGTCGCTTGAAAATTGTCAGGGAATCAGCATTCCGGATTGGGGTGGGAAGATCATTCCACCAGCCAGGAACAGTGAACGAAAATGTTCTGGAAAGTGATTTTGTGCCTCTCTGTGATGGTACCACGAGGCGTCGCTCACTAGCGGATCTCAGACTTCTGGGGGGGATGTAGATTCGTAATAGTGAGTGGAAGTAGGCGGGTGCTGAGCCTGTGGTTGTTCTATATGCAAGCATCAATATTTTGAATTTGATGCGAGTTGTAACTGGTCGCCAGTGCAGGGAGATAAAGAGAGGTGTAACATGGGCTCTTTTGGGCTAGTTGAAGACCAGTCGTGCCACTGCATTCTGAATCATTTGTAGAGGTTTGATTGTGTTTGATGGAAGTCCAGCCAGAAGAGCATTGCAGTAGTCCAGCCTAGAAATGACAAGGGCCTGGACAAGAAGTTGTGCAGCATGCTCTGTTAGAAAGGGCCTGATCTTTCTGATGTTGTGTAATGCAAACCTGCAAGATCGAGCAGTCTTTGCAATGTGGTCAAAGTCAGCTGGTCATCAAAGATTACACCAAGATTTCTGACCAAACTTGATGGGGTAACTGTAGAAGAACCTAGCTGGATGGTGAAATCATGCTGTAGAGTTGGAGTGGCAGGGAAAACCAGAAGCTCAGTCTTTGCCAGGTTGAGCTGTAGGTGATGTTCTTTCATCCATGCCGAGATGTTCTCCAGGCAGCCTGAGATCCGTGCAGCTACCGTTGGATCCTCTGGTTGAAAAGAGAGATGGAGCTGTGTGTCATCAGCGTAGCAATGGTAGGAGAAGCCATGTGCCTGTATGATGGGTCCCAGTGATGTAGTGTATGTAGAGAAGAGGAGGGGTCCAAGCTAGGGATGCATCGATCCGATACTCAGTCATTTTCTGCGGCTCGGGTATCGGTCAGACGAGACTGATCCAAATCTGATATTGTGCGTATACTATTCTGTGTTACCCATGAAAGGCACAAAAACATTATAAAGCACCATAAAGTTTTTGTGCACTATATTTCAAGTGTTCTGAAGCTGTTCCATAGTTTAATCTGAGGTACAGGTGAATATTTAAGTTGTTAAAACTCTCTTCAAGAGTGCACAGTAACTGAGGTTTAAAACTGTTAAAAGAAAAGGATCAATAAACTAACGCACAGATTTAATACACTACATATGAACTTTTGTGTGTGGACTCGTAGGGCTGCGCAGCCTGCGCGCTGTGACTCGGTGTTGCTTCAAGTGCATCGTTCTGCGCACGGGATGCGCATAAGCTCTTTGTGCCGCTCGGTATTGGAGCCTTTTTATAATACTTTTACGCAATGAAAGATTATTAATAGTCTTTCTTGTTCTGTCCTATCTATCATATGTTGCTGCCTTCATTACTGTGCTATAGATTTAAAATAAATGTCTTTTAATTTTATAGTATATATTTATGTATAAATCTGTTTGCTTGTTTTTTTCATGAATGTATTTTACAACAATACAAAGAGCAATGTGTACCATTTTACCAGATTTAGTCCTACACTTATTCACTTTTATTTGTAAATAAAAACTTTCATTTCACTAGGTTTTATAAAATTATTGTGCACCCATGATTTTTCTAGAGTATCTTTTGCTGCTGAATTATCCACTAACCTAGTTTATAATAGTATTTTTGTCATAGATTGATTATATATTTTTTCATTTGTTATTTTTCACTAAAATGAAGTTATCTATATGTAGTAGATTGTGTTTAACACAAAAGAGTGACGATCAGATCAACACTACAAATCTATGTACAACTAAATTCTACATAGATTTAAAAAAAAACTGCAGATTGGATCGGTATCGGCAGATACTCAGAATTTTCGGGATCGGATCGGTTCTGAAAAAATGGTATCGTTGCATCCCTAGTCCAAGCACTGATCCCTGAGGAACCCCAGTGACCAGTCAATGTGCTTTGGAAACCTGCCCTCCCCAGGCCACCCTGAAAGACCTACCAGTGAGATAGGATTCAGACCAGCGAAGAGGATTCCCTGTGATGCCCAGTGATGAGAGGGTAGACAGCAGGATCTGATGATTGACAGTGTCAAAAGCAGCAGATAGATCTAGCAGAATAAGGACTGATGATTTGGAATCAGCTTTTGCAATCCGCAGGGCTTCAGTGACAGAGTAGCACAGTCTCAGTTGAATGGCCACTCCTGAAACCTGACTGTTTAGCATCCAGTTTGTTGTTCTGTGAAAGAAACAATGATACCTGGTTGAAAACAACTTGTTCAAGGGGTTTGGCTAAGAATGGAAGGAGAGAGACAGGTCTGTAGTTTTCTATCAGAGAAGTGTTTAATGTAGGTTTTTTGAGCAGTGGGGTTACCCGAGCCTGCTTGAATGCAGTGGGGAAGATGCCTGTGAGGAGAGATGTGTTGATGATGTGTGTGAGTGCTGGTAAAAGTGTGGGAGAGATTTCTTGGAGAAGGTGTGAGGGGATTGGGTCTAGAGGACATGTTGTTTTAGGATGGCTGGAGAGGAGAAGTTCAGTGAGGGGACAGAAGGAGAAGATGGGAGTTTTAGCCGAGGATGTGGTAGGTTGGAGGTCCTGTGTATGTGGGGCTGAAAATTGACTGCTGATTGTTCGAAGTAGATCGATTCATCACCGCAGACAACAGACGTGACTCAATCATCTCATCTGATGGTTTTGTTTGCTCATCATTATGTTCAAACCAGGTAATAATGGTGAGTTAGTAGTGTTTTGCATTCTTACTCTGTTACTGTCAGCTTTGTTCAGAGCTGATGTGTTTTTGGGGAAGGTCTTGTTTCTGCTCGTCTCTGTGTTCAGTGGAGCAGTGGTTATATGAAGCATTAGTACAGCCTCATACATCTTTCAGTGCATATGGAAAGAAAAATGTGTCTGAAGTACTGAGTCTGATATCTGGATATTTGGACAAGCAGTTAATGAACTTGACATTAATTCATTTCATCAGAGCTGCTATAATTTCATTGAATGTTTGATACCAGGCATGTTTTCCTCTTTACTTGACAAATTTAAGTGTCCTGCATGTGAGCTACACAACAAATATCATTTTATATATATTATTTTTTATATTATTCCGAAACCATCGGAATAAATCATAGTATCGAGAATGTGACATTCAGCGCGACTTCTGCATCTGTTTGTGTGATTCGGAGTATTTAATGGCGGAATAGAATGAATTCTCCGTGTTTCCCGGCGGCGATGGATGTCGTGTTTGTCAGCTGAGGAGTTTTTGTTGTCAGTTCTGGGTGCTGAAGGTCTAGATAACAGGTGAATATTCCCTTCATTCGAGAGAGATATTGATGATGATATCGTGATGCTGCTGTGAATGTGATGTAATAACCGATCTGCACAGGAAAACCCTTCGCGTTCAACTGATTCATTCTTTCGCTTTCGATTGACCGAATCTTCATCAGCTTCGCGTTCCATTTATAAGCAGATCTTATGCAACATCATCCGAATGAATGAATGTAAACAGTTTCTCGTTTTTTTCCCACAGTTCCTCTGGAGCCGGTGTTGTGGCCATAGACAACAAGATCGAGCAAGCCATGGTGAGTTTGATGATCATCATTATTCTGCTTCACATCATCTTTACATAACCAGCCATCACACAAAGACTTCTGACAGGAGAGCCAGCTGGTTTAATGTCATTAATAATGCAGTCATGGATATACAGAATATGAAAACGCAGAAGAGCCAGGCTTTGGTTCATTTAACAGGGTTAGTTCTCCTTCATAGCTGCTCGCTATGTGAAATAATTGGGTTATCGCTGTTCAGATATCAGGTATGGATCAGAATCAGAATTAGCTTTATTCACCAAGTGTACGAGGAATTTGTTTTTTTTTTAAGGAGCTCTTGATACATACATATCTGACATGAGAACAGAAACATTTAAATAAGACTTAACAATAAATAATAAATAATGTGTATGAATCTGGAACAGAAGATTTATGTACAGATTAGTGCATTATTTACTCTATGTATACAGCTGTATAAAAAAATATGCATATGTATTTATATAGTACTTGAGAGAGGCAATAATTAGAGATGGAGAATGAATTACAGAACACAGGTAATGATTCCTAGATGGCATGGGGGAAAAATGCTTTTATTTTTATGCCTAGATGTTCAGAGATCTATAGCGTCTGCCTGAATGGATGTGATCAGAGTTTTGTTGAAATGCGTCGTCGCTGTATTTGGAGCCTGTGCTTGTTTCTAGGCTAACGCTGACACAGATGTTTTGAATAACTGAGCAGCTCCACCCTGTGGATGAAGAACATTCTGTTCCTCTGCGGCCCAGCAACCTAAAGATCGCTTTAACCCATCAAACCGGCTCTAAAGCTTTAGATGACTGTAGCGATTTTATTTTCATGCTCGTGTCAAAACTGGAATTATAAAACCGTGATGGGAATCTCTGTAAGGAATATACATGATTCTAGCTGTGTTCTGATGCTCTAAAATATTGAATTAGAAACTGCTCATTGAGTGTGAGTGGGAAAAAAAACCTTATTCCATCACCACAAATGAGTGAAACAGGGATATTATTGATTAAAACTAAAAACATACAAATATAGTTATTACTTGAAACAAAATAAATGTTAACTGAAATTAAAAAAAAGCATTCCATTTAGCATTTTCATGTAGTTTAAAATAACTAAAGCTAAATAAACTAAAACTAATAAAAAAAAATATATTAAAAACTATATGGACACTTTAAAAAAGGGGAAAAAAACAACAAAGTTATTAAAATGTTAACTAAAATTTAAGTGAAGACAGAAAATATAAAATAAAATCACAATTCAAATAAGAACTAAAACTTGATAGTATAATATTACTATTGTACTATAGGATAGTACTACTATTGATAGTATATCAATAATACTAAAACAACACTGAGAAAAACTTATAGAAATGACAAACACTGCAACAAAAGTGCTAAAACTTGAACTAAAGTTCAACCACTGAACTTGAAAGTTTGTGAAAACAAAATATGAAAAATAAAATCTAATTCAAAATATTAAAAAAAAAACTGAGTATGCCAAGATACTAAAATATAATATTGATGCGCAAATTAATAAAAAAACTATATAGACGCATTGTAAGAAACTAAATCTAATAAAAATGACAAAAATTCAACAAAATGACTAAAACTACAACTACATATATATAAACTGTAACAGTGTATTTATGATGGTAAAATAACAGCGATGTGAGAATGTTTCTGTAAATGTTTACAGCTTCTTCAGGCTTTTACCAGCAGAAACACTGGATTTTATCCTTCTTTTACTTGAGTACACTGGTGGTCAAATTCAGATTTTTGTGTGTTTTCAACATTGATAATAATCAGAAATATTTCTTGAGCAGCAAATCAGCATATTAGAATGATTTCTGAAGGATCATGTGACACTGAAGACTGGAGTAATGATGCTGAAAATTCAGCTTTGATCACAGAAATAAATTACAGTTTAACATATATTCACATAGAAAACAGCTGTTTTAAATTAAAATAATATTTCAGAAGTTTTACGGTATTTCTGATCAAATAAACGCAGCCTTGATGAGCAGAAGAGACTTCTTTCAAAAACCTCATCAAAAAAATCCTAATTCTTCCAAACATTTGACCTCCAGTGAATGTCTTACGCTCTCGTGTCTTGTTGTCAAGTCACCTTTATTTATATAGCACTTTTAATAATACAGATTGTGCTAAAGCAGCTTTACAGCATTAAATAGAAAAAATAGTGTATAATAATGTAAAAAGACAACAGTAAACACTCAATTTTCAGTTAAAGTCAGTTCATTATTGATTCAGCTCAGTTCAGTTCAAATATGACCCTGGAGCACAAAAGCAGTCATAAGTAGCACAGGTATATTTGCAGCAATAGCCAAAAATACGTTGTATGGGTCAAAATTATCCATTTTTCTTTTATGCCAAGAATCATTAGGATATTAAGTAAAGATCTTGTTCCATGAAGATATTTTGTAAATTTCCTACTGTAAATATATCAAAACTTCATTTTTGATTAGTAATATGCATTGCTAAGAACTTCATTTGGACAACTTTAAAGGTGATTTTCTCAATATTTAGATTTTTTTGCACCCTCAGATTCCAGATTTTCAAATTGTTGTATCTCAGCCAAATATTGTCCTATCCTAACAAACCATACATCAATGGAAAGACTATTTATTCAGCTTTCAGATGATCTATAAATCTCAATTTCACAAAATTGACCCTTATGACTGGTTTTGTGCTCCAGGGTCACAAGTAGTATCTGTGCAATCAAGTTGATGATATCGCTGGAAATTAAGTGTCCCCAACTAACACTTATTGTCTTTTGTGTTTGCGCAGGACCTGGTGAAGAGTCACCTGATGTATGCGGTGCGTGAGGAGGTGGAGGTGCTGAAGGAGCAGATCAAGGAGCTGATCGAGAGGAACTCTCAGCTGGAGCAGGAGAACGCGCTGCTGAAGAATCTGGCCAGTCCTGAGCAGCTGGCACAGTTCCAGGTGCAGGTCCAGACCGGATCGCCCACTTCAGGGGCCCCTCCAGAGGGCCCCGGACCCACCGCCTAACTACCTCTCGACTGAAGAAACTGTGAATGGACTCCACAATCCATATGGCCACAGTCAGATGTCTTAAAAGCGCACAGGTTTCTGTCACAGACGCTGCTTCTCAGACAATCAGTACTGATCCGGACCAGACACGCGTGACCTCTTGAGCTTTGCGTACGCATGTGTGTCAGTATTAGCCGAGCCGTTGGCGTCAATCGTGCTGTCGTTGCCACATTCAACTTGTGTTTTTCTGCTGGTTTTGGCTTTTAGTTTTGTTCCTCTAGCTGTATTGAATACATAACGAGCACTTTGTCGACACATGTGAATAAGACCAAACGAGCACTGATGCCAGGATGAGCGTGACCTTTGACCCGTGATCCCTTGACCTCTGTGTGGTGTGTAAAAATAACGGTGGACTGTGAATCAGGTTTCAGGCTCTGGATGAGGATGGACTTCCTGTGAGCTGATGAAGGAGTTCTGCTCTCATTAAGTTATTTGCCTTACGATCAATGGCTCTGGTCACACTCTGGTCAGTCTGTCAGTGATCGTGACCTGTGACCTCACAGTATGTGCATGTTTCCTTCAAAACAATGTGACGTCATGCAGTTGCACTAAACTGTTGCACATCGACTTTAATAAATGATAGGGAAATGAAAGCTGCTGGTGTCCTGCTGCGTTTCTTCACATGGAGACGAATACAGGTTAGTGTAGTTAGTGCTGTTAAAGGAATAGGAAAATGTGTTCACTCTCAGTTCATCAGAGATTAGGATGAGTTTGTTTCTCTATCAGATTTGGAGAAATGTATCATTGCATCAATAGATGCTCTGCAGTGAATGGGTGCCGTCAGAATGAGAGTCCAAACAGCTGATAAAAACATCACAATAATCCACAAGTAATCCACACCACTCCAGTCCATCAGTTAACATCTGGAGAAGACAAAAGTTGAAACAAATCCAGCATTAAGACTGTTTTAATGTCTAAAATCTGAGTCCATAATAATGCTTCCTCCAGTGAGAAAGTGTTCTGGTGTGAATCAGGAGAGAAATCTGCACAGATCAAGCAGCGTTTACAAGACAAAACAGCTCTAAACAAATATGTGGCTGGATTTTGATGAGAGAGACAACAGCAGATGGACTTTTTCACTGGAGGAAGAGTTATTATGGATTATAGACTCATATTTTAGACATTAAAACTGTCTTAATGCAGGATTTGTTTCAGCTTTTGTCTTCTCCAGATGTTAACTGATGGACTGGAGTCTGGATCTGGATTGTTCTGCAGTCATTAGTGCAGCAGTATTTGATGATATTTATATTATATTCTGACTGATGTGTTTCAGCTGTGTGTTTCATGTGTTTATAAGGCCAGTGTGTGTTTCCCATGGATATGGGTGAAAGTTGTTGCTAGGTAACTAAATATAGACATAAAGACAGCTTAACTTTAGTCGTCTGACCGCTGATTGACTCACTGTTATGAATTGATTCATTAGGTCCTCATTCTTCTACAGACAGACATGAAGCTTCATGAACAGAAGATCTTCCATCTGTTTATAACGCTCGCCATCAGCCTGTAAAGCCTGACAGATGAAATAATAGTCAGAAAAATCTTTTTTTTTAATGGAACAGTTTATTCTTTGAAAATTAATGTTTCAAAAGTATTTAAAAAAAATCTTTAAAATGTTTTGTATCATACTTGATCCATCATGGCTCTGATACAGTGAGAATACGGAGGAAAAAACCTGCTCAATTTTATTCAAATTCTCAAACTGAGCAAAAATATGAATTTGCTGCAGATGCTGATATTTCTATGATGAAATTCTGCTGCTTGTAATGTAAATCACTGAGATGTTTATAGCAGTACAGCAGATACTGACATAAAATGATGTAAATATCAGCGGTCACTCTATATCTCCAATAATATGTCTCAGTAAGATGAGATTGAAATGATCCAAACATATAATGCAATGCTGATTGAGAGATGAAGAAATAAACGCTCCTCAGAAGATGTGAGATGAAGATCATTCCTCCGCTGAGGAACAGTGAAAGTAAAGCTTCTGGAAACTTTGTGTATCAAATATGATACAGTAGCTTTATAGAGTTAATATGTGGTCATGATGATGATGATGATGATGTTGTCACTGGAACAAATGAAGAAGGATCAGACTGAATCTCAGTGTTTCTGTTGATTGTCTTTGAGCTGCTCAGAAGATGAAAGGCCTTGTAAGGAACTTCTTTTCATCCAGATGATCAAACAGAGACGCTGTGATGATGATGAGGATTGATGAACATGTTACCCATCAGACAGAATCTGTCCTCAAACACACTGATGAAGATCTACAGATGTTCAAGTTTCATCATCATCAGGTGTCTCTGGATGAATTGAGGGAAGAATCACGTTGCTCGTTGTGTTTGTGTTTATGTTCAGCTGTGACCTTTGACATTAAGCCCCGCCCCCTCCATACCACAGCAGCCAATCACCAGCAGCGCCTCAGTGTGTGTGTGTGTGTGTGTGTGTGTCAGCAAATCAGTGTGATTGAGTCAGTGTGTTTCTGTGTCATATGGCCTCGATCACCATCAGTATCAAAGTGATTCGCTCTGATGATTCACTGCTTTTGCACATGAGAAATGAATCAGTGGTTCAGTCTGATGCTGCAGATTCATGATATTCAGCACTGATTTAGCAACATTCCCATCAACCAATCAGCTTTTAGATTCCATCAGATCTGATTCTGGACATTCAGCATCACTGACAAAACAACAGGACTGCGTTTAAATATTCATTTGGGCAGTTTGTATTAAACCACTGTTGAGGCCCAAACACTGAAAGCGCAATATTTCACTGCTCTTGAAATGTGTTCAGTACATATATATAGAGAGAGAGAGAGTAAAAATTGTGCATTTGACTTTGATTTCAAACAGCCAGTGAAATGAGGCTTTTGTTCTGTTCATAACGTCCTTTATGTTGAAGTTTTGTTTCCAGTTCCTGTCACGTGTTATGATTGATTCTCAGCAGTGTTTACTAATCTGGTTAAGTCCCTGCATGTTTGTCCTGCTCTAAGGTGAGTTTCTTCTTCATTGATTTTCATTTTGTTGTAAAAGAAAAGCTGTATTTGTATTGTTTAGTTTTTCTGTACCAAACTCCTGAAACTAACCCACCCAAACCAGCTGAGCTGAAGAGTCCAGATGACAGTCACACTGGCATTGATCTATTATACATGAATATAATATTTCTTTAGATGTGAGACTCTTGAGTTTGTTAACATAGACTAATATTGATTGTTCTGTGTGTGTCAGTGCAATAAATCACTGTATGTGAACAAAATGATTAAAGTTATAGTTGGTTTAATGCTGTAATGTAACAGACTGTTAACCAGTTGATCAGTATTAGTTGAGTTTCTGTTGGTCTGCAGTACTGAATCTTCACTCAAACAGCTGAATCGTCCTTCAGTCCGCTGTGGATCCTGAAGCTCTTGGATGGTTTTACGGTGGTAATGACACACAGACGCTCTTTCAAAGCAGCTGAACTAGAACCTCATTGAACCTGAATGAATCTGACAAACAAACACGTGTCTGTTCCAGTGCTTACTGTGGCTCTTTTTCAGACAGAAAACATCCAAACACACACTGACCGCAGTGAGCAGGACTGAACTAACCTGCGCTTTAAATCACTAACATGTTCACAGAAAACGAATACAATTTTAAATCAGGTTTGTATCCAAACACATTCCCACGGAGATGATCGTGACTCATCACTGGCCGCTGTGAAGAGCCCTGAGCTCCTCCAGCTGCGTCTGCAGGTGTGTGACGTCGCTGCGCAGCTGCCAGTGGCTGGACTGAGCTTTCTTCAGCTGACTGCGCAGACGCTTCAGGACGGCCTCACATCTGCGCTCCTGAATCTGAGGAACAAACGTGAAGATCTCAGCGTTTATGCAGGTTTGATGAAGGAGAATTTAAGACTTGGATAGTTCACTTCAAAATCATTTACACATCTTGAAGTTGTTCCAAACCTGTATGAGTTTCTTTGTTCTGTTTAACAGAATAAGATATTTTGAAAAATGTTGTTAACCAACAATTTGCTGGTAGCCATTGACTTCTGCAGTATTTTTTCCACAGTGTAGAAGTCAATGCTAGCAGCAACTGTATTCAAAATATATGACCCTGAAGCACAAAACCAGTCCTAAGGCTCGATTTTTTTTTTTTTCTTTTTTTTTTTTTTTAATTTAGATGTATACATCTAAATATACATCCAAAAGCTGAATAAATAATCTTTCCACTGATGTATGGTTTGTTAGGATAGGACAATATTTGGTCGAGATACAACTATTTGAAAATCTGGAATCTGAGGGTGCAAAAAAATCTAAATATTGAGAAAATCACCTTTAAAGTTGTCCAAATGAAGTTTTTAGCAATGTGTATTACTAATCAAAAATTAAATTTTGATATATTTATTGTAGGAAATTCACAAAATATCTTCATGGAACATGAACTTTACTTAATATCCTAATGATTTTTGGCATAAAAGAAAAATGGATAATTTTGACCCATACAATGTATTGTTGGCTATTGCTACAAATATACCTGTGCTACTTATGACTGCTTTTGTGCTCCAGGGTCAGATATCATCTTTTGTGACAAGCAGAAGAAAGAAACTCATACAGGTTTGGAAAAACTTAAAAATGCATAAAAGATGACAATTTTAATTTTTGGGTGAAATTTTTAAGAGCAAGTAAAGGAAATTTAAGAAATAAATTGAATGGAACACAATACATCAATACGGTCTCTAAATGTAAATGTCTTTTGACAGATCTTCATTAGTTTTTAATTCATTTAGAAAAAAAAAATGGCTTGAATGTCTCTGCTATCAAAAACTAGAATATGGAAATAACTTTTACTGGATCACACTGCAAAAAATGATGTTTTTCCTCAGTATTTCTGTCTTGTTTTCCAGTGCAAATGTCTAAAGATTCTTAAATCAAGATACTTTTACTGGAGAAGCAAAATTATTTAGGAAGTCTTGTTGAAATTGATCAAAATGAAGTGAGTTTATGATTAAAACATGAGCAAATATCTGCCAGTGGGCTCAGAAAAATCAGCTTAATTCAAAGGGAAACAAGTTTTCTCTCCTCACTGACAGATATTTGTTCTTGTTTTAATCATAAACTCACTTCATTTTGATCAGTTTCTCAGAAAACAAGACTTCATGTCTTCATTTAGCATCTCCAGTAAATGTATCTTGATTTAAGGATGTTTAGATATTTGTACTGGAAAACAAGACAGAAATACTGAGGAAGATATTCATGTTTTGCAGTGCTTGCAACATTTAATGCCACGACTTTATGAATTTCAGCTTTTAAGGCCTTAATTCGCAGGAGGGCAAATTAAGACTTAAGACCCACAGAAACCCTGGATTTGAACACTGCTGTCTTCTGTAGAGCTTTGTTTGTTTCATAATTGATGAATTTTGCAACTTTAACTGTTATTTTCCTGTTTATTCTTACAATCTGCATTGTATAAAGTGCTATAGAAATAAATGTGACTTAAGTGATTGACTGATTGGCTCTGCTTACCTCGATCTCTCTCCTCAGCTGTGTGTGCGTTTGCTGTTGGTTCTGCAGATGAGCTTTCCTCTCCATCAGAGTCTGTCTGGCCACATGAATATTCGCCTTAAGAACATCGATTTCCTTCTGCAAAGATCAAAACACACACAACCCATCTCATACATTCACAGACAGTGTTTGGCAGTAACTAGTTACAGTAATAATATTACTTTTTGCAGTAATTAGTAGTGTAACTAATTACTAATAAGATTTCAGTAATAATATTACAGTTACTATCATAAAAAATCTCATTACTTAGTTACTTTTGATGCCTTGACCCCATACTGATTTGAAGTCCAACGATCCAATAATTCTTGGATTTATTTTCATAATTTTCACAACGTGCACAGGCACATGAAGACACCAGAGCAGCAGGCATATGGAATATGAAAAAGCTTACATTCAGAGGATGGAAATATCACCACTGCATTGATTTTGTCAGGAGAAAAGATGACCTGAACACTGATGTGTAAGTTGTGGCGTTACTTTACTCTGGCATTACATCCCTCTGATCTTGATATAAATTGTATCTTTTTAAAGAGCGAAACATTTTCTTATGAACCATGATTTCTTTTGATAAAATACATCATGGAATATAATTGTATATGCGTAACAGAGAAATTAGAGCTACAAGCTTCAAGCTACACATGACAATTAATGAGATTAATGCAACACTTTTACTTAAACGTTACTATTAATCAGCACTGAGTGTTTGTAATAACTTCTGACTGCGATCCAGTGTGGATTTTGGTCAAGAAAATCCAGAAATATATAGGCAGAAATATATTGTTAGTAACATTTCAGAAGAATTTTATGGGGAAGATATGTAATTACAGCTTCTGTGGGGCATGAAAGAAATGTAACTAGTAGTGCAACTAATTACTGTTGCCAGAAAGTAATAAGTAATAATATTACTTTTAAAAGGAGTAACTAGTAATGAGTAATATTTGTGACCCTGGAGCACAAAACCAGTCTTAAGTAGCACGGGTACATTTGTAGCAATAGCCAAAAATTAGTGCGGTCAAACGATTAATCACATCCAAAATAAAAGTTTTTGTTTACATAATATATGTGTGTGTGTGTGCTGTGTATATTTATTATTTATATATAAATACAAACACGTATACATTTAAGAAAAATATATTATGTTTATATATTAAATATATTTATATATAATATAAAATCTAAGAGTATAAATGTATGTGCATGTGAATGTTTTCAATATATATACTGTATGTGTGTGTATTTACATATACATAATAAATATGCACAGTACACATACATATATGTAAACAAAAACTTTTATTTTGGATGTGATTAATCGTGATTAATCGTTTGACAGCACCTCCAAAAATACATTGTATGGGTCAAAATGATCAATTTTTCTTTTATGCAAAAAATCTTTTTTTTTTGCACCCTCAGACTCCAGATTTTCAAATAGTTGTATCTCAGTCAAATATTGTCCTATCCTAACAAACCATACATCAATGGAAAGATTATTTATTCAGCTTTTAGATGATGTATAAATCTCAATTTTAAAAAATTGACCCTTATGACTGGTTTTGTGCTTCAAGGTCACATATTGCATTTTTTGAGTATTTGAGTGGTGAGAGCGAGACCTGCGTCTGCCGGACGGCGCTGGCGTCTGGTTCCTGGAGGTCCGTCTTCAGCTCCTCCAGAGCGAGTCTCAGTCCTGACGCCTCCTGCTGCTTCTGCTGGAGCTCCTGGTGGAGCTGTTTTCGGCTCTCCTGCAGACGCACGGCTGTCCTGTAGTCCCTCACGCGGCTGCGGAACGAGCCGAACTCCATCAGCTGAGAGCGGCTGTGCTCCTCCTGCTCCTCTGAGGAGCTCCGGAGCTCCAGGTTCTCCAGCAGGACGCTGTGGATCTGTGCGTCCAGACGGGCGACGCTGCGCTGAAGATGATCCATATCACAGTGCAGAGCAGAGAGCATCTTCTCCTTCAGCTGCACTTCAGAACACACAGCCTCACAGCTCTGATCCAGCTGCAGAAGAGACGCCTGCTGGCACACAAACACCTCCACATCTGCATCAGCTCATTCAGACGGAAGTCATAAGGCTACATTATCATAGAAATGTCAAAATTATGATATACTGTGTGAAAATGATGACATGAAAAGTCATAATTATGAGATAAAAGTTCAAATAACTTTTTTTTCCAAGTCATAATTTCAACTTTTTATCTCAATATTAAGACTTTATGTCAAAATTATGGCTTAGTGTGCTATATAATGTCAAGTTTTTATCTCAATTCTGACTTTTATAATGTCATAGTTAGCTCAGTATGTCAATTTCTACTTTTTATCCCCTTTTTTATGTCATAATTTCAACTTACTGTGTCATCATGTCAACTTTTTATGTATATTTTGGTTTGGTATGTCATAATTTTGACAAAAATCATAATTTCAACTTTTTTATGCAAGTAATTGTCACAGTATGTCATATTTCAACTTTTAATGTACATTTCAGCTTGTATGTCATAATTTCGACCAGAGGCGTCATGCCCATTCAAAGTAAGGGGGCACGTGCCCCTTCAGATTTTTGAGCCAAGTGGATTTTGAATGCAGCTTCCAAAAGACAAAAAATATTTGATACAATCACACCAGCATGATTAAATCATCCAGCATATCATATCATCAGCTGCTAAATTCAAATCTGCATTCGCTGGCTGGCGCTGAGCCAGAGACAGAAGTGTTTTTACAGCGCTGCGCATTATAACCAATCACACACGATGCTGTTGAGCTTATGAATGCAATGACCAATCAGAGGTGTTCAGATGAGTCATCGCTAAAATGCCGGTTTTCTTCCCTTGCTCGCCGACTGAATACCTCTTTCTGGCGAATTCTCTCGTGCAAATGTGTGTATGAATCTGTAAGATATTAATTTCATAGTGTAAACAGAGTTTTTGAGAGTGCTTGAACTAGTCAGTGAAAATGATCTTTGCTCTCTTTCTGTACAATGAAAGTGTCAGGATTAGTAGCCTAACTTGCAATGTTTTTATTCACATTAACTTTCAATGTTAAATTCACATTAAATATAAAGTCAGTCGTATTAAAACTATGTTAAGGCAAGACACCCATCTGTTAATTAAGTAAACAGACAGGTTTTTATGCATAGTTAATAGATTACATTATTAGGTTACTTTGACCATCGCCCACTATAGATCAACATAATCTATAAAGGTGAGAATCGAGATATTTCATGATATAGTTAATGCGTTTGGGAATGTTTTGAATAAAAAGGAATAAATAAATAAAACATAAGTGCTGTTGTGTCACATGACGCTCCTGATTTCCACTTTCATTATGACTTGCCATAAACTTTTTGTCATAATTTCAACTTTTTCTCTCAGAATTAAGACTTTTTATGTCAAAATAATGGCTTAGTGTGCCATAATGTCATATTGTTATCTCAATTATGACTTTTTATGTCATAATTGAGAAACTGGCATTATGAGTCATTATGACTCAAGTCATTAAAGTCATTATGACTTACCAAAGGTTTTTTTTTTTCTTAGGTTTCAGATCATTCTGAGTGTTTATTTGTGAGAGGAATTCATGTAATGTGTGATGAGTGTGAAGGTGTCGGTGCGCGCGCACCTGCAGTGTGTCGAGCTCGCGCTGCGCGTCCCTGATCTGTCGCGCGCGCGCCGCCCCCTGCTGCAGCAGCTCCTGAAGCGCGTCCTTCAGAGGAAAGTCCTGCTTTCTGAAGCACAAACAAACAGGTCTATGAGCTCATTATCTGCGGATTCTTCAGTTTCTTAAAGTAAAGTGTCTTTTAGGAACCGCATTCAGACACTCGACTGATTTCTGTCCAAATAAAAGCTGCTGAGAAGCCAAACAACCAGCTAAACAGTTAACAGTTAATTAACTCTCTTGATCAGATAGGAATTTACTCATTCTTTTTGTTAAGTACAGCTGATAACTTTACCTGAGATCATCCATAATTCGGCGGGAAACACGGATGAGGGAGGAGCGCGTGCGCGTCAATATAGTGTGTTCGTGCGCGCGCAGTGTTATTTTAGTAGCGTTGAAATACTGTTATAGTTTATAGTTTTTATTGATATTTTGAAATGTTTATTTTATATATTTTCTATTTTCAATTTAGTTTTAGTTTTAATTATGTTGTTGTGTTTTGAGCCTTTTTATTTATTTATTTATTTATTTTTTTATTTTTTTTTTTTTCATACATATAACGTTAGGCCTGGTTTCACAGACAGGGCTTAGACTAAACCAGGATTAGATTATAGTTCAATTAGGACATTTAAGTAATTTTTATAAACGTGCTTAGGAAAAAACATTACTGGTGTGCATATTGAGACAAAACAAATGCGTGTGTTAGTATGTGTGTGTGTGTGTATATGTGTGTGTGTGTGTGTGTGTAAGAGAGTGTGGGTGTGTGAGAGTATGTGTGTGTGTATGTGTGTGTGTGTGTGTGTGTGTGTGTGTAAGAGAGTGTGGGTGTGTGAGAGTATGTGTGTGTGTATGTGTGTGTGTGTGTGTGTGTGTGAGAGTGTGGGTGTGTGAGAGTATGTGTGTGTGTGTGTGTGTGTGTATGTGTGTGTGTGTGTGTGTGTGTGAGTGTGTGAGAGTGTGGGTGTGTGAGAGAGTGTGTGTGTGTGTGTGTGTGTGTGTGTGAGAGTGTGGGTGTGTGAGAGTATGTGTGTGTGTGTGTGTGTGTGTGTGTGTGTGTGTGAGAGTGTGGGTGTGTGAGAGTATGTGTGTGAGTGTGTGAGAGTGTGGGTGTGTGTGTGTGTGAGAGTGTGTGTGAGTGAGTGAGTGAGTGAGTGTGTGTGTGTGAGTGAGTGAGTGTGTGTGTGTGTGTGTGTGAGTGTGTGAGAGTGTGGGTGTGGGTGTGTGTGTGTGCGTTGCACGAGTTTATTGTGTTTGTTTGTAATCAATAAAGCAGTACCTTCTATGAAGATTTCCATACTTATGGATGATATGATCATGTTTGTTCTTCAGTGGTTGATTCCTGTATTTGACTGACAGGCTGAGACGCCGGGGCTAGTTGTCACATTGATCGTTTGTGTTATGGCTTATATCTCAGCTTTTGAATCATAAATGCTTGTTTTCTAGTTCAGAACAACAATTGTCAGAAACATGCATATATTTTTGTTTAAATATTGTTTTATACAAAAAAGTTACAAATAAAATAAAAAATACAATAAAAAATAAATAATATAATAATTTATTATGTTTTTATTACCATAATAGCTAGTAATTTTACAACTATAATGTGAGTCACAGCAACTCAAAACTTCATAAACACTTTTAGGATACAGTGGAAAACAGTGATTTGTTTATAATTATTATTATAATCATATTTTGTAATCTGTTATAATATCTGATTGATTCAGGACTATCATAAGTCAAACCTCATGTAGTTAGATAACATTACCATGAAAACACATATTTGCAAAAGCAGAATTCACTACACCAAAAGTCTTCAAAACATCACAGAAAAGCATTAGTTTGTAATTCAGAAACACGTTTATAAGATCAGTGAATGTAAGAACTGAGCTAAACTCTTCTTCATACAGCTCCATCATTCTCACTGTCATCATATCTCTGTCATATCTGCATAATAAACCTCATTCATTAAGAGTCGATGTGTAATGAAGGTGGATGTGAACTGAGAGGCTGGTCTGTGATTTCAGGACAGAGTGTTTTCATTCAGGGCATGTTTTTGTTAGTCAGAAGAACAATGATTTGATATTTTAGTATGTTACCATTTATATGTTGCTGCTTCCTGAATAGTTCATGCTGCATAATCCTTTTGTTTGAATGTTCACTGGAGTTTAAAGTGAGAACTAACCTGAGTTTCAGTCAGACGTCATGCACTGAATGAGGAAACATTACATTACAAGTAACAAGGTTATGTAATCAGATTACTTTTTTCAAGTAGCTAGTAAAGTAGCACATTACCTTTAAGTTTACAAAGAAATGTTAAGTGCAGAGGCATTTCCTTCAGCCTGAGGCTATTCATTTCACCTTTGGTGAGAAAGAGTCATTACAGGGGCCAAAAATATAAGTTATTTGTTATTAAAAAACAAATAAGCAAGCCCAGCCCGGGTGACAAAAAGTAATGCAAAAAGTAACAGAATGCATTACTTTCCATAAAAAAGTAACTAAGTAACACAATTAGTTACTTCTTCACGGAGTAGCACAATATTGTAATGCATTACTTTTAAAAGTAACTTTCCCCAGCAGTGACACTGAAGCTGATTGTTTGGGTGTTTGATCCTGATCTTCAGCTCTCGCACAGACACTGTTTTCCCCGTTCTGCTATTTCTGACACATCTTTGGCCTGCGCTCGATTGTTTGAGGTCTATTTCTGATCCTGCTCATGTCAGAGGAAGTGTCACACATTGTGTTTGCTGGACACAAACAGGATGAGATGCTCAGATAGGTTTTTCCCAAACGATCCGCCGCTGTTCATGTCACAGCTCTGTTCCTGCTGAAATGATTACAGATGAACATCATGATGATGCTGAATCGTCAGTTTGACAGATAAAAACATCAGCGACCGACAGGGAACATGATCTAGAGTAGTATTAAAGTGGTTTGTTAGCCTTTTCCACTACCTGAGTCAACATGGCTGAAGGACGGCCGTTCTGTTGTTGTTTTTTTTAGTGTGATTTTGGTCAGGTGTGTCTCAATCTGCAGTGATTAACAGTTATAGGCTTTTAGAATCAAAACTTTTATAATCTTGACAAAATACATTTCGTCAACACTTGAGGGGTTAAATATAAAACTAAATATGTAAATGGCTAACTAAGACTTGTCATAGCACTTGCATATCATTGCTCTTTTGCTCATTTTGATTGCTTCCATTGTCCTCGTTTGCAAGTCGCTTTGGATGAAAGCGTCTGCTAAATAACTAAATGTAAATGATAATGTAAAATATGTAGTTCTTTTTTGACAATGACTGAGCTGTTTCCCAAACAGAGCATGATGCTTCTTCATTTGCTGATCCTGAAAGCCCCAAAGTAGCTTCCTTCAGCCTCAGGGTCGAGCATCCAGGAGTTGGAGACGCTGACGAACAGGCCGTCTCTGGGCCGCAGCGAGAACACGCCGCTCTGCTGCGGACAGCACATGTGATAGCCCCCTCTCCTCCACACGCGTGTGCTGCCCGTCTTCATCAGCACCAGAGAGCCTCTCTGAGAGAAGCGCTCCTGATGAATGTACTGAATGAACTGCACGCTGGAGTCAGACGAACCCGGACCAGAACCAGAGTCCGTCTCCAGGCTCTCATAGAGACGGAAACAGCTTTTGGCGTAAATGTAGTACAGCCCCGATTTCTGGACAAGGATTCGTCCGTCGCGGTAGCCGAAGTGTGAGAGATGACCCTGATCGGGGTTCCAGTGGAGGACCGTGGCACGAACGACTCCTGAGAACCACATTATCACATCAAACATTCACATATGTGACCACAAAACCAGTCTTAAGTAGCACAGGTTTATTTGTAGCAATAGCCAAAAATATATTGTATGGGTCAAAATGATCGATTTTTCTTTTATGCCAAAAATCATTAGGATATTAAGTAAAGATCATGTTCCATGAAGATATTTTGTAAATTTCCTACTGTAAATATATCAAAACTTCATTTTTGATTAGTAATATGCATTGCTAAGAACTTCATTTGGACAACTTTAAAGGTGATTTTCTCAATATTTAGATTTTTTTTGCACCCTCAGATTCCAGATTTTCAAATAGTTGTATCTCAGCCAAATATTGTCCTATCCTAACAAACCATACATCAATGGAAAGATTATTTATTCAGCTTTTTCAATTTAAAAATTGATCCTTATGACTGGTTTTGTGGTCCAGGGTCACATATACACTAGGACTGAAACAAATATTTTTGTTTCAAATATTTTTGTTTCAACGTGGATGTTTGTAAAGTCAGTAAAAAATCCAGTCATGTCATTTATTTCTATAGTACTTTATGCAATAGATAGCCTTAAATCAAGCAACTTTACAGTGTTAAACATGAAAAACAGTCTGCGTCAGTGTCGCTTTCAGTTAGAATTACAACTTGATTTTCTGTTATAAAGCAGTTCTCCAGTGTGGAGCTGGCTAATGATAAAATCTTTTTATTAATGGCAAAGAAAAATTATTTCATTAAAGTGATTGTTTGGTTTGCAGAGATCAAAGCTTAATCTAGATCAGGACTGTTTTGATTATCATAACCCTATTGTCACGAATCCGGCCTATGAACTTCCGTTCACCCACCACCAGAGGTCACTCGCTCACCACATTGACTGTTACACTACTGTTGCACTTCACCAGACTACATTTCCCATCATCCATTGCACTGACGACGCACACAGCTGATTGCACTGATCACACGCTCACACCTGAGACTCATTACACAATCACACACACTACTTAAGCCATGGACTTTCTCAGTTACAGGGCCGAGTATTGATCTGCACATAGCTCTCTTCAAGCGCTAGCTCCCTTACCGTGCCATTCCGTGTTTCCGTTCAGTTCCTGTATTGTCCTGCGTTTACCACTCCCCTAGTGTTACATTTACATTTAGTCATTTAGCAGACGCTTTTATCCAAAGCGTCTGCTAAATGACTAAATGTAAATGTTAGTGTTAGCTGCGATACGGAACCTGTTTGTTGTTTTCTAGTCTGTGTTCCCTGTATTTACCCCTGTCTCTCTGTTCGGACTCTGTTTATTCCCTTGCCTGGATTATTGCTGTGTACCTGGATTTACTCTCTCTGCCTTGCCCTGTTGGATACCGTTCGCCGATCATCGACCCACGCTTGCCCCAGGATTACTCCTTGTCTTGTCCCTGCCATACCTGTTTGCCATTGTTTCGACCCTGCCTGTATTTATGACCATGTCTTTAAATAAAAGCTTGCATATGGATCCGCACATCTCACGTCTCCTCAGCCCCGTTACACCTATGAGGTATTTTAAGAGAGATTATGTTGTGAATAAAATAGTTTATCCAAAAATAAAATGTCTTATCACTTTACCTTTATTTTTTTTCTTATCCATATGTCTTACAAAAGGAGATGTTCAGCAGAATGATGTGTCATTCAGTTAAATGGTGAATAAGAGAGTTTCTCTGTCTCTCATCTCATTTTGTGTGCAAAAATATAATAATTGTAATTATATAATATGATTTTCAAAAGCTGAAGTGATTACCTTTATTTATTTGTTAGAATATGTATAACTCTACATTTTAACTAATTGTAAAAGCTGAATAATCAAAGTCTACTGATTAATCAGCAAATTAATTGACGATTAGTCGATTAATCATTCTAATAGTCGTTAGATTAATCGATTATTGAAATGGAGCAGAGAGACTTATAGAGGTTTGTGAAGTGTTTACTTTGCGTCTGTCTGGATGGTTTGATGGGCAGATGAGCTGCTGGTGTCCACTGTCTGTGTTTCTTCTCTTTGTCGTGTGTTAATCTTCCACTCAGGACACTTTCTTTAATAACAGCCTGTTTTAAAATAATCAATCAAAGCTTGAATTAACATCAGACATCTAATATCTTTTGTTTGATGTTTTTGAAAATTAAACATGGGTAGTATGTTGTCACACACAAACAAACAAATGAAAAGCAAGCAAACAAAACCCTGTACCTCGGAGTTGTTCTTCAGCGCTGTGACTGAATCTATCTGGAAGAGATTAGAAACACGCAGTAAACAAGCCGTCTTCAGGCGCATCTTAATGGGAAGCAGGAGTTCTGATGGGAATCACTGATTCCACGTTCATGAGTCACACAAACCCCCTGCAGATCCACCAACACTAGTGTTCACTTCACAGAAGAAGCCATTAAAACATGAACTCACTCACCACTGCAGAAAAACACACCATTCACCTGTGCTTACAGTAAAACTCTGATCTTTACACAATACACATTTCCATAAGAATGGATTACATGAGCAAATCTTTTATGGATTCTAAGATAAGACATTTTAAAATTCCAGGTTAAAAAAGTGCACTTCCATAATGTACTTAAAGTGTTTTATTTTCATGCACTAACTTTGTACTCAATATCCTAAAAATATTCTTTAGTACTTTTTAAGATAAATTTAAGGTCATCTAAGTGTACTCAACTGTGCTATGAATATGAACTAAAATGCGCTTTTAACATACTATCCCTGTATTAAAAAATGCATTTAGTTAGCACTTGTAGTACACTTGAACCCATCTTTCATACACTAGTACACTCATTTTTTAATACACTTTTTTCCACCTGGGATCATGTTCAATATCAAGTCACATATATTAATATAGTGCTTTAACAAAACAGATTGTTTTAAAGCAGCTTCACGGTAATAAACAGAATTAACAGTGTTAATGTTGTAAAATTCATCACTTTCAGCTGTAAAGCAACTCTATACAGAAGACAATAGTGTCTTTAATAAGATCAATTCAGTTCAAGTGTCAGTGTTGCATAGTCTATCAATTATAATTAATGCAATAAAGCAGCTCTACAGAAAACATTCAGCTCAAATACCAGTTTTCATCTAATTTTTACAGCTGATCATAACTATACAAATATATATTAAAATTAGACATTTTTGATGACTTCAAACTCCCCACCACTTTTTCATAAATAACCCTGTAATATAGATGCATAGATACAGAATACATTGAAGTCAGTATTGGGAAGGTTACTTTGGAAATGTAATAGGTTACAGATTACAAGTTACCCTATTTAAAATGTAATAAGTAGTGTAACTTTTTGAATTACTTTATTAAAGCAATGCAACTGATTACATTAGATTAATTTTCTAAACTCCTAATGAATGTTTTCAACTGTTATTCATTTTCAAACATGTAAAGCAGGCAGGGTTAACCTTACTGTAGAACTCAACACTGATTACTGTCAGACTTTCAAAATCCATCTTCACTTGAATTAACATTTACATTCATGCATTTAGCAGACACTTTTATCCAAAGCGACTTACATTGCATTCAAGTTACAGTTTCTACATTTTATCAGCTCTTGCTTTCCCTGGGAATCGAACCCATGACCTTGGCGTTGCTAGCGCCATGCTCTACTATTTGAGCTACAGGTTAACCCTGCCTGCTTTACATGTTTGAAAATATGTTTGATAATATTATAATCTTAATCAATAAATTAAGATTATAATAATTAAATTTTAAAGCACAGCCACTACAAAAACAGACTTTAGCACCTCCTTTTACTTTGAGATCATTCTGAGGTTAAATTACAGATTTAAAACCCAAAATACGAAATAAAACAGTTATCAAATAAGCATGTGTCCTTTTCTGTGTGGTAAACTCCTGAAACATTGATGTCTCATATTTTAAAGCAGTCAGTGCAATTTGGGAAAGAAATCAATCAAATCTGTACATGTGTGAAAATATTCAGATGTAACCCCGTTTGTAATCGTTAACATTTTCAGTTACATTTCAACAGTCAAATGCAAACTCAGGATATGATGCAAACCTGCAATAATTAAATATTTTAAATAACACAAATATTCCCATTTTATTAACCAAAGTCTTTGCTGCTGACCTTTGATGATCCAGTTCAACCATACTAATAAGCAAAAATGACTTTAGATAAACTAACAATTGTGCTTCATTGTTTTGTTTTTTTATTGCTGAAGAGTGTTGAACCTCCTGTATTCTACTGTACAGATGTGAATTTACTTTTCCTTCAGCCTGAGGCTTATTCATTACACTTTTGGGTGTGAAAGGCTTTTACATTTGCTATAAATAGAAGCTTTTATATTAAAACCAAACAATCAAGCCCTGCTCATATTTAAAAAGTAACACGAAAGTAACGCAAAAGTAACGGAACGCATTACTTTCCATAAGTAGTAACTAGTAATTAGGTACTTTTTTAGGAAGTAACGCAATATTGTAATGCATTACTTTTAAAAGTAACTTTCCCCAACACTGGTACCTGTGTTCTTTAGTGTAGTATGTAGTATGCAGTACCTGTGTTCTTTAATGTAGCATGTAGTGTGCAGTACCTGTGTTCTTTAGTGTAGTATGTAGTATGCAGTACCTGAGTTCTTTAGTGTAGTTTGTAGTGTGCAGTACCTGTCTTCTTTAGGTGTAGTTGTAGTATGCAGTACCTGAGTTCTTTAGTGTAGTATGTAGTATGCAGTACCTGTGTTCTTTACTGTAGTATGTAGTGTGCAGTACCTGAGTCCTTTAGTTTGTAGTATGCAATACCTGTCTTCTTAAGTGTAGTATGTAGTATGCAGTACCTGAGTTCTTTAGTGTAGTTTGTAATGTGCAGTACCTGTCTTCTTTAGGTGTAGTTGTAGCATGCAGTACCTGTGTTCTTTAGTGTAGTATGTAGTATGCAGTACCTGTGTTCTTTACTGTAGTATGTAGTGTGCAGTACCTGAGTCCTTTAGTTTGTAGTATGCAATACCTGTCTTCTTAAGTGTAGTATGTAGTATGCAGTACCTGAGTTCTTTAGTGTAGTTTGTAATGTGCAGTACCTGTCTTCTTTAGGTGTAGTTGTAGTATGCAGTACCTGTGTTCTTTAGTGTAGTATGTAGTATGCAATACCTGTCTTCTTAAGTGTAGTATGTATTATGCAGTACATGAGTTCTTTAGTGTAGTTTGTAGTATGCAATACCTGTCTTCTTAAGTGTAGTATGTAGTATGCAGTACCTGAGTTCTTTAGTGTAGTTTGTAATGTGCAGTACCTGTCTTCTTTAGGTGTAGTTGTAGCATGCAGTACCTGTGTTCTTTAGTGTAGTATGTAGTATGCAGTACCTGTGTTCTTTACTGTAGTATGTAGTGTGCAGTACCTGAGTCCTTTAGTTTGTAGTATGCAATACCTGTCTTCTTAAGTGTAGTATGTAGTATGCAGTACCTGAGTTCTTTAGTGTAGTTTGTAATGTGCAGTACCTGTCTTCTTTAGGTGTAGTTGTAGTATGCAGTACCTGTGTTCTTTAGTGTAGTATGTAGTATGCAGTACCTGAGTTCTTTAGTGTAGTTTGTAGTGTGCAGTACCTGTCTTCTTTAGGTGTAGTTGTAGTATGCAGTACCTGAGTTCTTTAGTGTAGTATGTAGTATGCAGTACCTGTGTTCTTTACTGTAGTATGTAGTGTGCAGTACCTGAGTCCTTTAGTGTAGTTTGTAGTATGCAATACCTGTCTTCTTAAGTGTAGTATGTAGTATGCAGTACCTGAGTTCTTTAGTGTAGTTTGTAGTATGCAATACCTGTCTTATTAAGTGTAGTATGTAGTATGCAGTACCTGAGTTCTTTAGTGTAGTTTGTAGTGTGCAGTACCTGTCTTCTTTAGGTGTAGTTGTAGCATGCAGTACCTGTGTTCTTTAGTGTAGTATGTAGTATGCAATACCTGTCTTCTTAAGTGTAGTATGTAGTATGCAGTACCTGAGTTCTTTAGTGTAGTTTGTAGTATGCAATACCTGTCTTCTTAAGTGTAGTATGTAGTATGCAGTACCTGAGTTCTTTAGTGTAGTTTGTAGTGTGCAGTACCTGTCTTCTTTAGGTGTAGTTGTAGCATGCAGTACCTGTGTTCTTTAGTGTAGTATGTAGTATGCAGTACCTGTGTGATGTATCCAGTGAAGTGCAGCAGGAGAGTCAGAGTGGACACGAACTGAATGAATCCAATCACACTCACTGCCGCGAGCACACGCGTGTTCCATGCGTCCATACTGACTGTATGAGTGACTTACCTAACTAACCTGACTAACCCTAACTACTGAGTGCAGTGCACTAGTCCAGCCTCGATCCCTGCTGTCTCTGTCGGAATGTTGAGCAGAACTCGCACTAAACTCATATGAGCGAAATAAGTGACTGTGAGTGAATGATGAAGTGAGCAGATGCTTTGGACCGATTCCATGAAACGCCTCATGTACTCCATAGACTACACATCCCATGAGTCAACGCGATGCTCAATGTTTTTCTGGCTTCTTCCTCTAGGGGTCGCTAACCGTCTCGAAAAACCCAATCCTCCACTGAACCGCTTTAAAATCTCAGCTCATTAAGAACATTTAAACGCTGCAAGTCATTTAAGTAATTGTTAGTATTCGTACCTGTCAATTAAATGAAAATCCTCCTCTGCAAGCTCTATAAAATGATTTAATAAACGTCGTGAACCGGTAATCACAAACGACTGTGATTGGTCCTTCCTATGCAGCGCTGAGAAATGTAACAACCCAGCTAACAATTTTTGGTTCCCAGAATGTTCCCTGTTGGTTAACCAGGAAAGATTTCTTAACGTAAATAGAACGTTCCCTTTAGGTTATTAAAAAAAGAACCTACAGGGAATATTCCTAGAACGTTCTTATTTAGTTCCCAAAAAATAACCAAATGGGAACCACATGGGAACATTAGACCGTTCTGTGTTTGTTGGGAAGCACCAAACTTTAATGCATTTGATAAAATATTTTATCCACAAATGCAAGATTATGAAAGTCCCCCCCACACACACTTTTATTACTTTCAAGAAGATATTAAAATCTATATTAAATCTTTATCTACCTTCTGTAACAAAAAGCAAACTAAAACTTTGAATGTATGCTCACTTTTTGGTGTTTTTGTATAATTTTTATTTCATAATTAACTTAGGTTTTTTAGGTAAGATTGGTATGTTTGTTATGTGGTCTGCTTATTTTATTTTTTTCTCATTTATTTTATTTTATTTTTTCTCATATTTATTTTTTTCTCTCTCTCTTGAATTTTAATTGCTATGTATCGTTTGGCCATCCTTGGCCCCTGGCTCTTTTCCTTGGCGTATGTTTTTTTTTTTTTTTTTTTTTTGACATTTATTTTTCTTAAGCGTAACAAAAAGTGTCTTATGTCAAGAACAAAATGCATTTGACCAATCAGAGATAACGCCGGACACTAAGCCCCGCCCACTGCGCATTCTAGTTCCTGTTTTCTATGGACATGTGTTTTCTCGTGCATAGTTTGACTGACCTTTAGTTTCATATGGATGAGCAGTTAATATCCAGTTATCATGACTAATGAAGGGAATGGTTTATTAATCGATCACAGACTAGACTGATGAGTTTCGCTGTACTAGTTAGCCTAACTAGACTGATAACGGGTTGTGGCTAGAAGGGATACAGCTCCGACCGGAAACTAACAATGAAATTTAATTTTCTAGCTATTAGATTGTGTTTTATTAACGTCTACACCTACTCCAACCCTAAACCTACCCCTTACAATAATGCAAAAATAGTAATTATTGTTGTACAGTGTGACAAAAATCCCGCTGTATTGATGTGCGCATGCGCAGTAGCTGCATATGTATCCCTTCTAGCCTTAACCCTGATAGCGCGAGTCGGTTTGTCGGTTAGTCCGGTTGATGGCGGCTCTGTGTCGGTGTCTGATGCGTCTGTCGCCTCGCGTTCACACCGTGAGAATCTTAAGATCTAACGGGAACAAAACCGATGCTCTCCTGAAGAACGAAGCGGTGCAGAGACACATTAAAAATGTGATGGACGAGCAGAAGGGCATTTCAAGTCGTTTAGAGAGCGGCCAGGTGACTGAGTCTGACAGGAGAGCGTTAAACCTGCGACTAGTTGAAGTGATGAAGGTGGTTAAAGCGTTTGAGAGAACTCAACTAGCGCTCAGAGAGCTGACAGAGATACAGACTCTCATTGACAGTGAGTCTGACCTCTGATTCCAGCACTGACTAATGACAGCGTCTTCCTAATGTTTGATCAGATTCACAGGAATATAACAGAGTTAATGTTCAATCAGTTATTAAATTCAGCTTGGGCTGTGAAGCGGACAACAGTGAGCTGTAAGTGATCCTTCCATGTGTTTGTTATGTGCAAATGTTCTTCATGTGTTACAGACACCGGAGCTGAAGACCAGCAGATGCTTTCACTCCTGCGAGACGAGCATGAAGAGCTGAGCAGAAGAATAGAGAAGCTGAACAAAGAGGTTCCTTAGATTTTAGTTTTATGAACTTGACTTATCCGTCAGGAGAATTAAAGGAATAGTTCAGCAAAAATGAAAATGTGCTCATCCTCAGGTCATCCAAGATTAGGATGAGTTTGTTTCTTGATCAGATTTGGAGAAATGTGTCACTGCATCAGTGTCTCAGCAATGGATGCTATGCAGTGAATGGGTGCCGTCAGAATGAGAGCTGATAAAAACATCACAATAATCCACAGCACTCCAGTCCATCAGTTAACATCTGGAGAAGACAAAAGCTGAAACAAATCCAGCATTAAGACCGTGTTAATGTCTAAAATCTGAGTCCATAATCCATAATAACGCTTCCTCCAGTGAAAAAGTGTTCTGGTGTGAATCAGGAGAGAAACTCTCATTCTGACGGCACCCATTCACTGCAGAGTATCCATTGCTGAGACACTGATGCAGAGACACATTTCTACAAATCTGATGAAGAAACAAACTCATCCTGATCTTGGATGAGCACATTTTCAGCACATGTTCATTTTTGGATGAACTGTTCCTTTAAATTGTGACTGAAGAATTTAAAGAGTGTCAATGTTTCCTTTAATATTCTCAGCTGATTGAGACGCTGGTTCCCGCTGATGATCTGGACAGCAGAAGTGTTATCCTGGAAGTGGCAGCAGGACGAACCACCGGAGGTTTGATCATCTTCAGATCAGACGCGAGTCGTTCTCTAACAGCGGTTTGATGTGTGTGTGTGTGTGTGTGTTTAGGTGACATCTGCCAGCAGTTCACCAGAGAGATGTTTGACATGTACCAGGGCTTCGCCTCCTATAAACACTGGGGCTTTGAGCTCTTCAATTACACTCCAGCTGATTATGGTAGGCTGTGTTTCCCATCATCCTCTCTGAGTCAGTGTTGAGGCGTGGCTGATGGTTTTCTGTGGGTCGTCAGGTGGTCTCCATCACGCGTCCGTCAGGATCTCCGGCGAGTCTGTGTACCGCTGGCTGAGGTTCGAGGGTGGGACACATCGGGTGCAGAGGATTCCTGAAGTGGGTCTGTCGTCACGCATGCAGCGCATTCACACAGGAACCATGACAGTCATAGTGCTGCCGCAGCCATGCGATGTCAGTCCACGCTTCAGCATTTTAAAGGGATAGTTCACCCAAAAATGAAAATTCTGTCATTAAAGCTGCAGTCCGTAACTTTTGCCTCTTTGTCACCATCCCTGTTTGAAAAGCTGGAATTGCAGCTCTGTGCGGAATTATCTTCCGTGCGCGGGGTTGTGATCCGGTGTTCCAGCGCGGATGAATCTAATGTTTTGAGGTGAATGTGTGGCAGTCAGTCACCGCACCGGTGTGGATACTGTACTCAGGATTCACAGATTCTAGCCTACGTCTTGGAATATATGACCCAAATAAAAATTTTCACCGTATATTGCCATCTGAACAAGTCTGCCTCGTTTGTTCTGCCCAACTGAGGAAAAAAGAATTACAATAAATCGCGCTACCAATGGTAATTAAATCTAATGATCGGTTAGCTCATATCACATCTAACTGTGCAAATTATTATTGTTATACTTTATTCTCAAATTATTAATGTTAACAACATCAGCATTGCGTGACAATGAGTATAGTGTGTATTAGCGTGTAGATTTCAATTTCTGTACAGTCTAATCTCTAATTGTCATACCATTCGAATTTCATATTAAGAAATTCTTTTAATTCAAAAAGCAAATTATGTTCCCTTCGAACTGGTTTTCTTTAGAATACAAATCCTGTGTAATCCCAGGCTATCTGTAATCAGAAGCACATTTAAAACTGGAACATAATTTAATTTCATTCACATGTTTTTCGTAAACACATAATCCTTTCTGGATTACAATCTGCCTTCAAAATGATACATTTAATTATTCCAGCTGCTGTGAGAAAAGGCTAAACGATCTGCTACCTGCAGGATTCTCACATGAGAGAGCCTAGTAGCCGAGAAAACTTCTTTATGTTTACAGACGTGACGTAATGACGCAGTGTCATGCTTGAATTTCCCACAGAAACCTACCCGTGCCACTCAAATTAGTAAACATTATTATAAGCTAACCGTTGTGAATCGGGCTAAAGTAAGGCGAAAGTTTTGAACACTGGCTGGTTATGTACTTGCTCAAATATCGATTTCGGATCATTTTTAACCCAAAAAAGTTACGGACTGCAGCTTTAATTACTCACCCTCATGTCGTTCCAAACCCGTAACACTTTCGTTCATCTTTGGAACACAAATTAAGATATTTTTGATGAAATCTGAGAGCTCTCTGACCCTCCATAGACAGCAAGGATCCTACTGTACCACGATCAGGGTCCAGAATTGCCCCCTAGTGGATGATTTCTGATTGATATGCATGTTTGATTCAATTGTTAAACTTTCTCTTTTGGCACAAGTGCAGAATTCTTTTTTATTTTTATTTTTTTGGGTGGGTTGGGGGAGGGGACTGGGGCTCATCTTTTATTCTGATCCCCTTTCTTTATATATAGTCATGTGAAAAATGCTATTTAAACTGTATTTCTGAGATTAAAATTTTTTGAATATTTGAAAATGTACAAATATTGTGGGGGGGGGGAAGGTCCAGAAATGCAATAAGGACATCATTAAAATGGTCTATGTGACATCAGCAGTTCAACTGTAATTTTACGAAGCTACATGAATACTTTTTGTGTGCAAAGAAAACAAAAATAGCAACTTCATTCAACAATTCGTCTCCTCCGCGTCACACTAAAGCACCATTTTGGAGAGTATCTTGACGCATATGTGTGCTTTGATCAGAACATAAACGATGTAAATGCGTGGTCATTATTTTTGTTTTCTTTGTGCACAAAGTATTCTCGTAGCTTGGTAAAATTATGGTTGAACCCCTGATGTCACATGGACTATTTTAACGATGTTCTTACTACGTTTCTGTGCCTTGATCGTGGTAGTGCCCTTGCTGTCTATGCAGGGTCAGAGAGCTCTCAGATTTCATCAAAAATATCTTAATTTGTGTTTTGAAGATGAACAAAGGTCTTGTGGGTTTGGAACGACATGAGGGTGAGTAATTAACGACAGAATTTTCATTTTTGGGTGAACTATCCCTTTAATAGCATTCTGTATGTTTAGATCTGATGTGAGTCTTCTGATGTTTATTATCTCTGCAGGTGGACATTCACATCGCATCTAAAGACCTGCGGATAGACACGTTCAGATCACGCGGCGCAGGAGGTCAGAGCGTCAACACCACTGACAGCGCCGTTCGAGTGGTTCACCTGCCCACAGGTGCGTCTCTGCTAGTGTTATAGTACTCAAGACCGCTCTGAAGAACATTTCTGAGGGTCTCAGACTAAGAGGTCTTGGGATTTTATTTCAAGACCAATCAAGACAACAACCGTAGATATCAGTAAATTGTGAGTGTATTGTCTGATTTATTTAAATTGTTAAAATCATTAATGTGTTTAGAAGTAAAACTTCCCACTTCAAATTCAAACAGTAACTTATTTCTGATTTGATTTCTTTTTTTACTGTTGTGCCGGGTTAGAAATTAATGTGAGATTGTCAAAAATGTCACCAAAATTAATACAAATGCCCAGAAAATTCAAGATATTATTGCAAAAAACTGTATGAGATCTTGTTTTTATATTATAACATACGATACAATTAAGTAATATCTCAGAGCAAGAGAGCTATTTTGTTCAATATGAGCATGACTGCAAACATGATGCTGATTTTAAACAAAGTTAACTACATTATAAACACAAGTTTTTGCTCTCTTTCACCAGTGATGATAATTACCAAACAAATCCATAGCTGAACTGCTGTGCATTCCTTACTGAATCATTCAGCTGCTTTGAACAAATCAGTGGAATAAATGATTCCATGACTCACTCAAGTGATTTTTCCACTACCTACTGATGGTTTTACTTTCATATTTAAAAGTATTTTATTTTTAATAATATTCCTATATTCAACAGTTTACATTTAAAAAAAAAAACTAATCTTTTAAAAAAAAAATTTTTTTTAATCATTTCTCAGTCAGTAAATGTGGATCATTCAGATGAATTTGAAAAGAGCTGTCTTGTCTTGTTTTTGATTTGGTATTAGTTGTGCTCTTGGTTTAGGTGGTGTTGTCTGTAACGCTAGTCTGAGCATCACAGGTCTGGTTTATCATGTGGTCTTGTGTACCGTGTGATCTGGACTCTTGTTTTCAGGCACAGTAGCTGAATGCCAGCAGTCTCGCTCTCAGCTGCAGAACCGTGACACAGCGCTGCGTTTGCTCCGAGCCCGACTCTACCAGAGCACCATTGGACATCAGAGAGAGCAGACGCACACCGCACGCAGACAACAGGTGAGTTACCTGTCAGATCAAACTAAATGCAACAGATGACCTTTACTGCACTTATAATCAAGAGTTAGACACTTTAGAGTGACATTTAATTGGCTATATTACATCGTAAATGTGTTTGTGTCTCTCAGGTCGGCACTCGAGCTCAGTCAGAGAGAATTCGCACATATAACTTCAGTCAAGATCGAGTGACGGATCACAGGATCGGTTATATGACGCGGGACATTAAGGTAACACACTGAACCTGTGCTGCATCTGTCACTTAACCCTATAAAACTACTGGATCATAAGCTTCTAAATGATCCGTTAAACCTGTTTCATACACAATCTCCTCATGTCTTCTGTCGTCTGATTGATAGTTTAGAGTTTTTTTTATCCAGTAAAAGCTCTTTTAGTGTAATTGCACAAACGTCCAGCTTCAGCTGCTGCTGGTGCTTATTCTAGAAGTGGCAGCAGGACGGACCACCGGAGGTTTGATCATCTTCAGATCAGACACGAGTCTTAAATCAGACCCCACAAAGACATGATCTTTTATATAAGACTGTAAGATGACTAAATATACTATCGTCCAAACCTAAACCTACCAGTCACTCAAAACATTCTTATATTTAGAAATAAGAATGTTTTAACATGCTTAAAACGTTTTAATGTTCACACAAACACACATATAAAATGTGAATATATAAATACAAACACTTTAATATATAAATTCTTACACTTTAATATATACTGAAGTGTTTATAATTTTTATTATAATTTTTTTGGTGCTTCACGTGTGTTTCTGCTGTCAAATCTTGACTGATTTTTCTCAAGTAAGCGTCAGAATAACTGCAGTCATATTTCCAGATGAACTCTTACTGGACTGAAGCAGCTCAGCTTTACTTGATTCTCCATCAATCATTTTTTAGTCTCAGATCTGATCATCAGGATCTTTTGAGGAGCGTTTGTTTCCAGAAGCTTTACTTTCACTGTTCCTCAGCGGAGGAATGATCTTCATCTCACATCTTCTGAGGAGCGTTTATTTCTTCATCTCTCAATCAGCATTGGATTATATGTTTGGATCATTTCAATCTCATCTTACTGAGACATATTATTGGAGATATAGAGTGACCGCTGATATTTACATCATTTTATGTCAGTATCTGCTGTACAGTTAGAAAGATCTCATTGAATTACATTACAAGCATTTCATCATAGAAATATCAGCATCTATCTGCATTTGATCAGTTTGAGCCTCTGAATAAAACTGAGCTGTTTTTTTTCTTCATATTTTCACTGCATCAGATTATATGAGCCATGAAGCCTGATGAAGCAAATATATAAAACATACATCACATATGCAAGGTTAACAGGTTTAGGTGGCTCAACAGGAAAATTCTCAACCAGCATGTGTTTGACTGCATAACAGCAGACAGGGGGGGCATTTGAGTCTTGTTTGAAAGCACATTTGTTTGGTTCCATTAAAACTGTGTGTGTGTGTGTGTGTGTGTGTGTGTGTGTGACATTAACAGGAGTTCATGAGAGGAGGCGAGGCTCTTGAGGAGGTGCTCAGACTCCTGCAGGAGAACCATGAGAGAGAAGCTCTGCTGAAACTGGTGCAGAACATCAGCTGATCCAGAGTCTGAAGACACTGAAACTGAATCAGTGGGAAATTACTGACATGAGAATGTTGAGTAAATATTGTGTCTTCATGACTGTAATGTGAAGTACATCTTTCCTGTCATTAAATTATATTTTATATATTTATGATCAGCTTCATGTCTGAGTTTGTCTGAATCAGTACAGATGTTCCAGTAAATACTGAAGGTCAAACATGCAGCACAACATTTAAGTTTAAAGAGAAGTGTGATGTTAAAAATTAAAGTCATGGCATTAAATGCTGCATGCATTGCAAAAAAACAAATATCTTGCTTAGTATTTTTGTTTTCCCATTCAAATATATAAACATCCTTAAATCAAAATACATTTTCTGGAGATGCAAATGTTGAATTTCTGAAAAAATTTTAATTTTTAATTTTGCTTCTCCAGTAAATGTGTCTTGATTTTAGAATCTTTAGTAATTTTCACTGGAAAACAAGACAGAAATACTTAGAAAAAACTTCATTTTGAAGTGTGATCAGAAGGTACAGAAAAAGTTATTTCCATATTCTTGTGTGTGATAGAGATATTCAGGCCTTTTTTATAAAATGAATTAAAATGTTATTGAGATCTATTGGAAGTTGTATTTACTTGAAAGTATTGCTAAATCAGCTCCTTTTCTGCTCCCTAGACATTAAGAGAACATACTGAATTATTTTCTTCAATTTACTTCTTAAGATTTTCTTTACTCAGACTTAAAAAGGTCTTAAAGTCTTTCATTCACCTTCATCAAACCTGCAGAAATCCTGGAGAGACAACATTCAGTGTCTGATATTTAAGAGTTTCAATAGTTGATTGTTAAATTGTTAGATTCAAAGCAGCAGATGAGGATCTGCAGGTGTTTCTGATCTTCAGTCTCAGGATCCAGATGTTGAGAAAGAGAGAGTGAAGAAACGTCTGAGTGACAGGGAATGTGCGAGGCGTTCCTCTGATCGACGCGCTCAGCAATAAAGACACACCTGGACTCGAGACATGAACACACTCCAGACAAACATCTGAGAGTTCAGTGTGAATGTGAGGATGTGATCACAGTCATGCGTGTGTCAATCATCCTCAGTTTACAGGCATTTCTGAGTAAAACTCAAACACTGGGGAAACAGCATTTTGTTCTTTTTTGTAATATTATGTTTATTAAATTTTCTTGAAACACACTGAAAAAAAATGACTCATTGGATTTACTCAGTTTTTTTAAGGTAAGTGGTTGCAATCTATTTATTTTAGCTACATTTAAATAAATTTAGTTGAAAGTTAGTCAACTAAATTTGTTTATTTAAATGTAGCTCAAATAAATTGATTGCAACCACTTACCTTAAAAAAATTGAGTAAATCCAATGAGTCATTTTTTTCAGTATACAAGACTGACACATGTACATACTGTGTCTGTAACAACACAATGTACAAAAAAAGAAAAGAAAACAAACAAACACCTGGGGCTCATATTACATGAAAAGTGTGATAGCACAAACCAACAATGGGTTAATACAGTATGTAGTTTGGAAGTTAGATTTATTAATAATCCACTGCAAACTATATCAACCACAGCTGTAAGGGGTTAATATAATGCACATTAAAATATATTTTAATACCTAGCCAAGAATTTTGATCCTCTTCTATTATATTATTAATATTCAATAAATAATAAAGAAGGACTCCAGATTTTCTTAAATTTAGCTTCTTTACCCTTAAGAATATAGCTTTTCCATTGCAATGCATGAAGATATTTCTCTTAACCAACGAGTTATGGTTGGCCTTTCTGTCTTTTTCCAAAAAATGGCAATGAGCCTTTAGCATGTAAAATGCACATCTATCAATACCTGATTCTCCTTTTTAATATTCCAGTTATCTGGATGAATGCAGTGAAACAGCTTTTGATCAGAGTAACAGAAGACTGAAGGAGTTTGAGTCGTCAGTGTGTGTTTCTGAGTGAGTTTTCAAAATGAACTTGTTAATATGATAAAGAGAGAGTGTGTTTGTGCTGAAGCAGCAGAGAAACTGACCCTACAGGTTTGCGCTGTGGGTTGGAGGTGATGTGATCAAAGTCCTCATTGGCTCTGACACAGAACAGGGTGTGACACCGAGTGAGACTTTCACAGCCTCACACACACACACACACACACTCCAGCGGTGACACACACACAGGTGAGTCTGAATGTTTCGCTTTATGTCAGTTCATTTCAGATGATTCGTACAGCATTAATGAGTTTACATTTAAAACATTTATATGTGAAAGTATTAAATGGCACATTTGCTTGTTGCTTGATGTCTGAATTTAATATCCAGAACTTTATATCATGTGGTGTTGTCTCATGATCCGTCATGAACTCGTCTGACGGTCAGATTCAGCATCTGTGAGATGAAGAGCACACACACACAGTCAAACCAAAAGTTATTCAGACACCAGATATAATTTTTGATATTTTTTTACTAGTGGGTGCAGGACACTATAGTTGATTTATGTAAGTGAGGAGAGCAAAATAAAGTAAACTGTGACACATTATACCCAAAAAATTCTTCATACAGTGGACTACCAGTAAAATTTGGGACCAAAAATCTGATTTGACACTTTGAGCTGAGCATGTTTTGTAGCATACCTTTCTATCAAAGTTATCTGACATTATCAAGATGAATTTGTTCTGACAGTTTAACTATTGAGTTCTTGTCATACTTTATTACCATTTTCTAAACTATAGCAAATAAACTGTGATAATGTGAGAAATGTTGAAGGTGTCTGAATAAATTTTGGTTTGACTGTATATATACAGTGTTTAGTGTGTTAAGCTGCTAATCAGCAGGGTGTGTAGTAATTGTTTCTGAAGGGGCGTTTGCTGGTTGATCAGGACGGGTAACTTCACGTCACACCCTGAGAAACAGACAGAAAGGGCTGGAGACTCAAGAACAAAACACACTGTTGGCACCTGCCACAAATATGCATGGCAACACACCTGCAGCGCAATTTACATCGACACACAAACACCAGCACATTATATGTGCCACATGATGATGTGTGTCAATCAAATGAGAGGAATTATTGTCGTTCGGCTTCATAACCACAGACGTCTGATTTCAGATTCACATCTATAACACATCATGAGCACACAGACCAAATACGGTAAGATCTTCACTTTATGATCTTATGCATACATTCATGAAACCTGTCAAAAACACGTCCAAAATTAAAAAAGGAAAAATTGTGAAATTATATTTTGCAAAAAAAAGACAGTTTTAAGATTTTTAATATTTAAAATCTAAATATTTTGAACATTATATCATTATTTTCATATTTTCTCCCAAAATCTCATTACTGGATTGCAAAAAAAGAAGAAGAATTAGTAGAATTAGTTTTATTGCCTTTAATTTATGCTGATTTTGATAACAAAAATATTGTATTATAGTAATTAAAATTACCATTCAGAATAATAAAAATTACAACAAAATGTGGGGAAAATGTGTTAAAAAAAATGTCACAGTGCAAAACTGTTCCTTATTCCTTATTTTTTTACCATATTTTATATTATTAATGTTATTTTAAAGATTTTTGATATCTTTAGATATTTATTGAATATATGTTCTCTTTGTATGTTATTTATTCTTCTCTTTTTATTGAACTGCTGTGTCAGCCTCAAGTTTGTCTTTTTGGGGATCAATAAAGGAACAAAACTAATCCTAAAATAGGCATTAATTCATTTCATAAATAACATATATATATATATATATATATATATATATATATATATATACTGTATATATACTGTCTCTCTCTGTGTGTGTGTAGGGTGAATATCATCAAAACATATGGAGAATATAAATTACTTCATTTATATATGTATAAATATATATATATATAGGTGTGTACATGTATATGTGTGTGATGATGTTGTGTAAACATGTTTGAGTTGTGATGAAATCAGACAGCGGCAAGAAGAGATCCGTCCTGAAAGACAACAGCTGGATCAGAAGAAACCCAGAGGAGGACGAAGCTGTCGAGTACGACACACACACTCTCTCTCACACATACACACATACACACACACATTCTCACACACTCACACACACACACTCTCTCTCACACACACACACTCTCACACACTCACACACTCTCACACACACACACACACACACACACTCACACACACTCACTTTCACACACACTCACACACGCATATGTGTGATGTAGAAATGAAATGCTCCTAATGCTCATTCCCAATGCTGCTGTTGTAGTTATGATCCGAACCCAGCCAAAGCCGTTCTGAGTCAGCGGAAATCAGCAGATGATGTTGACAGGTGAGAATCATTTCACTCAGAATCACTTCAGCTGCTGATTCTCATAATAAATCACATTCATGTTCTGTGTGACTTCAGCAAACCGGTGGAGGTCGATCAAACCTCAGGGACGTCTGTCAGCTCCTTAACCAAGAGGTGCATGAAACGCCTTCAATATAACACCATATCATCTATATAAATATATCAATACACTACCAGTCAAAGATTTTTGAACAGTAAGATTTGTAATGTTTTTTTTTAAAGAAGTCTCTTCTGCTCACCAAGCCTGCATTTATTTGATCCAAAGTACAGCAAAAACAGTAACATTTTAAAATTTTCTTAGTATTTAAAATAACTGTTTTCTATTTGAATATATTTTAAAATGTAATTTATTTCTGTGATTTCAAAGCTGAATTTTCAGCATCATTACTCCAGTCACATGATTCTTCAGAAATCATTCTAATATTCTGATTTGCTGCTCAAAAAACATTTATTATTATTATTATTATTATTATTATTATTATTGTTATTATTATTATGTTGAAAACAGCTGAGTAGAATTTTTTCAGGTTTCTTTGATGAATAGAAAGATCAGAAGAACAGCATTTATCTGAAATAGAAATCTTTTGTAACATTATAAATGTCTTTACCATCACTTTTGATCAATTTAAAGCATCCTTGATAAATAGAGTGAAAAATTTCTATAATCTATTAGAATGACTTCTGAAGGATCATTTGACTGGAGTAATGATGCTGAAAATTCAGCTTTGAAATTACAGGAATAAATTACATTTTAAAATATATTCAAATAAAACAGTTATTTTAAATAGTAAAATTATTTCAAAATGTTACTGTTTTTGCTGTACTTCGGATCAAATAAATGCAGGCTTGGTGAACAGAAGAGACTTCTTCAAAAAAAATCTTAAAAACCTTACCCAAAAACTTTTGACTGGTAGTGTGTGTGTGTGTATATATATATATATATATATATATATATATGTATGTCTATGTGATGTCTAATATTTTCTGCTTCTTGTTGCTCTTGTAGATTTGGTGGCAGTCAGGAGCTGCTCAATCAAAGCAGGTTGGTTTGTGTTGGTTTGTGTCTCCTGACTCAGATTCTCAGTGGTCTGACTCTTCTGTCGTCAGCAGCAGCAGTATGAACACTAAGAGCGGAGCCGTCGCCCCCTCATCGCCCACCAAACCTCCGGTCCCTGCCAAGTGAGAGCCTCTGCTGCACACAGAGCGTGCTGAGGATCATCTGTGTGAGTCTGATAACAGTGTGACTCGCTCTCTTGCAGGAATACAGCGCTCAAGACTCCCAGCAGCTCCAGCTTCACAGCGCGGGTTTTCTCAGGAGCAAACACAAGCAGCAAACCGTAAGTGCAGAGCGAGCAGAACTTACTAGAGCACTGCTAACAGCTTAACCCACGTGTGTTAGCTGAGCTGCTGTATGCTCATGTCTGTGTGTGCAGGTTAAGTCCTGTTAAACGAACGTTTGGTGAGAAGCTTCCAGAGGTCACAGCTTCTCAAACTGCTAATGGGTGAGTCGAGTGTGACTTATAAGTAGGACTTATTATATACTATAATATACTTATTACGGCTTATTATAGTCAACTTAATTTAGAACAATTTAAAAGATTCTTTACTTAAAGTAAAATAAATGTTAACTGGAATAAGCTCAAATAAAATATTTAAAAAAACTTTTTGTTTCAGCTATAGGGCAACGTTTTTCATTTTAATTTAGTGTAACCCTTAACTTTATTTACTAAAATAACCAAAACTGAAATAAAAATCAATATATATACTAAAAAAGACACAAAATAAAATACAAAATTAATCAGAAATCAATACTATATAGACATACATATAACTGCTAAAAATTAATCCCCTGGTTTCACAGACAAGGCTTAAGTCTAGTCCTAGACTAAAATATGAGTCTGAGCTGTTTCAACTGAAAGAATCTTGCAATGACCGATCTTAAAATATATCTGTGCCTTTGTTTTGTCTCAAGATGCACACCAGTAATGTTTTTTCCTAAGCACGTTTATAAAAATTACTTAAATTTCCTAATTGAACTATGATCTAATCCTGGATTAGTCCAAGCCCTGTCTGTGAAACCAGGCCTATATGTATTTGTGTGTGTGTATGTGTGTGTGTGTGTGTGTGTGTGTAAATAAATAAATAAATAAACACACACACACACACACACACACACACACACACACACACACACACATATATATATATATATATATATAAAACTACTTAAAAGGACAAAAACTTAAAATGACACAAAATTAAACAAAAAATGCAAAAATAAAACTGATTCAAAATATTAATAAAATATAATCGTATCTCAGTGATACTAAAATAACACTGATTCAGGGATTCCTGAACTGTTTCAACAGCTGAATCATTTTGAGATTGAATATTTATTTTTCCTTCAACTCTAGTTTCTCATATGATCTCACTGTTTGATTTCAGTTTTTCTACAGTCCTGTTTAGTTGCTGATTTGTATTTTGTTCATGTTTTTAACAGAATGGATAACGGAGCGGCTCCATCGACTCCTCCGTCGTCTGTGACGTGAGTCTGTTTGATGTGAGAGCTCTGATCTTCAGTCAGAGGAAAGCTGGAGTCTGTAATGTTATCTGTGTGTGTTTGTTGATGTAAACAGTGTCTCGTCGTCACCAGCTCCTTCAGACACGTCCACGTAAGTCCTGTTCAGTCAAATCCAGATCTGAATGACCAGCTCCTCACCTTCTGCTTTAGATGAAGACAAGGTCAAGGACAAGACAATACAAGACACACACACAAAAAAAAAAAACAATAGAATGGGATGACACAGGATATCATAATTATTACAGTGTAAAACCTCACTAGAAAAGAGAGTCCATCAGTCTATTGAAGTTTCTTCCATGTAACGGAAAAGGGGTTGCCAAATTTTATGAAATACTTTACTTTTATTTCTTAACCAGTATGTTAATTTTTCCAAGGGTACACAGTTATTAGCCTCAGATATTCATAGACTTATGGTTAATAACAGTATCAGATTTCCACTTCATTGCAATGCACTTCTTAGCAAATAGCAACATTTCTGTGAGTCTTATGGCATAATCTTGCGTAATATGGAGTTGGTGTATTTACCCAATAAACATACTTCTGGGCTCCATGGATATCAGAAATAAAGTAACATACTTTTTGCCAAAATTCCTGAACTAGAGGGCAGGTCAGATGAAGATGTTTTTATTGATTCTGCAGCGGTGTGAAGACCCCTGTGATCCAGCCCGCTGTGAAGAGTCTGAGCAGGTGAGATTCATTCTTCATCAGCAGACGTCCTGAATCTCCATCATCTGAATGTTTCTCTTTGTTCTCAGGAGTGAAAGTGTGTCCGTCTCTACGCTGGTGACCACCTCCTCAACACCATCAGCTCAGTAAGTGACTTTACACTGACGCTCGTCTGAATGTCAAGTCAAGTCAAGTCACCTTTATTTATATAGCGCTTTTAACAATACAGATTGTGTCAAAGCACTTAACAGTATTAAATTGGAGGATAGAGTGTCAGTAATGTATAATAATAAGATTAAACACTCAATTTTCAGTTAAAGGCATTTCATTATTGAATTCAGAGATGTCATTGTCTAGCTCAGTTTAGTTTAAATAGTATATATGAAATCAAATTGATGATAATCGTTAGAAAATTAAGTGTCCCCAACTGAGCAAGCCAGAGGTGACAGCGGCAAGGAACGAAAACTCCCTCTGTGACAGAATGGAGAAAAAAACCTTGGGAGAAACCAGGCTCAGTCGGGGGCCAGTTCTCCTCTGGCCAGGATATTATTATTTATTTTTTTACTTATTGTTTTAATTAAATTTTAAATGTATAAATGTGTTATATTTCTATTTTTATATTGTTGCAATTTCTAACAATAATAGTATTATGTAGTTAGGTATTTTATTATAGTTTTAGTTATTTAGTTTAATTTTAAGTTTTATTGTATTTAAGTCGAGGTCTTCACTGGGGATATGTCCCCGGGGCTCATCCAGGTGTCCGGCCTCCGCTGATGATCAGGGTCGCAGACATCATCTCCCGGCGCCAATCCACCATCTGATCCGGACACGGACTGAGAAACAGAATAAGAAAGAAACAGACAAATATTAGCGTAGATGCCATTCTTCTTACGATGTAACGAGTACATCGTGTGTTATGAGGAGTGTTCCCGGTTCCGGTTGATCTAATTAATGCAGCCTAACAATCCTTTAACGGATTTGAATAATAGAAGTCTATTAGTGTGTTATGTGTAAGCCAGGTTAAAGAAATGTGTCTTTAATCTAGATTTAAACTGACAGAGTGTGTCTGCCTCCCGAACAGTGTTATGTAGATTGTTCCAGAGTTTGGGCGCTAAATAGGAAAAGGATCTGCCGCCCGCAGTCGATTTTGATATTCTAGGTATTATCAAATGGCCAGAGTTTTGAGAACGCAGCAGACGTGGAGAGCTATAATGTGATAAGAGCTCGCTCAAGTACTGAGGAGCTAAGCCATTCAGGGCTTTATAAGTAATTAACAAGATTTTAAAATCTATCCGATGTTTGATAGGGAGCCAGTGCAGTGTTGACAGAACCGGGCTAATATGGTCATACTTCCTGGTTCTAGTAAGGACTCTAGCTGCTGCATTTTGGACCAACTGTAGTTTATTGATCAAGCGTCAAGAACAACCACCCAGTAAAGCATTACAATAGTCTAACCTTGAGGTCATAAACGCATGAATTAACATTTCTGCATTTGACGTTGAGAGCATAGGTCGCAATTTAGATGTTTTTGAGATGGAAAAACGCAGTTTTACAGATACTAGAAACATGGCTTTCAAATGAAAGATTGCTATCAAACAGCACACCTAGGTTCCTAACTGATGAAGAAGAATTGACAGAGCAGCCGTCAAGTGTTAGATAGTGTTCTAGGTTATTACATGTGGGGTTTTTAGGTCCGATAATTAACACCTCTGTTTTTTCAGAATTTAGCAGTAAGAAATTACTCGTCATCCAGTTTTTTATATCGACTATGCATTCCGTTAGTTTCTCAATTTGGTGTGTTTCACCGGGCCGTGAAGAAATATAGAGCTGAGTATCATCAGCATAACAGTGAAAGCTAACACCATGTCTCCTGATAATATCTCACAAGGGTAACATGTAAAGCGTGAAAAGTAACGGCCCTAGTACTGAGCCTTGAGGTACTCCATACTGCACTTATGATCGATATGATACCTCTTCATTTACTGCTACGAACTGATGCTGGTCAGATAAGTACGATTTGAACCATGCTAGGGCACTTCCACTAATGCCAACAAAGTTTTCTAGTCTATTCAAAAGAATGTTGTGGTCGATAGTGTCGAACGCAGCGCTAAGATCCAGTAGAACTAATAAAGAGATACAACCATGATCAGATGATAGAAGCAGGTCATTTGTAACTCTAACGAGAGCAGTCTCAGTACTATGATACGGTCTAAATCCTGACTGGAATTCCTAACAGATACCATTTTTCTCTAAGAAGGAATATAATTGTGAGGATACTACCTTTTCTATTATCTTTGACAGAAAAGGGAGATCTTTGGGGTCAAGTTGTGGTTTTTTAATGAGAGGCTTAATAACAGGCAATTTGAAGGTTTTGGGGACATATCCTAATGACAATGATGAATTAATAATAGCCAAAAGAGGATCTATGACTTCTGGAAGCAGCTCTTTTAGTAGTTTAGATGGAATAGGGTCTAACATACATGTTGTTGAATGTCACGTCATGATCTCTGATTCATCTGTTCATGAAACAGAACCGTCATCACAAACACCAAAACCTCCTCCTCGATGCTGGAAGAGACTCCAAAACCTGCAGAGAAACCCTCAGTGGACCTGAAGCTGAGGTACGAGCTCATGTGAAAAACATCACGCATAATTCAGTTATTTAAGGGAATAGTTCAGCCAAACATGAACATGTGCTCACCCTCAGACCATCCAAGATTACGATGAGTTTGTTTCTTCATCAGATTTGTAGAAATGTGTCACTGCATCAGTGTCTCAGCAATGGATGCTCTGCAGTGAATGGGTGCCGTCAGAATGAGAGTCCAAACAGCTGATAAAAACATCACAATAATCCACAAGTAATCCACACCACTCCAGTCCATTAGTTAACAACTTGAGAAGACAAAATCTGAAACAAATCCAGCATTAAGATGTTTTTAAAGCAGCACTATGTAACTTTTGGTGCTCTAGTGGTTAATTAACAGAACTGCACGCATCCCACGGAAGAACATTCTAATCGGAGCTACTTCTCTAAGTTTATGTCTATGGCGATTCATGCAGGCATGTGTTACTCTGCAGCGGTGAAGACTCGACCAGGCTACAATAGTCCAAATAGTATAAGCACTTATTATAAGTGTACCGTAGAGATTCAGGATAAGACAAAAACGCGGTTTGGAAGATGAATTCATGATGTGCTCGCTCATTATATACATTTTGCAAATTTTTAACACAGAAAAAGTTACATAGTGCTGCTTTAATTAAAATCTGAGTCTATAATCCATAATAACGCTTCCTCCAGTGAAAAAGTGCATCTGCTGTTGTCTCTCACATCAAAATCCAGCCACATATTTGTTTAGAGCTGTTTTGTCTTGTAAACACTGCTTGATCTGTGCAGATTTCTCTCCTGATTCAGACCAGAACACTTTTTCACTGGAGGAAGCGTTATTATGGATTATGGACTCGTATTTGAGTTAAAACCGTCTTAATGCTGGATTTGTTTCAGCTTTTGTCTTCTCCAGATGTTAACTGATGGACTGGAGTGCTGTGGATTACTTGTGGATTATTGTGATGTTTTTATCAGCTGTTTGGACTCTCATTCTGACGGCACCCATTCACTGCAGAGGATGGAATGACACATTTCTCCAAATCTGATGAAGAAACAAACTCATCCTAATTTTTGTTCTCAATTGCACACTCAAAAATGGAAGCGGATAACCTGAGAGAAGTCCGTCGTTTCACTGGAAGATCCAGATATGATGTTTTGATTAAACAGATGTTCATTTCTTGCCGATTTTAAGATGTGTGATCGTGTTTATCCACATGCAGTGACATCAGTTATTCTTCAACTCGCTCTCCATCGTCTCCACCGGCTGTGACTCTGAACACGCGCTACAGCTATCAGACTCCCAGGTAACGCTGTCAAATACTTCGCTCTCGTTTACTGGAGATCTTCAGGACACTCATTCATGATGTGTTTTCCATCAGCGCTCCACTGGACGATCTCGCTGACACTTTACTGCCGACCCGGTCTGGAAGCGTTCAGTCACAACCTGTCAGATCACAGTAAGAACGTTTGATTGTCACACACTCTCTACCTCAGATCATACACTCTAGACATTATGATAACTCATATTTATACAGTATGGATGATGTTGATGCACATGTGAACGTCTATTCTCTTAATATCAGAACACAAGTCAAGACTATTTATACAGAGATTCCTGCCACATCGCCGACTCTGCGCTCGCCTCTGCAGACACTGGAGTCCAGCAGGTCAGAGATTCACTCATTTAGGGTCAGCGTTGTAGAAAAGTAATGCATTACAATATTGCGTTACTCCATGAAAATGTAACTAATTGTGTTGCTTAGTTTTTATGGAAAGTAATGCATTATGTTACTTTTGCATTGTCAGCTGATCTGCGCTTGCTTATTTGTTTTCAATAACAGAGATCCCAAAAGTTATATTTTTGGCAACGATAAGGGTCCTTTCAAACCAAAATTTAAATTAATAAGCCTCAGGCTGAAGGATGAGTCTCTGCACCTCACTCATGATTTCTCAACATGGCAACACGAGAGCTGTCAGTCAATGAATGGGAAAACAAAGTAACTGGTGTTACTTATTTGAAAAAGTAACTCAGATATTTTGTTGTAATTTTAAAAGTAATGCATTACTAGTTACTTACAAAAGTAATCTGATTATGTAACGTGTTACTTTTAATGCGTTGCTCCCAGTGTTGGGGGTAACACATTACAACTAACTAATAAAGTAACGCATTACTTTTTAATTTACAAGAAAATATCAGAGTTACTTTTTCAAGTTACTTTGTTTTCCCATGTAAAGACTGACAGCTCTCGTGTTGCAATGTTGAGAGAAATCAGGAGTAAGTGCAAAGGCGTGGTGTTTGTTGTGTAAATATGGATACTGTAGTTCTAGACTAAATGTCAACATGCATTTATTCATCTCACTTGCAAAAAACAGATTCAGTATTCCTCAAGATGAATAAAAACAGTGCATTGCAAACTCAAAATATGATGCAAACCTGCAATAATTAAATGCTAAATAACATAATAAAAAATCCCATTTTATTAACCAATGTCTTTGCTGCTGACCTTCGATGATCCAGTGCAACCATACTAATGAACAAAAATTACTTTAGATAAACATAACGTTTATTTCTTTTTTTTTATTGCTGAAGAGTGTTGAACTTTCTTCTCCTGCATCCTTTTCTTCGTGCAATCCAGAATGCACAACTGAAAGGTTTAAGTAAACCCTCTACCGTACAGACATATTTACATTTCCTTCAGCCTGAGGCTCATTCTTTTCACTTTTGGTGTGAAAGTGCTTTTATATTTGCCAAAAATAGAAGTTCTTATATTAAAAACAAACAGGCCCAGCCCTGATGAGAAAAAGTAATGCAAAAGTAACATAGCGCATTACTTTCCATAAAAAGTAACTAAGTACCACAATTAGTTACATTTTTAGAGAGTAACACAATATTGTAATACATTACTTTTAAAAGTAACTTTCCCCAACACTGTGTTGATGCACATGTGAAGGTCTGTTCTCTTTACATCAGAACACAAGTCAAGACTGTTTATTCAGAGATCCCCGCTGCATCACCGACTCTGCGCTCGCCTCTGCAGACACTGGAGTCCAGCAGGTCAGAGATTCACTCATTCGTGAAGTTCAGGGCTTTATTATTTTATCTAGTGTACTGTAAGTGGATGTCTTGTGCAGGACGGTCAGCAGTCGGGATGTTTGTACGGTCTGTGGGAAACCCATCGCTGGATCAGAGAGGATGATTCTGGAAGATCTGAAGATCATCAGCCACACGTCCTGCTTCAGGGTAAAACATCAGTCGCGTCTGAATGTGAATCTGATGCTCAGAGCTGAACTCTGATGTGATGTGATGTGTGTGTGTGTGTGTGTGTGTGTGTGTCAGTGTGCAGTGTGTCGCTGTGATCTCGGAGGTCTGGAGGCGGGGAAGTCTCTCTGGGTTTATCGGGAGCGAGTGAACTGCACAAACTGCTACAGTAAAATCAGAGGTAATGCGGTGCTTCTTCACAGCAACATCACGACACAACACTCAAAATCAATTATGGTTTAGATATAACCTCTAACTATCATGTACTGTGAAATACACTTCATACACACTGTCATAACACATGCTGACTGTGTTGATTTCAGGTCAGTGGTATATTTGAGATCGACGGACATCAATCCATGGAGACAATAATTCAGCCCAGCTGATCTTATAAATTACAGCTGATTAAGATTTGAAATGGCATAAGGATATGAGGCATGCTTTATGTTATATTCGTGAGGAAAATGTTTACAGGATTTATAAGGTAATGCTTTCTTGAAGTTATTAACAGGTAAATCTTTGATAATTCAGGAGAATATATACTCAAATATGCAAATTCAACCTGTTCTCTTAATTTCATTGAGTGTAACTGACATTGATGTTCTGTAAGTCAGCTGAAAATATGATACGCACATAATAAAACTATATTCTGATTGTGACGAGTTCTCTTTTAATGCAGTACATTAGATAGATGTGTGAGAGTGTGTGTGTGTGTGTGTGTGAGTGTGTGAGAGAGAGAGATAGTGTGTGTCTGAGTGTATTTTGTGAGTGTGTGTGTTTTGTGTGTCTGTGAGTGTGTTTTGTGAGTGTGTGTGTGTGTGTGTGTGAGACAGTGTGTTGCGTGTGTGTGTATGTGTGTGTGAGTTTGTGTTGCGTGTGTGTGTGTGTGTGTGTGTTGGGTGGAGAGAGTGTGACAGTCTCGTCTCTGATTGGCTGAGCGTGTCTCGTGCTGTCTCGCTGCTCAGCCCATCGCGCCGCTGGTCGTCGGTAATCTCCGCCGGTGTGCGTCGGTGTGCGGTGCTGGAGCCGCAGATGATGGCGGAGCGGGAGGTGCTGAAGCTGCAGGAGCTCGTGCGGAAACTGGAGCGGCAGAACGAGCAGCTGCGGACGCGCGCGACCTCCCGCTGCATCCCGAGCCCGTGCCTGTGTTTCCCGCAGGACGATCCGTTCCCGTATTTCCAGCCGCATTCCGCCGTGGACGAGGATGAAGATGAGGATGATGAAGATGAAGACGAGCTGCTGCTGCTGGATCTGGAGAGCGCGATTCCGAGCGGAGAGTCTGATGAGACCTGGTGAGATCCATTGTGTTCTTATGAGTCTGGATTCACACTGAACACCAGCATGATCCGGATCAGTCCACATCCTGCTGTGTGATTCACTGAAACATTTGAGTCAAACAGTTGTCTCTCTCTCACACACACACACACACACACACACACACACACACACACTGCCCTAGATAGTCAACAGCATGAGGAGCAGTGAAGATGACATGTGAACCAGATTCACTGCCCAGTTCACTTTTATGAGGACGAGTTTTTAGCAGGACTAGAGTTATTAACCAGTCACTTCTGTTTGATTTCATGGGTAGTTAATTATGAGCTTACATTTATGCCAGAAACAAGTCGGCTGCTTGTACTACATACTTTAATGTGTGTCTACAGTCACTGTGAACATGTTGAGATCAGTATATGTTGATCTGTTTATGGGCGTTTTCTCACCATCTTTCTAAATCTCTGAATATTATGACAAAGTGTGAAGATGAAACCCAGTAGACTTCAAATTCATTCATGTTAAAGAACAGAAAAATAACTCTAGTGAAAAATAAATATGCTGAAATGTATTTGAAATACATTTATTTTGTTCTAAGTATACTGCAAATACATTTGCACATTTATGCACTTAATGAAAATATTCTGCAACAACTAATTTTGTGCTTAATGCACTAATTTTGCAGAAGTAGTGCCAACTAAAGATATACTGAAGTATATTTGATTGTGGTAAAGTGGAGCTATTGCAAGTATACTTCAGGTACATTTTAAATATCTTGCATTTAAAGACTGATATTATTCAAAGATCATACAATCCTCATCAATAGTGACACATTAAAAGACATTTTAGCCTTAATATTAAGAAATGTGGATTGTGCACAAGTAGCACTCCAAATAATGTTTAATTATGATTTTTATATCAGTAAGTCTTAAGCATAATGTCAATAAATATGTTAATTGTTTTGAACTATACTTAGTATGAGACAAATGTATTTTAAATATATTACTTTTTTTTTTTTTTTTACAATTTTTTTTTTTACATTATGTAGGTCATTGAATATCTGTAAAATGCATCGCAGAGCGAACGTATAAAGCATAAAACTGAGCTGAACACACAACACCAATAAAACAACAGCAGTAACGCTAGTCAGACTGATGGAAGCAGTCTGCACTTTATTTGGCACAAACACAACGGCATAATTAACGGTTACATTTGGATAGGGTTTGAGTGCTGTTCCCTGTGAATCACATCCAGCAGATTGAGCTCGACTTCAGATGAACGTGAGCTCCAGATCATCAGCGCCTGATGGTCCATCAGCAGAAGAGTTCGGATTTATGCTTGAGAAACGATCGGTCTTTATTTCGCATTCAGAATAATTCACTGAGAGGTGACAACAGGAGCTAAACTGGGAAATTGAGTAATTAGGAAGCCGATTAAGCATCCGTCTTATTTACGATGCGTCATGGGTCAGTCATGAAAGCCAAATCTTGTGACTGAAGATTAGTGTCTTTAAAAGGATTTCTGAGTGTCTGAGGAGCTGAAATCATATTCACGTCTATCAGAATCACATGTGCAGGAATGATCTGAACAGAAGCACCAAGTTGTGTATACAAGGTGTCGTTTTGGACATAGATTAACTCATGGACATTTATTGATTGGTGAAGAAGCACCAAAATGTCAGTATTGTGGGACTCCCTTGAAGGTGAAGAATGTGCTTTTGGTCTGCCCAATATTTTGAGACAAAGGTTATTATCAGGACAAATTCTTAAGGACTTGTTTTATAAGATGGACCCAGAAAAACGTTTTCAATTTCCTTCAAAAGTAAAGTTAAAAAATCTTTTATAGAATTTTATGTAGACTTTGTTTTGTAATTGCTTTATTTAAATTTTTGTATATTGTATTATGCACTAATGTATTGTTTTCTTTTAATGTATAATCTTTGTTTGCCATGAAATAGCCTATAAAGCTGATCTGGCAATAAAATTAAATCAAATCTGAAATCTGAGCAGAAGCTGATTCTCGCTCCGCTCTCTCCTCAGGCTCTATGTGTCTCCCAGGTCTCATCTGTGGTCCGGCGCCGGTCTGGACGCTCTGAGGTGGACTCGACACGTTCTGGATCAGCAGCGGCCCGAGCTGGACGCCGACCAACACTCGCTCTGCCAAAGACTGGAGTCCGGTACGTCAAACCAGACCAGAACTGAGTCTGATCTCTGTGTGAAAACATCAGATACTCCACCAGAATATGTGACCCTGGATCACAAAACCAGTCATAAGTGTCATTTTTAAGCTTTCCATTGATTTATATGGTTTGTTAGGATAGGACAATATTTGGCCGAGATACAACAATTTGAAAATCTGGAATCTGAGGGTGCAAAAACATCAAAATACTGAGAAAATCGCCTTTAAAGTTGTCCAAATGAAGTTCTTAGCAATGCGTATTACTAATAAAAAATATCTGCCAATGGGGCAAGAAAAATAATCTTGTTTAGCCTTTGAGTTAAGATTATTTTTCTTAACCCATTGGAAAATATTTTTTCTTGTTTTAAGCAAAAACTTACAAAATTTTGATAGTTTTTTTCAAACAGAAGAATTAATATCTTAAGTCATTTTACTTGTCAAGTAAATGCATCTTGATTCAAGAATGTTTAGATATTTATACTAGAAAACAAGACAAAAACACTAAGAAATTCATTTTTTGCAGTGTATTGATATTTAAACTGAAAATTTACCAAAACAAATTAGTATTCCACAAGGTTGGAATTGTAACATTATTATATCTGTTAATGAAGTATACTGCACTTTTTTGTACTGTAAATTTAAAGGGGTCATATAATACGATTTCACCTTTTTAACTTGTGTTGGTGTGTAATGTAGCTGTGTGAGCATAAACAACATCTGCAAAGTTACGAAGCTCAAAGTTCAATGCAAAGGGAGAAATTGTCTTTTACAGAATTAGCATAGCATCACCTACAGCGAACGGCTGGTAAGGTACTACAACAAAATAATTCCAGGTTAGTGACATCATAAACCCAGATAAACCCCGCCCCTGGGAACATGCAATGAAGGGGGCGGAGCCATGCTGTGCTGTTTTAGAGAAGAGGAAGAAAACTAGGGGTGCATGTAAAAATCTATTCATATACTGTATGAATCGCGATTCTGTCTTCTAACAATTCTAATGGATTCACAAGTTTCTAAATCAATGTTCTAAAGCAGTGGTTCTCAATACTCGCATCGCCCTGCTCTGCATCTCTCTCTCTCATTCAGATCAGCTCAGCTTTTCACATAGCTATGACAAGCGTTAAACATGGATGTGCATGTGGTTGCTGTACTGTATTAAAGCTTTAATCATAATAAAACCGTATATTAAAAGCTAACATAAGTAGCTTAATAACAGTGTATCTAAAAGTATGAGACAACAACAAACAAAAAACATAGGCCTACCATTAAAATCTGTGTTTGCACAGGTTCTGCATGATCCTCTTCACTAATATTCTCTGGGTCTCAATCGGGCTTAAACTGATAAGCAATATAGACGACGTCATTGTTTCCAATACAACCAGAGCACATGCCGCTGAGCTGAGGGGCAGGACGTTTAGACACGCACTAGAGGTGATTTAGCCAATCACAACACACTGAGACAGCTAACCAATCAGAGCCCATCGTGTATTTCTGAGGGAGGGCCTTCACAGAACCAGGAAGTCAACTGGCCATTTTTAAACTAGCTGAAAAGCAGTGTACAATACAGGTAAATATGTGAAAAATAATGCCAATTTTTTTAAAAAACGAAGCATGAACATGTTGCTGTGCACCCCATAAACACAATCAAGCCTTCGAAAAAATCCATTAGACCACCCCTTTAAGTTAAATCTATAAAACTTAAAATGTTGTTAATACAGAGTTCTGGCATGAAACTCTAGATGGCGCTGCAGTCTGATCAGGTCTAACTCAATCTGACCTAATGACATCATTATCACATAGCAGAGCTGATTGGTTCTCTCCTGTATCGGTAGCCAATGAGCTCTCTGCTCAACATTCAAATATATGACTAGTGTTTGTTGTAGCAGTTGGCAGCCCGCTTCAGAACAGCTGAAATCAACATCTAAGATAAGTGAATGCTCTTTTAATCCATATCGCTGTGTATATTTGTGTGGTCTGCCTAACTGAATACAAAAATGAGCAACCATAAACAAGTTTAAACTAAGTGTCATATTAGCAGTTTGCATTGCATGCATCAGTGAAATATTAAGCATATTAGTAGCAGCATTTAGCATCTGTGTTAATACAGCTGGAGCAAAGGTGTTTAGAGCATGTAATCGCTAGTAGCGAACATGAACAGGTTAAATGAAATAAGCATTCTTGTGTATGCATTTTAACTGGTGTTCACCATACAGTCTACATCGGCGTAATCTCAATGTTCATGTTCGTAATTTCTAAGATTCATGTTTTCATTGTGTTGAGTTGTGGTTGATTTCAGCTACACGCAGCGTCAGAAGCACACACTTATTGCAGTCATATCATTGACAGTGTTGCGGAAGAAGGGAATTAAGAGTTATCGCTAAGATCACTATCTATGGTGATGTAGTCCTGAATGAAATTCATTATGGGTAGTGTAGTTCAGAGAAATGTGCTTGTGTGGCGTGTGCTCTAGCTGTGCTGTGTAGTTTCAGAAAACGGAGAAAGAACGTTTTTATTCTGCTTTTATTTCAGTTCATTCAAGTCAGTCCTCCCAGGAGTTTTGTGCACTGTAACCCTGATAACTTTTATCTACATGAGAGAGTGAATGGCATGCATCGACTAACTTTGTCCATCTTCATTGCACGAACATGAATTAAGGAGCTGTAAGCCTGCCCTGGGACTGATGAAGTGTAGAAAATAACAGCAGATATCAAATGACTAAATTATGATATTTGCTCAGGTGGATGCTGGGTCCTTATTCTATTGGATTGCAACATATATCCATTTTGTTAATTAATGTTACACATAGTGCGCGTCTAATTAGAGTTAAGCCAGTCGGCGTGGTAGGCAAGGCACACATAGTCATAGGCCACTAGTGTTAAGTCAGTTGGCGTGGTAGCCCAGGCACACATAGTCATAGGCCACTAGTGTTAAGCCGGTTGGCATGGTAGCCCAGGCACACATAGTCATAGGCCACTAGTGTTAAGCCAGTCGGCGTGGTAGGCAAGGCTCACATAGTCATAGGCCACTAGTGTTAAGCCAGTCGGCGTGGTAGCCCAGGCACACATAGATAGTAATACATGCGGTTCACATGGCTCTTCGGAGCAGCAGCAGTACATATGTTTTGGCGATAGATCTGCTTTGTTGGGGGGTGTCTTGTCTTTCCTTGTCTGTTCATCTTTATATGTGTTGATACATGCATGTCCACTGATGCAGAAGTTTATCCTTATATTCAGCAGCATGCATATATTTGGCTTGTAGGGATGTCAATTTTTGAATATTTCCATAATCGATCGTCGTTTAAATTAACGATCAATTAATTGATTAATCGTTAACCTTAATACTGCAAAATGTGTCTATTGCAGTGGCATATAGTCACCAGACAGGATGTGCAAATGCCACTCAAAACGCCAGCTTCCTCACCCAAATGAAAAGGGTTTTTAGTCTAAATAAAAGGCTAGTAGCAGGATCGTAAAATGAATGGATGTGATTATGATCATTTGATAAAATGAAGAAAGCACGCAGTAGTTACGCACGGGATCATTATACTTCGTGTGCTGTTTCATATCCTGTCACAGAGACCACTGAATGCACCTTTTTAAATGGTTTCACGGTGCTCGTTGTTTTATTTTAAAATTTTGCAATTGACATTATTGGGATTTAAAATAAAATGATCTCAAACGTAAGCATGGCGCGTGGGGCTGTGACGCTTCCAAAACCACCGGCGGTGCTACGGCAAAACGTTACCCATCTGAAACATTTTAATGGGAGTATTATGACACAAATGAGGTACAAAGCTTTGTTAATAAGAGAAATAATTGGTTAGCAGGCAAATCTTACATTGCGACCATGCTTTTGGATTCATGCCGTTCGAGCGCATACATTTAAATCAAGCCATACGCGGCTTTGTGTTCTGTTTTGCCGGATGGTCACGAATTTAATAATATTTATTGTTTCTTTTCCCAAATCCTCACTGTCTCACCATCTAGAATCGCAGGTTTATTTTATTGTTGTTCACTTTTAATCACTGTTTTCGCGTCTCTTACTGTGGTAAACGTGAGGGGGGAAATGAAAGATTTCGTGGCCATGAATTAAGAATTCGTTACTAGGCTATGACTTAAACTGTTCCCGCATTTAAGTTAAATCATGGGTTTTCTAGGGAACAAATTAATGAAACATGAACACAAATTAATATGTAGTAGGAACGAATTACAAGCTGTAGGAATGAATATAGGATCTGTCCTGCTTGCGTCAGCAGCCCTGTCAAAGCGAAGTGCCCTATATGCAACAATTAGCCTAGGGAAATAATTAAAAATGACTTATTACTACTTTTCAATACAAAAGAACTTTGTATTGTATCTGTTTTAATGTACTTTTAAAGTTTGGATCACATTAAAAGCATACTCACAGCCATTTGCATGTGTTTTGCACATGAGCCGCACGCATTCCAAAATGAAACTGCTTAATCGACCATCGATAGCTTTTATCAATTACGTCTCTTATCGACAATTAATTGATCATCGATTAATCGTTGACATCCCTATTGGCTTGTATTGTATTGTCCCTTCTATGTCTCCTGCTTTGTTGGGGGGTTATATCATGTATGTTATATTTGCAGCAGCAGTATTTCTTACATGCTCACAGCAGCATGTTGTGGATGTATTGGCAGTAGCAAGTAATACTCGGTACTTGCTCTGCCACAGCAGCAGCGTAGCAGATCTATTCCGCCAAGACTAAATACATTAACATTGTCATGTACATTACCATGCCAGTCTCTCCGAGATTTGGCATGACAGAACTGTATTTTATTTACGGTAAAGTTCTGGCAACCGCAGCTGCTGGTATTTGACCTTAGTTTTGACAGATTGTTTTTCAGTGCATGTATGTGCATAAGAATGAAAGCCGTTCAGGATCAGTTTGTGATGATGAGGGCGGAGCGGCCAGTGCAGGTCAGGAGCGGTCAGTGATGAGGATATGAGGACTAATGTAAGGACGCACTGAGCTCTGCGTTTTAATGCGGCCCGTATATAAACACAGGAGCTCAGAATAACCAGTGTCATCTTATTAACGCAGGCTCGTCTAGTGTGTTAAATCAGCTGGGGGCGGAGCCATCATGAATATGTAATTTGAGAGAGTGTGATGGACAGCTCTGACTCTGGACACTTGTAATGCGTTCAGGATTTAGTGGTAAGCTTGTTACTCGGCTAAATAAACCCTGTGTCACATTCACAAAGACACCCGAGCTAGTCACAGCGTTAACCCTTCACTAACTAGTGCTGATGCTTCGCTGCTATATTCAGCCTGAATGAGTGGGTTAGACGAGCCGTAACCATAGCAACTGTGTTTACATGAAAGGAGCCGGCTGTTCATGCTAAGTGCTGTGTAGCGTGTGATGATTACTGTGTTCAGCAGATTCAGCACTAGTGTGCATGAGCATATTCAGCTGGAATATTGTGTTTGATAATGGACTGGATGAGCGTTTGATTCACGTGTTCATCAATATGACGACTGACTCAAGGCTCATAGATTGTGTGTGTGTGTGTGTGTGTGCACTTGTACAGCTATCTTTGTGAGGGCCGGTTTGAGTTTTAGAGCATCGGAGTGAGGACAAAATTGTAAAGTGAGGACATTTTGGCCGGTCCTCACTTTCTGAGAGCCCTTTAAAAGGCCTGTTTGAGGGTCAAGACTTGGTTTTAGGGGTCAGGTTATAATTGGGTCAAGGGTAGGTTTAGGGTAAGGGTTTGGGTGAGGCACTTAGTTCTGATGGGTAGGGTTAGGGTAAGGAGCTAGAGATTGCATTGTGTCAATCAATGTCCTCACAAAGATAACTATACAGAGTTGAGTGTGTGTTTGAGTGTGTGTGTGTGTGTGAGTGTGTGAATCCTCTCGTGTGCTGAATGAATTGTTGTCTTCAGTCATCTCGTGAGTCTGTCTGACACTCAATGACTGTTTGTCCCTCAATGGGGTTTTTTTCCACAGCATCTCTAACCTCTTCCAAAACACACAGACAGACAGACACACACACACACACACACACATGTGCAGCAACAGTCGGTGATGTTGTTCATTTCTGTCTCCTTCAGTCAGTAGATGGAGGTCAGGTTTCTCCTCTCCTGCTTTTCCTCGTGCTCGTATCGTTGGAGTTTCTCCTCTCTGCACCTCCTCTCCCTCCTCCAAACCCTGTCCTCCCCTTCCCAGCAGCTCCTCCTGTGAGAGAGCAGGTAACACACACACACACGCGCACACAAACACGTTTGTTTTTGTGAATTGTGGGGACTTTCCATAGACTTCTATTGTTTTTATACTGACCTATACTGAACTATATTTTCTATCCCTTAACCCAACTCTAACCCTAAACCTACCCCTTACAGAAAACCATTTGCATTCTTACACTTTCAGATAAACATCATTTACTATTTTTAATAATTTTTTCCCTCGTGGGGACCACAGGCCGGCCCCACAATGTCAAAAATTTCAGGTTTTACTATCCTGGTGGGGACATTTGGTCCACAATGTAGCATAAACAAGAACACACACACACACACACACACACACAGAGAACTCGTCTCATTGTTTCTCTGTCAGGTTAATGATGTGTTGTGTGTTGAACCCATCTTTTATACACTAGTACACTCAAGTGTACTACCACAGGTAACTAAATATTTTTAATACAGAGATAGTATGTTAAAAGCACATTTTGGTTCATGGTGTCTGAAAATAGCAGTTGAGTACACTTAGATGATCTTAAGTTTATCTTAAGAAGTACTAAAGAACAATTTTTAGTATATTAAGGACAAAATTAGTGCATGAAAATAGAGCACTTTAAGTACATTATGGAAGTGCACTTTTTTTTTTCACCTGGGTTGCCACATGATGATTATGTTCCTCATAGTAATGTGAGGAAACTCCACATGTGTTCTGGAGAAGAGCTTTAAGTTTTAACAACATGAGTCTGAACAGGTTTTCAAACACTCAACATCACAGCAACAGGAGACACATGACAAATGAACACATTAACACGTTTGATCTCCAGCGACTGGATTGATTCATTGTCTGAAGCTAAAAACTCTCAGTCTGTGTCCATCAGACACTATGTGATTAATATGAAAGAAATCTGTCAACTCACATTACTGTAAATCATGTGAAGTTGATTATAGCCTTTAGTCGTTGATGTTCTGTGAGTCTGTCCAGTCTTGTCTTCTCCTTCACGCTTCTCCTCTCACACGTTCCTCCATCACTCCTGCTGATGTCACATGATCACGTCTCCATGTTTGTGTTGTTCGTCAGGTCGCAGCGTGAGGCGCAGTGTGTTCGCTGATGTGAGTGCGTCTGAGCCGGACGATGACTCTGTTACTCTGGGTTATAAGCTGCAGGACCTTACAGACGTCCAGGTGATGGCCCGACTGCAGGAGGAGAGTGAGTATGAAGATCCAGATCCACAAAACACGTCAGGAACACGCCACACTACACACCACATATATACAGAAAAATAAGACCGTTAAGCACATTTATTCATTTGAAAAATATGATTTAAATGTTATGCACTTAAAATATTATGCATTTTTAAATATTATATATTATACATAGTACATTCTGAAAAAAAAAAGCATTTATGAAGGCGTCTTTATTGGCATTGATGGCATTGACTTTAACATCCATAGAACTAAAGGGCCTTTTTGTAGTGACAAAAAGAATCTTTATTTTTCTATTATTAAAATGTTTGGCACATTAAGAAAACATGGTTCTTTTTAAGAACTGATCGCTGAAAGGTTCTTTGTGGAACCAAAAATGGTTCTTTAAAAATCATTTTTTATCCTTTCTTTAAAAGACTGAATACATTATTAGCTGTTTCCATCCACCTATTTTTATGCAATTTTTAAGATATCGCATTAAAAATGTGGGACGGAAATGCCAAGGTGTGTATAAAAATATAAAAATGTGCATTAAAAACATATGTGCTCAAATGCATCTATTATTTTTATTTTTTATGTTTTGCACCTGTTTCCCAGAAAGTGACGATTGTGTTCTTTTGAAAACGGTTCTTTATTTGCAAAATGTTTTATTCGATATTCTAATTTTGTGCATGAGTTAAATTCGCAACTTTGAATGGCAACACAGCTATGGTAAGTTTTGGGGTAACGCATCGCATTACAAGTAACGCAGTTTACGTAATCAGATTACTTTTTTCCAAGTAACTAGTAAAGTAATACATTTAAATTTACAGTAAATATCTGAGTTACTTTTTCAAACAAGTTACGCCAGTTGCTTTGTTTTCCCATGTATTGACTGACTGCTCTCGTGTTGCCATATTGAGAAATTGTGAGGTGCAGAGACTCTTCCTTCAGTCTGAGGCTTATTCATTTCACTTTTGATGTCAAACAGCCTTTACAGTTGCCAAAAAAATTAACTTTTGAGTTTTTTATTATTAAAAAACAAATAAGCAAGCCCAGCTCAGCTGACAAAAAGTAACACAAAAGTAACAATGCATTACTTTCCATAAAAAGTAACTAATGCAAGTAGTTACTGTTTTATGGAATAATGCAATATTGTAATGCATTACTTTTAAAAGTAACTTTTCCCAACACTGTCTGTGGTATTTTGTTTTATTGAATTGAATTTATGCTCATATTAATTTAAAAATGGACAGAATGAAGTTCATGACTGTAATACATTAAAGAAAATGTTGGAGAAATGTGCAAAAGATCCTAAAATCTTAATGCAAAATATAATTTCTTATGAAATGATCCTGATTTCATCAGGATGTGAGTGGAGGCATGTTTCATCGCTTTAAACCACTAGAGAGTGTAAAAAGCATGTGCATGTAGAATATTAACACAAGTAATTCATCCATCTGTGTCATTATTTTGTATCGTTGATATGTTTGTGATGAAGCCATGTGATCTTAAACACAAATCCTGAGTGAAGAACACAAGCGGCTCATATCCACCCTAAACTCACAAGACTGACATAAGAACTGTATTTTTTTATTTTCCTTCATGCTGAAATGTGACGTGGGTGTTTCTCCATCAGGTTTGCGTCATGACTACGCCACCACCTCCTCCTCCTCCTCCTCCAACTCCTCCTCCTCCTCCTTTGCGAACCGCCGCAGCGCCAGCTTCTCCTTCCAGTTCGGCCAGCGCGGTGATTCGCACCTGGACGAGGAGGAGGAGGAGGAGGAGGATGAAGATTACGGTCAGTTACCACCGCCGCAGCCACGCCTGAGTCGAGCCGGACCGCTGCAGCGCGGGCTGCCGCATTCACACACCTTCAGCAGCATCAGAGACTGGACGCGCAGCAGCACAGCCACGCAGACGCAAGCGCAGACGCAGACGCCAGTGTACTGCAGTGAGACGCAGCCCAGCCTCAGGAGCAGCTCAGGTGAGATCATCATCATTATTAGACTGATTTACTGAAGCAGAGGCAAGAGTTCAGGACAGACTGTGAGTCAGCCTGAAGAAAATGATGAAACTACATCACAACTGCAACTCAGTATGCAAATTAATGCAAAAAACACCAATCACAGTCCAGTATACACACATTTTTTTAGTGGTGCATTCTGATGATAAACACTATTGTTCAAAAGTTTGGCATCAGTATGATTTTCAAAGAAATTAATATGTTTACTTGTGAAAGATGCATTAAATTGTAAATAATAAAAAGTAAAAAGTGACAGTAAAGACATTTATAATGAAAGATGATAAAAGATTTATATTATTTCAAATAAATGCTGTTGTTTTGAAGTTTCTATTCATCTGTGAATCCTGAAAAATAAAATATATGACAGTTTCTACAAAAATATTGGGCAGCACAACTGTTTTCAACATTGCTAATAATCAGAAATGTTTCTTGAGCAGCAAATCAGTATATTAGAATGATTTCTGAAGAATCATGTGACACTGAAGACTGGAGTAATGATGCTGAAAATTCAGATCTGATCACAGAAATAAATTACATTTTAACAGATATTCACATAGAAATCAGCTGTTTTACATTCAAATAATATTTAAGAATTTTTAATTGTATTTTTGATCAAATAAACACAGCCTTGGTGAGCAGAAGAGACAAATCTCACCGACCCCAAACTTTTGAACAGTAGTAAACTCAATGGGAGATTTATAGTATGACATTAATAATCATATTCTTTGTTTCTGTGTGAATCTGAGGTTGTGTTGATCTCAAGCTGATGGTTGAAGGTTTTAGTACTGTTTTTACCCATAAACCCCAGACTGATCTGAGCACTGATCTCTATTAAAGCTGATTCTCTTGTGTTTCTGTCACTGTTGTACTTCCTGTGTGTGTGTGTGTGTGTGTGTGTGTGTAATCCTCCGGCATCAACTGCGGAAATCAGTTGAAAATGAGAGTAAGTTTATAAATGTTAATGTTTTATTAAGGAAAATGTGATACATTAATGATTGTTTGTACTGATGTGAGCAGATGGGCTGATGGGTAAAACTCGCTGATGTTCAGATGTGAATGAGTGAATCTCTAAGCGTCTTAACACACACACACACACACACACACTCTCTCACACACACATACAGTCGTGTCTCAATCCTCTTAAAGCACATCAGATGTAATTGGGCTTTAATCTAATGTGAACATGTTTTATTAATGTCAGCGGCTCATGTTTATCTCTCTTGCGTGTGATTGGCTGGTCTGACAGGAAGTGCTGTTTCTCCAGATAAGCTGAGGAGGAGTATGCCGAACCTGCTGGTGTCTGCGGGTCTGAGTCCAGTGTCGTCCGGTCCAGCGCTGCCGTCGGCGTCCATGAGGAACAGCCAGAGCTTCGACTCGTCCGGCGCTCTGACGCGTCTCCAGAGCTGCAGTACGTCTCCAGAGCATCTGTGTGTCAATAGCTGTGTTTCCATCACACTGTTTTATGTGCATTTTGAAGTATTGCATCAGAAACAAGTGATGGAAATGCCAAATTTCAAATAAAAATCCCTTAATTTGCAAAAAAAATTTTACGCTCGCTTGAGGTGGTCTTTGACGAATAATGGCAGATGGAAGTGCATTTGCCGTATAAATTCCTCCATGTGCATCAAAAAATCATGTGACTTTGAGCTACACTATATTGCCAAAAGAATTGGGACACCCCCTTCTTTAGAACAGAAAAAGGCACTTCCAAAACTGTGGCAACAAAGATGGAAACATAATGCATGTATTTAAAAATTGTATTTCCATCTCTGTTGCAACAGTTTTGGAAGTGCGTTTTTCTGTTCTAAAGAAGGGGGTGTCCCGATACGTTTGTCCATATAGTGTATGCACAAGTCATTGGTGTTTGGTGATGAGTTTTTGGCTCAAGATCTGCATTTAAAGTCACACCAGAGGTGTTCAGCTTGGATTAGGACTTGGCTTTCTGCAGACCAGTCAAGTTCTTCCACACTGACTAAATCAATCATTTCTTTTTGAACCTTGCCTTATACACAGAGGCATTGTCATGTTAGAATAGAAAAGGGTCCTGTCCAAACTGTTGCTTTAAAATTAGAAGCACACAATTCCCTAGAATATCATTATATGCTTAAACATTAAGATTTGGACTCATGGAAATTACTAAAGTAGTCAAACCTGTTCATTAGACGGGGGTGACCCAATACTTTTGGCAATATAGTGTATGATACGGTGAAAGCTGACCGGACAGCGGACTGATTTTGTTCCACAGCATCTGAAATGTTATGGTCATTCTGAAATGCCCGAGCAAAGCCTGTCGTCAAAGTATTTCTGTATAATTGTCTCCAACTGTCTTACATGACTGCACTCCCAAACAGCAGGCATCCACCTCTGAAAGCAATGACTGCATTTAATGTTTCATCTGCTCACTCTGAGGTGCAAGCAATTTATTATATGTGACGCTGGAAGACAAAAGATACAACTATTTGAAAATCTGGAATCTGAGGGTGCAAAAAAATCAAAATACTGAGAAAATCGCCTTTAAAGTTGTCCAAATGAAGTTCTTAGCAATGCATATTACTAATCAAAAATTAAGTTTTGATATTTTTATGGTAGGAAATTTACTAAATATCTTTATGGAACACGATATTTACTTAAAATCCTAATGATTTTTGGCATAAAAGAAAAATGGATAATTTTGACCCATACAAATATACCTGTGCTACTTATGACTGCTTTTGTGCTCCAGGGTCACAAATATGAAAATTCTTCTATTCAGTGGCTTCTCCTACTTTTCTTAGTGATATATAGTGCCAGTTTATCAGGAAGTGATGATTTTGTTCTCTTTGACTCGTTGGATGGAAACGGTGCTTATTCACAAATGTTATATTTCAATTTTGCACACAAGTTAAATTTGCAACTTTGGATGAAAACCCGGCTAATCTGATTGTGTTTTGTGTTTCTCTGTGCAGTTCCTGCTCCTGCGCAGCTGCAGAGCCGTGTTCAGAGCGTGGGGAACTTCTCGACCCGTCAGCCGCTCAAAGCCACCGCTTATGTCAGTCCCACCGTCAAGGGCCCGTCGCCCATCACCTCGTCCGTCAGTTTACAGAGTCTGTCGGTCAGCGGGATCCCCAAAGCGGCTGCGTCTCAAATCCCGTCTCGCAGTGGTCTGCCTCGGCCTGCATCCTTCATGGCCAGCGGCTCCGGCCCTCGCAGCAAACTCTCTGCACCCGCACGCAGGTAAAGATCTGCGGCTGCCTCAAATCCTCAAAGCTGCTTTAATATTACACTCCAAACTCATTCGGATTAAAACCTAAAATTAGTAGGTTATGAAAAATTCAGGTTGAGATCCTGAAGAATTTAGATCTGCTGACCTAAAAGCAGCGGATTGAGCGTGTAAAGCAGCCGCTGGCATGAAAACCACATTAATGTGTGCCGTTATGATGAAGCTCAGCAACCATAAACTGATTACAACCATATGACTTATACTTACTGTAACAGTAAAGCTTTACACTGACGTCCCATTACACTCTTAAAAATAAAGCTTCCAAAAGGGCGTTTTCGCAGTGATGCCATAGAAGAACCATTTTTGGTTCCCCAAAAAAGCTTTCAGTGAACAGGTCCTAAAAGAACCATTTTGAAGAAGATTTTAAAACTCTAAAGAACCTTTTTCGACTATAAAGAAACTTTTCTGCATTTGAAAGGTTCCATGGATGTTCAAGGTTCTTCAGAGAACCACTGATGCCGATAAAGAACCTTTATTTTTTAAGAGTGTAGTTAACATGAATACATTAACTAACAATGAGTGATATATTTATTAATCATATTGCTGTTTATTGTTAGTTCATGTCAGCTCAGGTCCATTAAGTAATATTAACAGATGCAAATTTTGATTTTAATAATGTTTAGGAAATGTTGAAATTAAAATTAACATTCTTTAGAAGTATTTTTCATTGTTAGTTCATGTTAGCTCATGTAGTTAACCCATTTATGCTGAAAATCCTTTACCTAATTTGTTGTTCCTGGTCAAAAATGATCTGGCTTTTAAAAATTGCTTATAAATCTCCTGTTGTACTGTATTACCTCCAAATATTGGATTCAATCTCTTTGTCAGGTTTTGTGTTTCTTTCTGGAATTGATTGATTGTAGGCTTCATTGATCTGAGCTTAAACCTCAGTTTTTGAGTAAATATTGCCAAATTATTCACAAATAATGCTTTTTACAATCAAAAACTGAGGAGTATAAGTTCAGATCAATGAGGCCTATGATCAATCAGCTCTGAAAAGAAACACAAAACCTGTGCTAATTGAAAGATAACAAGCTGATAAAAAGATGCAATCCACCATTTAGTGATAAAATATAATAACATGATTTACCACGTCCAAAAGGACGTTCATTTTTGACCAGAAACACCACAAGTGTAACAAGGTGGAAAAATACAAAAATGATCAAGGTTTTTTTTTTTTTGGTAAGCTGTTATAGCCTGTGCACTGCAAAAAATGATTTTCTTGCTTAGTGTTTTTGTCTTGTTTTCTAGTATAAATATCTAAACATTCTTGAATCAAGATGCATTTACTTGACAAGTAAAATGACTTAAGATAAGAATTTTTCTTTTCGGAAAAACTTTCACTTTTGTAAGTTTTTGCTTAAACAAAAATATCTGCCAGTGGGTTAAGAAAAATAATCTTAATTCAAAGGCTAAACAAGATTATTTTTCTTAAGCCACTGGCAGATATTTTTGCTTGTTTTAAGCAAAAACTTACAAAAGTGATAGTTTTTTTCAGAAAATAAGATATAATATCTTAAGTCATTTTACTAGTGAAGTAAATTCATCTTGATTCAAGAATTTTAAAATATTTCTACTAGAAAACGACAGAAATACTAAGAAAATCATTTTTTTGCAGTGTAGTGCAATAACATTAACTAGCATTTTCAGGAAAAGTAAAATCCTCTCCAGATCTAAATGACCAAAACACAACAATGTGAAGAAATGGAACCTCACTGTAAAGTGTCACAGCTGTAACTGTATCATATAATGCTTTTGATTGTTTTGATTGCTGTGTTTGTGCAGTTTGCTGACGCCGCCGAAGAGCCTGGCGACGCTGAGTGCGCTGCGGGACGGAGGCTGGCGTGACGGCTGTTACTGACCGGTTCGGAGTGTCCTGCTGGTCAGGGCCGCTCGCTTCATCACCAAGTGCTCTTGAGGAGCGTCTGACGGGCTTCTTCTCCTCCAGAGCAAACGCACCGGAGGATCTGAGGCATCGCTCATGCTGCTAAATCAGGGCTCCTCGTCCCTGTGCTAAACCAATCCAGCTCAAACTAAACCACTTGAAACGGTTGGAATATGATTCAATTTTTATGATTTCAAAAGGTTTTAACCAACAGGTTTTTAACTATTTACAGGTTTAAATGTGAATGTTTATATGATTCATAGTGCTTTTTAACTTATACACTCTTAATCGCTGATCTGTACGGACCAATTATTGCACCATTTGTAAATGTATTTGACTTAAATTAATGTTTTGATTATAACTGTTCTTGTTGTATTAATTTGATGTTGCACTTTCACTGTTAATGTTTATTTTATCGTTGATGATTTCTTCATTTTGTCTGGAATCAGGATGATTTTCAAAGGCCACAGATGTAGCACTGTATTTATTTCAAAGTTATCTTCTCGTCTTGTTTCCTTAATTTATTGTGTAAAATATATTTAAAAGAGCGTTCTTCATGTTTGCACATTGTTTCTGTAAATGCACCACAGTTTTCTTCTTAAATATTTCTGTGTGACTGATATTTTAATGGGTGTGTCTGTATTTAAGGTCCAAATAAAGTTTTTTATGATTGTGTGCTTCTGATATTTTTATTTCTGTTCTGGGAATCCAATCATTGGACTCTGCTCTACTCATTCAGTCTCAGTGTTGGTGTCACACATTACAAGTAACGCATGTTATGTAATCAGATTCTCTTTTTCAGGTAACTAGTAAAGTAATTACTTTTTAATTTACAAGAAAATATCTGAGTTACTTTTTCAAATAAGTAACGCCAGTTAGTTTGTTTCTCATGTATTGACTGACAGCTCTGGTGTTGCCATGTTGAGAGAAATCAGGAGTAAGTGCAGAGCGTTGTGTGTGAACATGATCTTACTGTAGTTCTAGACTGAATGTGAACGTGCATTAATTCATCTCACTCACAAAAAAACACATTCAGTATTCATCAAAATGGATAACAACAGCAAACTCAGAATATGAGGCAAACAAGCAATAATTAAATATCACAAATATCTTTTATGTATGTAATCCCATTTTATTAACCAATGACTTTGCTGCTGACCTTCAATGATCCAATTCATCCATACGAATAAGCAAAAGTGACTAGATAAACTAACATTTGTCTTTGTAGTGTTAAAAGCAGCACAGCTGAAAGGTTTGTTTGACCTCTACTGTACAGACGTGAATTTACATTTCTTTCAGCTCATTTATTTCACTTTTGGTGTGAAAGCCCTTTTACATTTGCCAAAAATAGAACTTTTTATATTAAAAACAAGCAAGCTCAGCCCAGATGAGAAAAAAATTAACATAACACATAACATTCCACAAAAAGTAACTAAGTAACGCAATTAGTTACTTTTTAGGGAGTAAGGCAATATTGTAACGCAATAGGCTACTTTTAAAAGTTACTCTCCACAACACTAGTCTAGACTACTAATCAACAGTGTTATTTTAGTTTCATTTTGATACTATTATAGTTTTTATATATATTTGTTTTAGATCTAGTTATTTTAGCAAATACAGTTAAACTAAATTAACATGAAAAATCTTGTCTTTGCAGGTAGCTGAAATAAAACGTTTTTAATACTTTATTTCAATTGAAGTTTTTTTTTTTTATTATTATTTCAAGTAATACTAATGTGTTTTTGTATGATTTTAATTTTAGTTGTAGTTACCTATAATAACTCAACCATAATCAACCCATGTGCTGCTGGTTGACTTGATTTCTTCAGGGTCTTAATGAGTAATTATTTCTGTCCTGATGAGCTTCTTCTGACTCGTTTCCCTTCAGTGATAGAAATTTTAGCCCAAATTTAAAACATTTATTTGGTCTTACTCAGGATTTGGGCCTTTGTGATATATTATTCAGCACAACTGGAGTAGGACTGACGATCACCTCATGTTTTAATAAGATTTAATCTGATTAAAGTGAATCTTCAGGACTCGATATAAATTTACTGATGACAATTATTGAGTGCTGAAACACAGTCAGTAGCTATGTTTCCATCCAATGAGTCAAAGAGAACAAAATCGTCACTTCCTGGTAAACTGTGGCACTAAATATCACTAAGAATATAGGAGAAGCCATTGAATATAATAATTTTCATATATGATATAAATTACTTGCGCCTCAGAGAGAGCAGACGTAACACAATAAATGCTGTCACTGCGTTCTGAGGATGCTGCTGTTTGGGAACACAGTCGTGTAAGACAATTATACAGAAATACTTTGATGACAGACTTTGCTCAGGCTTTTCAGAGTGACTACAACAAATAGATGCTGTGAACGAGATCGGTCAGCTGGTTAGTCAAGTTATCCCGTCTCATAGCGCAAAGTCACATGACTTTTTTGATGCGCATGGAGGAATTTATTCGGTAAATGTGTTTCCATTGTAGTTTATGCGCATTTTTTCTTATCGGATAAAAAGTTTATCCTACTCAGTTGTGCGCATAATTTTTTTATGCGCATTTTCCGAATTTATGCGCATCTTGGCGTTTCCATCCAGCGAATTTTTTATGCGATAGTCCAAAATGCGCATAAAAATAGGTGGATGGAAACGTAGCTAGTGTCTCTAACAGCATTTACGAGAGTTATTTCCTGTTTGTTTCTTTTTCTATAGTTTTCGTGTGTACATCTATAATAACAACACGATTAACCTTAATAGGAAATCTTGAATTATGATGATAAATATGGAAAAGAGAATCTTCCCATACCGGGAGTCGAACCCGGGCCGCCTGGGTGAAAACCAGGAATCCTAACCGCTAGACCATATGGGAGTCCTGATGCGCTCGCGACCGGATGCGCTCTTATAGTTACAGAGTGTCACATGATCAGACTCTGCTGTTAAATATGACCGGGTGATCGCAAGGCGGAGTTTTATAGTTTTAACAGTGTTTCTAATATTTGCGCAATCATTCACTGTCGTATTTTTCAGTCTGACTTTAACTGAGCATTTCCGACCCTGCATCAAGTTTTTGTCGCGCCGTGAGTGACGTCATTTTGAAGCGCCAGCAGTGAGCACGTAAAAACATTTACGTAAATTTAAGGGATTTGAAGTTTTCATTCTTCAAAATGTAAGTAATTACGAGCATTTTATTCAGACATTTAAAGAACTTGCGCCACGAGCTGTAACTCATCACGGGGTAAATATAATAAAGAATCGCTGTTTGTTTGTAATCAAGGACTGATTTCTGGAAATCACAGCCGAGGAAGTTCTGTCAGTACTGCAAATGCTGGATCGCGGATAATAAACCCGTGAGTGAATCCAGACACACATTACACAGCTTTCTGTGTGTTTTCATTCATAAACAGAATGTGTTTTCTCGTGTTTTTCTCGCAGTGTGTTGAGTTCCACGAGAGAGGAAAGAATCACAAAGAAAATGTCGCGGCAAAAATCTCAGAGGTGTGTTTTACTGCTGTGATCAGAATACAACACTAGTGTAGTGCACACTACATACTGCATACTACATACTACATACTGCACAGTGCGCACTGCAGCCTAGCGCATGTGACTCTTAATGCACCACAAAACCAGTCATCATTTTTTGAAATCGAGATTTATGCATCATCTGAAAGCTGAATAAATAATCTTTCCATTGATGTATGGTTTGTTAGGATAGGACAATATTTGGCTGAGATACAACTATTTGAAAATCTGGAATCTGAGGGTGCAAAAAAATCTAAATATTGAGAAAATCGCCTTTAAAGTTGTCCAAATGAAGTTCTTAGCAATGCATATTACTAATCAAAAATTAAGTTTTGATATATTTACGGTAGGAAATTTATAAAAAATATCTTCATGGAACATGATCTTTACTTAATATCCTAATGATTTTTGGCATAAAAGAAAAATGGATAATTTTGACCCATACAATGTATTGTTGGCTATTGCTACAAATATACCTGTGCTACTTATGACTGCTTTTGTGCTCCAGGGTCACAGATGATACACACTGCAAAAACAGCACATTTCAAACATTTCTCTGTCTCTGCTGTATGTTACTGTACTCACTGTACACATTTTATGCTTTAAATACACTGATGACTTTCTACATTTGCCAAAATGTGCAGCACTGTCATGCCATAATGCACTGGACTAGATCTTCCACTACTACAGAATAATATCAGACATTATCATCTTTTTTAATCATCTTTTTGTTTAAAGTTACCATATCAGAATAGACAATTCTTATTTTTTATGGAATATTGCAGTGTTCATTATATTTTTAATTTTTATATCTTTATTGCCAAAATATGAAACCTAATGAGAATCTGTAAATATTATAAATATTATAAATTATTTATCTGTGCACATCACAATTGGAAAAGTAAGAAAATAAGAAAAGACCATCACAATCTCAGGTTCATGGTGACTTCAATCAGCCTGACAACATTGTTTTTCCACAAAATTGAATTTAAAAGGGAAAATAACTTAATTTGTTGGATAATAACTGGATGCCACACAATATGATGAGTTTATGTGACAACAAAGCAGCAAAATGCATTTCGTAGTAGTTCTGTCAAATAATTAATCGCTTGTGTTTTTGTTTACATAATATGTGTGTACTGTATATATTTAATATGTATATATGAATACAAACACATACAGTATATATTTTGAAAATATTTACATGAATATATTTATATTCATATAATTTATGATATAAAAATATTTAATATATAAACAATGAATTTTTCTTATATATACATATACATGCATGTGTGTGTATTGATTTGTGCATAATAAATATACATAGTACACACACATATTATGTAAACAAAAACTTTTATTTTGGATGCGGTTAATCGAGATTTATTGTTTGACAGCACTATTTTATATCATTTAGTGTGTATTGCACCGTATTCGCTCTCTGCTGTCCTGAACAGTGCCATTGTCACATGACCTCATTATGTTTCATTTCATAAGTTATCATCTCAGAAATGTAATTATTTTGCATTTATATGATTTCAATTTTATACAAAAAGCTTTTCTTGGCATTTTAAGGAGATGTTCAAACTGAGCTCCTGCTCTTTCATTCACGCTGCAAATGGAAGCTCCAGTGCTTTGCATTATGGTATACTGTGTGTGTGTGTGTGTGTGTGTGTGTGTGTGTGTGTGTTGTCAGATGCAGTGGGTGTGATCTGTAGTAAACAGCATGTTGGCCACCGCTGCTGTCAGAGCTGCGTGTGTGTGAAGATAAGAGTGTGTGTGTGAGAGGTGCTCTCTGATTGGCCGACAGCGCTCATGTGACCCCATCAATGTTCATGACAGATTAGGAAGAAAAGCGTGGCGAAGGCCAAGCAGGAGCAGAAGATGTCAAAGGACTTCGCAGCGATGGAAGAAGCGGCTCTGAAGGCGTATGAGGAGGATCTGAAGAGACTGGCGGGTCAGTCGTCAGGTGTGTGTGTGTGTGTGTGTGTGTGTTTCTCGCCATGTGTGTTTACAGTCACGCGTTTTAAACACACTTTTAAAAGTAATGCATTACAATATTGCGTTACTCCCTAAAAAAGTAACTAGTTACTACTTATGGAAAGTAATGCATTGTTACTTTTGCATTACTTTCGTGTTACTTTTTTATTTGAGCAGGGCTTGATTGTTTGTTTTTAATATAAAAAGTTCTATTTATAGCAAATATAAAAGCCTTTCACACCCAAAAGTGTAATGAATAAGCCTGAGGCTGAAGGAAAAATAAATTCACGTCTGTACAGTAGAATACAGGAGAAGAAGGTTCAACACTCTTCAGCAATAAAAAAAAACAAAAAAAACAATGAAGCATAATTGTTAGTTTATCTAAAGTTATTTTTGCTTATTAGTATGGCTGAACTGGATCATCAAAGGTCAGCAGCAAAGACTTTGGTTAATAAAATGAGATTAAATACATTTGTGTTATTTAACATATATAATTATTGCAGGTTTGTGTCATATTTTGAGTTTGATTTGAGTGTTTTAATTCATTTTGAGGAAGACTGAATGTGTTTTTTTGTGAGTGAGATGAATTAATGCACGTTCACATTTAGTCTGAACTACAGTAAGATCATGTTCACACACAACGCTCTGCACTTACTCCTGATTTCTCTCAACATGGCAACACCAGAGCTGTCAGTCAATACATGAGAAACAAACTAACTGGCGTTACTTATTTGAAAAAGTAACTCAGATATTTTCTTGTAAATGGAAAAGTAATGTATTACTTAACTAGTTACTTGAAAAAAGTAACCTGATTATGTTACTTGTAATGCATTGCCCCAGCACTGATAATGATGCTGCTCCTCACGCTGGTTCTTCTGTCTCTACAGGTGAGAGTGTGGCTCCGTCTCAAGCTCCTGCTAAAACACAGAAGAAACCTAAGAAACAGCGAGCGAGCGTCCCGTCAGAGAGCAGCGGCGGCGAGCGGACAGATGTCTGGCTGAGAGGAACCACAGACGACGGCCTGGAGTATTTCTACAACACCGTCACTGGAGGTGAGCTGATGATTGAGACGCACACGCGTGTCCGTCCGTGTCCTTCATCACTGACCGTGTGTTTGATCTCAGAGTCTCGGTGGGAGAAACCGGACGGGTTTGTGGACGAGAGCTCATCATCAGCCGCAGGACAAACAAAGGTGAAACCGTCTGTCTGCGAGTCTGAGGTTCATGTGTTCAGATCTGACGTCATGTTTATGTGCTGCAGGATCCATCAGGCGGTGCGTGGATGGAGGCTGTGAGTCCTGATGGATACACATACTACTACAACACTGAGACCGGCGGTGAGGAAACATACAAACATGATCAGACTCTGCTGTTAAACCTGTTTCACACTCAATCTCCTCCATCTCTTCTGATTAATAGAGTGTTTTATCCAGTAAAAGCTCTTTTAGTGTAATTGCACAAACGTCCAGCTTCAGCTGCTGCTTCAGTGTGTTTCTGCTGTCAAATCTTGACTGATTTTTCTCAAGTAAACGTCAGAATAACTGCAGTCATATTTCCAGATGAACACTTACTGGACTGAAGCAGCTCAGCTTTACTTGATTCTCCATCAATCATTTTTTAGTCTCAAATCTGATCATCAGGATCTTTTGAGGAGCGTTTGTTTCCAGAAGCTTTACTTTCACTGTTCCTCAGCGGAGGAATGATCTTCATCTCACATCTTCTGAGGAGCCTTTATTTCTTCATCTCTCAGTCAGCATTGCATTATATGTTTGGATCATTTCAATCTCATCTTACTAAGACATATTATTGGAGATATAGAGTGACCGCTGATATTTACATCATTTTATGTCAGTATCTGCTGTACAGTTAGAAAGATCTCATTGATTTACATCACAAGCAGCAGAATTTCATCACATAAATATCAGCAGCAAATTCATATTTTTGATCCTTTTGAGTCTCTGAATAAAACTGCCTATTTTTTTTTCTTTTTTGTCTAAATGTTCAATATTCTGTTCCATTTCAAAACATTACATTTTCTTGACTATTATTTCATATGTCGGACTTTACTTTCTAAACCTGTTTGTCTCATCCTGAGCAGAGTCCATTTGGGAGAAACTGGATGATTTCAGTCCAGAGGATGTTCTTCCTCCTGGTGTTGAATCTGCTTGTGACGAGACGCGAGCAATGAAAGAGTCTGTGTCTGGAGCTGAAGACACGTCCGACCCTCCTAAAGACACACCAGAACCAGACGAATCCAAACAAACCAGCGCCCTGAAGATCAGTTTCAGGGTGAGACGCAGTCAGGCACATTCACATTCACACTCGCCGTATGACATCATAAACTCTCGCTGTATGACGTCATAAACTCTCACTGTATGATGTCATAAACACAGAATGACACGCCCGTGTGTCTGATTTATACACAGAAGAGAAAAGACAAGCCGCTCCAAACATCAGCGGACGACGGAGGAGAGAGAAGCTCAGATGATGGAGGAAACGGTGAGGAGAAACGGGAAGATTCGGCCGTTACTGAAGCAGTGAAGGAGACGCCTGTGAAGAGACCCAGAAAGACCAATCCATACGGAGCCTGGGAACAAATCCAGCCGCAGGAGGATCCATAGTAAGACACGAGATCTTATGAATTATGAGTAAACTCATCTCACAATACTGAAGAGAAACAGATTATTGACAACAAGCCTGTTGAGTTATTAATGGTACACTGCAAAACATGATTTTCTTGCTTAGTGTTTTTGTCTTGTTTTCTAGTAAAAATATCTAAACATTCTTGAATCAAGATGCATTTACTTGACAAGTAAAATGACTTAAGATATTATCTTATTTTCTGAAAAAAATTCCCAAAATTTTGTACGTTTTTGCTTAAAACAAGAAAAAATATCTGCCAGTGGGTTAAGAAAAATCATCATAATTCAAAGGCTAAACAAGATTATTTTTCAGAATTTTCAGAATTTATTTGTTTTTCAGAAAATAACACATAATATCTTAAGTCATTTAACTACTGAGGTAAATTCATCTTTATTCAAAAATTTTCAGATATTTATATTAGAAAATAAGGCAAAAATACTAAGAAAATCATTTTTTGCAGTGTAATATTAATAAATGATTATATTATGAATAAATATAATACATTTTAAGTCAGGCTTGAAATGTAAATATCTGTTTTCAAAATGTATGTAATTGATCTTATTGTGAATGGTTCATCTGTTTCATTTTTTTTTACTTCATAATTTTTAATCAAAATGTCAAAACTGGAAGTTCCAGTGAAATGACAGACGTCTTCTAATCATTTGGTTAAACTCCGCCCCCTTCTTACAATCCAATGCAAACTCCCATTCAGATCCGCCCCTGTTTTCAGAGCCACGCCCACATCTCAACATCCAATCAACAACCAGTGCCTAGAACTGAGCTCCGCCCTACATTTGTTTCTTTTATGATAACACATTTCTTCACAATGTGGAAGAAAAGATGTGGTGCTACTTATGCTTCCTTTTTAAGGACATTAATCTCCGTGTGTTTTATAATTCACACGTGTAGTGCTGTGTCGTGTTGTCATGTTCAGTAAAATCCTGAGGCACCAGAGCTGTTACTGACTCACTTGTCTGAGCATCTCTGGACTGACCAATCAGCCTCAGGCCAGTGTCTTCAGCTGCTGACGTTCGTTTGTTCTGCTCCGCAGCGAGAAGGTGGATCTGCAGCTGCCGCAGATGGAAAGCGCCGCTCAGACTCCAGCCGAAGCCCCAGCGGAGCCCAGGGCCAGATTCAAGGAGCGCACCATCACGTCCCTGGGGCCCGAGAGCAGCAGTGGAGCCGTGTTCAAGAAGAGGAAGACCGAGAACAGCAAGACCAGGAGCCTCCGGCAGAGAGAAACCGACGAGTAGAAGCTTCTAGAAGAGGGACTATAAGAGATCTTTAGATTTTGCTTTAGAATTTTTGTATTTTATATATTATTGGCAGGTGACGTTTTAACTGCACTGCAAAAAATGATTTTCTTAGTATTTTTGTCTTGTTTTCTAGTATACATATCTAAAAATTCTTGAATCAAGATGAATTTACTTTACAAGTAAAATGACTTAAGATATTGTCTTATTTTCTTTAAACAAGCAAAAATATCTGCCAATGGGGCAAGAAAAATAATCTTGTTTAGCCTTTGAATTAAGATTATTTTTCTTAACCCATTGGAAGATATTTTTTCTTGTTTTAAGCAAAAACTTCCAAAATTTGGATAGTTTTTCTGAAAAGAAGAATTAATAGTCATTTTACTTGTCAAGTAAACGTATCTTGATTCAAGAATGTTTAGATATTTATACTAGAAAACAAGACAGAAACACTAAGCAAGAAAATCATTTTTTGAAGTGTGTCTTTACCTGCTTTAAAGTACTTATTTGTGAATATTTCCAGGGACCAGTTTTGTTTCTGGATGTTTAAGTGATAATGTCTGGTGTGAGCGAGTGTGTCGTGTGTGTTTTAGAATATTTGTGACTGTTGTCATGAAGAACCAAACCCATAGTTTAATTAAACATTTTGTATCTTACAGATGAATTGGGACTTTAATTGCTCATCTCAAATCACATTAAAAGTGTTTTTACAGTAAAAGTGCATCAGTATTTAGTATCCTGTAACGCTGGTTTAAATGTTCCTGACTGCTTTAGTTCTTATTGAGAAGGGTTATAAGTCTCATATCAATATAATTCAGACAGAATGAGTGTGTGATGATGATGAGGTCGGTGTGTCATGAATGTTTCTGTGAGCGTCTGATAGGCTCAATGCCTCTCTGATAGTCGCTCTCCACACCCACATCAACAATCCACAGAACGCCTGTCACAACATTACCAACCAAAACAGATTTCATCATCATCAACACCACAAAACTGAAAAAATACAACTGACTATTACATGTATAGCCGACTTCTATTGGCATACATATACTCACATGAAGAGCAAATCTCAACTGCTTGATCATTTTGCCACCAAATTAAATACAGTTGTATCATCCGTAAAAAGGCATAAATGTATAAACATTATGAGTATGAATTTCTATAAAGTTGCTTAGAAGCAATTTGTCTCATGAAAGGCTCTATAGCAGGCAATAGGTTATAGTTAACAGGTTCAGTGCTCACTCATGAGGTTAGTCTTGATCTGATATGGTGTCTAGTATTTAGGCAACATGTCATTGTGTGTTTGCTGTTGTTTTATTGGCTGAATGTCATGTGAACTGCAGTGATCTGTCAGTTGAAATCTGTGCTTTCTGAGTTATAGAAGTTATGAATGATGTTTTGTCAACAGAAATAGTCTATAATATTGCAACAAAAAGTATTTAACCAGGATTAAGCATTATTACTACCCCTGATGCATCACCTCTGTCCTAAACTAATATATTGTGAATTTTTTCCTTCACTTTTTAAAATTTTTATTTACTTTATATATTTATCCTTTCTTCCCTTTTATTTACGTATCTTGTCCTTCGTTTACTGCACATCCTGATCTTTAAATGTGGCTTTAATTCTTTCATGGATATTTTATAATAATTTACTTAGAAATTACTTTGACATGTCGAATAGGCTTTTATCTTATAAATGTACTATAGAGGGAATGGTTAAAATAGCTAAAATAGAGGGGGGGGATGACAACTATAACATTTCAACACTCTTAACATTAGAAAAAGGTATTTATAAACAGTAAAAATGCAGAGGTGGACAGCAGTGAAGTTTTTTTACTTTTTCAGAGTGTTTTTCTTTGGAAAACTTACTTCACTACATTCCAAAGCATAATGTCCTACTTTTTACTGCACTACATTTCATGAATAACAGTTTTTTTTTTTTACCTTTAATACTTAAGAATATTAAAAATGTAGTACTTTCTTGTACTCAAGTAAATCTTCAAATTCTAATTGAGTAAAAGTAAGAAAGTACTATATTTCTAATGTAATTAAGTATTAAATGATATTTATTATGAAACGTAGTGCAGTAAAATGTAGAATATTATGCTTTGGAATGTTGTGAAGTAAAGCTGGTTTTAGCTGGTCATCAGGCTGGTTTTAGAGGGGTTTTGGTCACTTTAGCTGGTCAGGCTGGGAGACCAGCTACTTCCAGCTTAAACCAGCTAAGCAGCTTAGGCTGGTTTTAGCAGTTTTTTTTCCAGCAGGGAAAGCAGAGTAAAAATACTTCACTACTGTCTGCCTCTGTAAAACTGTGACTGGAAACCTATCACTTACGATGAGTTTGAATGGCCGCTGAAATCAGAAGCGAAAACTCCTCTTATACTCCTGCCAGAGGACGCTAGGGGACTGAGAGTAGTACGCTAGTACGCGGAGTATGTACTACACATGTAGTGTGTGAGTGTGAGGGGCGCTCTCTGCTGGCAGCACGCGGAACTGCACTCGCTCCGCTTTACCCAGAATGCACCGCTCGCTCTAAGCACAACACATCGCCATTTTCCGCGAACAGGCGCCGTTTTCCGCGCGGTAACTGGGTCACGAGATAAACGCAGAAATCCTCGACGCGATCTCCGCTAAAGCCACCGATCCGCCCGCCGCCATCGCGTCGCTCCAGAGCCAATGATCGCGTTCGCTGCCGCGCGGATGAAGAGTTGGATCGCGGGCCCAGGCTGAGGCGACACCGAACCAACCGGACCAACCGAACCAGCGCTGACACAGGTACCGCAGAACCGACTCTCAGCGACAGACTCTCTGAGGCGCTGCTAAAACCGCCACCGGGATCAGCTCGACTGATACAAACGCGCTCAAGCTCACGATTCTGCTTCCGTTGGGATAAAACTAACCGTTTGTCGTGATTTACTCGCCTAATGTCCTTTTGAGACTTTCTTCAGATGTTTAGCGGAATGTTCGCGCTGCTCTGAGGCTGCCGAGAGCCACGTGACCATAAAAACCACGTGACTCGTGCACTGTTGTCTTCAGTCACCCTGAAGCACAAAATTTTTTGGAATTGAGATTTATGCATCATCTGAAAGCTGAATAAATAATCTTTCCATTGATGTATGGTTTGTTAGGATAGGACAATATTTGTCTGAGATACAACTATTTGAAAATCTGGAATTTGAGGGTGCAAAAAAATCTAAATATTGAGAAAATCACCTTTAAAGTTGTCCAAATGAAGTTCTTAGCAATGCGTATTACTAATCAAAAATTAAGTTTGATGGTAGGAAATTTACTAAATATCTTCATGGAACATGATCTTAATATCCTAATGATTTTTGGCATAAAATAAAAATGGATAATTTTGAGCCATACAATGTATTGTTGGCTATTGCTACAAATATACCTGTGCTACTTATGACTGCTTTTGTGCTCCAGGGTCACAAATATTACACTTTTTGTGTGAAGAACCGATACAAGCTATTATTTGTCAAATTAGAGCTGCTAATCAAAAATAAAAAATAAATAATAATAATAATAATAATTATTTGCATATTTTTCTGGAACTAATTGCGATTAATCACATATTAATATATTTTTATTGTCATAATTTCACATTAAATCTTCAAATTAAGGTAGAAACAACAAAAATGATATATTTTAAATGTTTATTCAGAATGATTCCTCATTAATAGTGTTTCTCTCACGCACAGCTGGTGTTTGATTCATTGATGATGATGATGATGATGATGGAGTCAGGCGGGCGTTTTCGCTTTTCTTTTCGTGTTTATTTAATTCACGTGTGCATGTGTTTGTGGCAGTTGCTGTTAATCATTGTGTTGTGAGATGAATAAGATTGATTTCAGAAGATCACAGCAGATCTTATTTAATCACAGGTAGTTAAAGACTGAAGAATTGAGCTGAATAGTTGATGAAAACTGGAAAAACTGGGAGTGACTGCTGAGAAATACAGCTGCGTACATGTAAACATTCACACGGGCTGCGTTCTCAATAACACACTAACACACTTCTTTTACGGCTGGTGTATCCCACAATGCAGTGTGCTCCACTTGACCTTTCATTTTCTGTAACATTATTTTCTTCACTCATTATTTGATCTGATTTCTTCACAAAATTGAATTAACAATCTCAAATAATCATTTTTGTTAACTGGAAATAATATTAACCAGATTCCTTGGACTGAATTAAGCATGCTACGTGAAGAGGTCCTGTGACTGTGCAGAACACTACTGTATCTAGTATGCATGCTTTTTATATATAGTTTAGTTATTTTCTTTCTTGTTTCATATTTGCGCTGTTAAAATATAAACAAACAAACTAGTATGCAGTGTAGTGCTGTCAAACGATTAATTGTGATTAATCGCAACCAAAATAAGTTTCTGTTTACATATGTGTGTAATGAGTATATTTATTATGTATATATAAATACACACATACAGTAAATATTAACATGTATATAATTATATAATTGATATTATATAAATGTATTTAATATATAAACATAACATTTTTCTGAAATTTATACATGCATATATGTGTGTATTTATATATACATAATAAATATACACAGTGTACACACGTATATTATGTAGAAAAAAACTTTTATTTTGGATGCAATTAATCGTGATTAATCGTTGCCCAGCACTAATAAAAAAAAAATAATAATAAAAAAAAAATTGAATTAACAATCCCAAATGATCATGTTCGTTAACTGGAAATAATGCCTTAGACTGAATTAAACATGCAACGTGATGAGGTCATGTGACCGTGCAGAATAATACTGTATCTAGTATGCATACTTTTTATTTATAGTTTAATTATTGTCTTTCTTGTTTCATATCTGCAGTAGATGGCATGGTGTTGAAATATAAACAGACAAACAAGCTCTACTATGCAGTGTGTAGTGAACTAGTTCTGCATTCTGAGTGTAACCACTAATGTGTGTGTCTTCAGAATGAAGAGAGGTCAGAAGTCAGAGGAGGGTGGCGGGTCGGTGTCAGGGCCGGGCCCTGGGGCCCCTGAGGTCTGCAAGCGGCTCCGGTGGGGCCCCTCTGAGGAGCAGCATGAGGACGGGGCGGTGGACTGGACGCAGCTGCCCGAGGAGATCCTGCTGCAGATCTTCCAGTACCTGCCTCTGCTGGACCGGGCCTTCGCCTCGCAGGTGTGCCGCGGCTGGAACCGGGTCTTCCACATGCCCGAGCTCTGGAGGTGCTTCGAGTTCGAGCTCAATCAGCCCGCCAGCTCCTACCTGAAGGCCACGCATCCGGACCTGATCAAGCAGATCATCAAGCGCCACTCCAACCACCTGCAGTATGTCAGCTTCAAGGTGAGACCGCCAACACAGGCGCTCTGTGATGTGTGTCCTTAAATCAGACCCCACAAAGACATGATCTTTTATATAAGACTATAAGATGACTAAATATACTATTGTCCAAACCTAAACCTACCAGTTACTCAAAATATTCTTATATTTAGATATAAGAGTGTTTTAACATTCTCATATTTAAGAACATTCTTATATAAAACGTTCTTATATAAGAGTGATATATATATAATGTATGATATGTGTGTGTGTGTGTGTGTGTGTGTATATATGTGGACAAAAGTGTTGCATTTATAATTTTTTTCAGTGTGTATATTTAAGAATTTTATAACATTTATTTATATACAGTCATGGCCAAAAATATCGGCACCCTTGGTAAATATGATCAAAGAAGGTTGTGAAAATAAATCTGCATTGTTAATCCTTTTGATCTTTTATTTAAAAAATTCACTAAAATCTAACCTTTCATTGGATAATAAGAATTTAAAATGGGGGGAAATATCATTATGAAATAAATGTTTTTCTCTGATACACATTGGCCACAATTAACGGCACCCTTTTATTCAATACTTTTTGAAACCTCCATTTGCCAGTTTAACAGCTCTAAATGTTCTCCTATAATACCTGATGAGGTTAGAGAACACCTGACAAGAGATCAGAGACCATTCCTTCATCCAGAATCACTCCAGACCCTTTAGATTCCCAGCTCCATGTTGGTGCTTCTTCTCTTCAGTTCACCACTCATTTTCTACAGGGTTCAGGTCAGAGGACTGGAATGGCCAGCAGAAGCTTGCTTTTGTGCTCAGAGACCCATTTCTGTGTTGTTTTTGAGGTTTGTGTTTGGATTATTGTACGGTTGGAAGATCCAAACACGGCCCATTATAAGATTTCTAACAGAGTCAGTCACTTATTGATTTTTTTATCTGTTGGTATTTGATAGAATCCATGATGCCATGTGTCTAAACAAGATGTCCAGGACCTCCAGCAGAAATATAGGCCCACAACATCAAAAATACAGCAGTATATTTCATTGTACACATGGGGTACTTTTTATCCGTGTGTTCACCAAACCCATCTTGAGTGTTTGCTGCTAAAAAGCTCATTTTTTAGTTTCATCTGACCATAGAAGCCAGTCCCATTTGAAGTTCCAGTCGTGTCTGATAACTGAATATGCTGGAGATTGTTTTTGGATGAGCTAGGAGAATTTTTCTTGAAACCCTCCCAAACAACATGTGCTGATGTAAGTGCTGTTTGATGATTTTTTTTAAGGTTTTCTGACCCCGAGACTCAACTATTTTCTGCAGTTCTCCAGCTGTGGTCCTTGGAGAGTCTTTAGCCGCTCAAACTCTCCTTCTCACCGCGCATTAGGACGATATAGACACACGTCCTCTTCCAGGCAGTTTCATAACATTTTATGTTGATTGGAAATTCTTAATTATTGCCCTGATGGTGGAAATGGAAATTTTCACTGCTCTAGCTCTTTTCTTAAAAGTTCGAAAAAAGAAAAGAAAAGAATATTCAAATCTTAAAATTGAAAATCGAATGCCAACCCACTGAACGAATATTCGAATAATCGAATATTGTGGTCCAGCCCTGTTTATTTCATAATGATATTTCCCCCCATTTTAAATTCTTATTATCCAGTGAAAGGTTTGATTTTTGTGAATTTTTTTAAATAAAAGATCAAAAGGATTAACAATGCAGATTAATTTTCACAGCCTTCTTTGATCATATTTACCAAGGGTGCCAATATTTTTGGCCATGACTGTATATAAATAAATGTTATAAAATTCTTATATATATAGAAATATACAATATACAAATATTGTTCACAAATCTGTCTAAATCTGTGTTAGTGAGCACTTCTCCTTTGCCGAGATACTCCATCCACCTCACAGGTGTGGCATATCAAGATGCTGATTAGACAGCATGATTATTGCACAGGTGTGCCTTAGGCTGGCCACAATAAAAGGCCACTCTAAAATGTGCAGTTTTACTGTATTGGGGGGGGGGTCCAGGGGGGTACAAAAACCAGTCAGTATCTGGTGTGATTACCATTTGCCTCACGCAGTGCAACACATCTCCTTCTCATAGAGTTGATCAGGTTGTTGATTGTGGCCTGAGGAATGTTGGTCCACTCCTCTTCAATGGCTGTGTGAAGCTGTTGGATATTGGCAGGAACTGGAACACGCTGTCGTATACGCCGATCCAGAGCATCCCAAACATGCTCAATGGGTGACATGTCCGGTGAGTATGCTGGCCATGCAAGAACTGGGATGTTTTCAGCTTCCAGGAATTGTGTACAGATCCTTGCAACATAGGGCCATGCATTATCATACTGCAACATGAGGTGATGGTCGTGGATGAATGGCACAACAGCGGGCCTCAGGATCTCGTCACGGTATCTCTGTGCATTCAAAATGCCATCAATAAAATGCACCTGTGTTCATTGTCCATAACATACGCCTGCCCATACCATAACCCCACCGCCACCATGGGCCACTCGATCCACAAACCGCTCACCCACACGACGCCATACACGCTGTCTGCCATCTGCCCTGTACAGTGAAAACCAGGATTCATCCGTGAAGAGAACACCTCTCCAAAGTGCCAGACGCCATCGAATGTGAGCATTTGCCCACTCGAGTCGGTTACGAAGACGAACTGCAGTCAGGTCGAGACCCGATGAGGACGACGAGCATGCAGATGAGCTTCCCTGAGACGGTTTCTGACAGTTTATGCAGAAATTCTTTGGTTATGCAAACCGATTGTTGCAGCAGCTGTCCGGGTGGCTGGTCTCAGACGATCTTGGAGGTGAAGATGCTGGATGTGGAGGTCCTGGGCTGCTGTGGTTACACGTGGTCTGCGGTTGTGAGGCCGGTTGGATGTACTGCCAAATTCTCTGAAATGCCTTTGGAGACGGCTTACGGTAGAGAAATGAACATTCAATTCACGAGCAACAGCTCTGGTGGACATTCCTGCAGTCAGCATGCCAACTGCACGCTCCCTAAAAACTTGTGGCATTGTGCTGTGTGATAAAACTGCACATTTTAGAGTGGCCTTTTATTGTGGCCAGCCTAAGGCACACCTGTGCAATAATCATGCTGCCTAATCAGCATCTTGATATGCCACACCTGTGAGGTGGATGGAGTATCTCGGCAAAGGAGAAGTGCTCACTAACACAGATTTAGACAGATTTGTGAACAATATTTGAGAGAAATACGCCTTTTGTGTACATAGAAAAAGTCTTACATCTTTGAGTTCAGCTCATGAAAAATGGGGGCAAAAACAAAAGTGTTGTGTTTATAATTTTGTTCAGTGTGTGTGTGTGTGTATGTATGTATATATATATATATATATATATATATATATATATATGTATATATATATGTATATATGTATATGTGTGTGTGTATATGTATATGTGTGTGTGTATATGTATATGTGTGTGTGTATATGTATATGTGTGTGTGTATATGTATATGTGTGTGTGTGTATATATATGTGTGTGTGTGTATATATATGTGTGTGTGTGTATATATATGTGTGTGTATATATATATATATGTGTGTGTATATATATATATATATGTGTGTATATATATATAATAATAATAATAATAATAATATATACACACACACACACATATACATATATGTATGTGTGTGTGTGTGTTGTCACGGTACCAAAATTTCTGTATTTGGTACCGATACCAGTGAAAATCTACGGTTCTCGGTACCAATTTCGGTACCAAAGCAAAACACAAAAACATGCTAATTAAAAAACACTATTTTTATTAATAAAGTCAAACAAAAATAAAATTTACAAAAATCAATGCCATTTTTTATACTTATTTAAAATTGTGTTTCAAGTTTTTCCACAAGTAATAAAATGAAAAACAGTAAACAAGTTTCACCTAAATTTAATTTGTATTTTAATTAATGAAATTTAAACACATTTTATTTTTTGGTAAATAAAGGAGATTTACTATTAAAATTAAAACATGGAAGAAATGTTGTGTGATTATTTCTTAAAAAATAAAGTTTTATTAATTGTTTAAACAGCAGTAGTAGTATCACATACTACATTCTACTAAATAATATAGGCTATTTCTGGCACAATGTCTAAACCGAACTTTTATTTTGACGGGTTGTCGTGAATACCTTTAAATTTCTGTGTATGTATGACACGACACTGATTTTACTCAAATGAAATGGTAAAATGCACGTGAAGTGACTCTCAGAGCAGTTCTGGAGATGTTGTTTATGTATTTATGTCCTCATTGAGACGGCAGATGCTGAAATCGCCGCGAGCGTCACACGCTTCAGTGTATGTAGTAAACAAAACCGCGTGTGTGTGTCTGCCATTCATTCATTCATTCATTCATTCATTCATTCATTCATTCATTCACACAGAGACTTGCAGAACATCCAGGATTCATATTTGAATCGACTTTTGTGGCTTAATATTTACAGATACTAGTCCATATCGCAATTTGATTTGTGTAATGACCTACTTTTGATTAATTCATCCAAACTTTAACAAATTCTGTGACATTCCGTGTTAAACTATAAATTCCATTTTTAAACTGGATTCCACGATTCCGTCTGCATTTTCAGCATCGCGCAAATCATGGGGCTGCACTCGTCAAGAACCAGGTTGACCGGATACTCGGTACCACCGGTACTTAAAAAAACCTGGTACCATGACATTTTCATTTTTTAGGACTGACTTGGTACCGAAGTATCGGGTCATCGGGAATATATATATATATATATATATACACACACACACACACATACACACATACATATATATATATATATATATATATATATATATATATATATATATATATATATATATATATATATATATATATTTTATTTATTTGTTTACACACATATATACATATATAAGAGGGTTAAACATGTTTTAAGAATGTTAAAGCATTCTTATGTATAAGAGTCTTATATGTGACCCTGGACCACAAAACCAGACATAAGAGACATTTTTTTGAAATTGAGATTTATACATCATCTGAAAGCTGAATAAATAATCTTTCCATTGATGTATGGTTTGTTAGGATAGGACAATATTTGACTGAGATACAACTATTTGAAAATCTGGAATCTGAGGGTGCAAAAAAATCTAAATATTGAGAAAATCACCTTTAAAGTTGTCCAAATGAAGTTCTTAGCAATGCATATTACTAATCAAAAATGAAGTTTTGATATATTTACGGTAGGACATTTACAAAATATCTTCATGGAACATGATCTTTACTTAATATCCTAATGATTTTTGGCATAAAAGAAAAATGAATAATTTTGACCCATACAATGTATTTTTGACTATTGCTACAAATATACCTGTGCTACTTAAGACTGGTTTTGGGATCCAGGGACACATATTTAGCAGTCTTTATATATAACATTCTGATATAATGAAGTTAGGTTTCTGTGACTGGTAGGTTTAGGGTTGGTGTAGGTTAGGTCCATACTATAGTGAGTTTTAACATTCTATAAAACATTCTTTATCATTTTTAAGATGTTGTCTAACTAAAGGACCTCACAAAGTACTATATTTCTGTTTTTACTATCTCTGTGGGGACATTAGGACCCCACAAAGTAGTATAAACAAGGATGTGTGTGTGTGTGTGTTCAGGTGGACAGCAGCACTGAATCTGCAGAAGCGGCGTGTGATATCCTCTCTCAGCTGGTTAACTGCTCTCTGAAGACGCTTGGGTTGATCTCCACCGCACGACCCTCCTTCATGGAGCTGCCCAAAGTACGTCACACACACACACCAGCACCCTAAACTAATGTTTTGTTAATGTTTTTTGGTGTGTACTTCGATCTTAACACCTTTAATGTTAATATGTATTATTCTCAAATTAGGCCTAAATTAATAAAGGCTTTCAGCTTGGTCAGAAGACTCCTCTGTGGTCTGCTCTTGAAACACTAAAAAGCTTTTGTAAAAAGTTACATTTCTTTTAATTGGTTACATTTCTTTTAATTGGTTACATTTCTTTTTATAATAATCAAAAATGTAAAACTGCCTGCAGAGGCTTTGATTTTTGGTGTTTTAAGGCTTTGAGCAAGAATATACCATAGAGGAGTGCTCTGACCAAGTTTAAGTATTTGCTTTAGGCCAGATTCGACTTCCTTTACATAACTTAAGAATAATATATGATAAGGTTAAAGGTGTTATGATCCGAGTATAAATCTATGAGTTTGGTCAGGTTTCTTGCACTGCTGAGCCTTACACGCGCGCACACACACACACACACACACACACACACACACATACATACACATACACTCGTTTACTCAGCTAAATCTAAATGGTGACACTGCATAAACTTCTATTGTTTTTATATACAGCTAGTTCTAAATACTATAACGAAACCTTGAAAGAAATGGATTTTTACATTTTAAAAAAACTTTCTTTAATTAATCTTTATACCATTTTTACAAATGAGAATGTCCCAAGAAGTAGGTTTTGTCAGGTTTAGTTCACATCTTGATTCAAATTTATTCTCAAAATATGGTTAAGTAGACACACACACACACACACACACACACACACTCTCAGTGCTCTGAATGGAGTTCTCCGTCTCTCAGGTTCAGTCTCACTAGAATCAGCTGTTGTTTTTGTCTCCTCAGTCTCACTTCATCTCGGCTCTGACGGTGGTGTTCGTGAACTCCAAGTCTCTGTCGTCTCTGAAGATCGATGATACGCCGGTGGACGACCCTTCGCTCAAAGTGCTGGTGGCCAATAACAGCGACACGCTGAAGCTGCTGAAGATGAGCAGCTGCCCGCACGTGTCTCCTGCAGGTCAGCGGGAACATCTATGAGATTCAAACACACACAAAAAAAATCACTTTAATAACATGTTTCACACTGAATGAACAAAAAGTGAAGAATATTTAATCATTTCAGATATATGCACTTTTGTGAACATTTCTGAGCGTGTCAAACTAATTGCAAATTGTTGAGTTGATTCATTAGAATGGACAATTTGACCTGGAAACACATCATGGAAAAATATAAGCTATATTATCGCCCAGCAGTATATTAAAAGTTTGAAATATCCAACTTTATCTTGCGTACATACAGTACACTCACCAAAAGCAATATATACTATACACGGCTTGGTGAGCAGAAGAGACTTCTTTAAAAAACCTTTAAAAATCTTACTGTCCAAAAGCTTTTGGCTGGTACTGTATATCAAATCTCAACTGTGTGATTGTTTATATCATTGCAAAATGTAAACTACAGTATCATTCAGCTCTAATCTGCAAAATGCAACTATAGGAGATGAAGACATTAAAGCATAAATATTAACATCAGGATTTTCTGTAAAGCTGCTTTTAAACAATTTAGACTCAACATATCTTAAGCTCTGCTGTTTTGATTCTGACCTTTGAATCAGATGCTATTAAAACAATCAGTTTGTAGGGATGGTTATGTGCCTAATCAACCCTGAGAACCAGGCCTGTCGCAGTAATCAATATATCCACTTATCGCACAATATATGTACATGACCTCAATCATTTTTGGTGACGTAATATATTGCCCATTATATTTACATAAAAATGAATGTCACCATGTTTTTTGCATTCCACTTGCGCCTGTGTCTTTTGCAGCTTCTCGTACATAACGTGATGAGTCAGGAGGTGCTAGTTCAAATTTAAAAAATGCATCTACAAAAAAAAGTTTCATTGCAAATATGGCCTTGTTTAGGGATCTGTGCCTTTGTGCATACGGACTGCTAAGTAGGGATTGTGTTTTTCAGCAATAGTGTGCACCCTGAATTTACAGAGAAAGGAAGATCAGGGAAAAATCTGTAGATGGAAAAATCTCTTCTATTGTTACTTTGCACTTTTGTTAGAAAATGTTTATTCACTATTTTACAAGTTTTTTAAGGTATAATCTAATATTTTGATACTTAATTTCCATGATCTAAATATTCTTAAGAATTAAAAGTTTGTTGTCATTTGTAAGTGTGTAGGCCTTCTTGCATCATTATGATGTTATATTATGATTATATATTCAGTGGCATAAAATGACAATAATATCGCTTATCGCAATTATTTCTGGGGCAATATATTGCATAACAAACAGTTGTTATGGTGACGGGCCTACTGTGAATGGCTCAGAGTGATTGTGAAAGTTGAATGTTTGATCAGTGCATGATGTGAGTTATCAAAGCTGGAAGTGCATGTTTACAAATGAGCAAACGTTGAACAATATTATCAGCCTCGTGAGTTAAACCAAAGTCCCTTTTAAGGAAAGTCTGTTCACTCGGCAGCCATATTTGCAACGCCTCCGGGCAGCTCAAACAAGACCAAGTCCTATCTAAATGAAGGGGGAATCCTGAGATCTCAAAAACTGCTCGCTGAACTCGCCATTAAATTACATATTTCAAATCAGCATCAAAATCTGAAATGGACTGCCCCATGAATGTTGTTTCTTATGCTCAAATAGCGTTTAAAAAGCTTATTTTTCAGGCTAGACCAGCCAATGCGCATGCGTTGTTCCAAGGCGCTTATGACTGCGCAATGTGCGCATGCGCATCGGCTGCTCTAGCCTCCGGTTTCTATGGGAACCAGAGCTTCTAATGGCGCTGTAGTGACGCAATGACTTTACCAATCAGCGACTGGCTCTTTCATTTAGAAGGCGGGACTAAACCCGCCATATTGCGCGTTGCAGTTTCTCCCGTTCATAATTATAGGATTGAACCGTCTTTGTATTTCTATAGTCTTTGGTTAAACTAGACTTCTGGTTTTGAGATGTCTTCACTAGACCAGTGGCCTCTAGTGGTATGCAGAGGAATCACTAAATTAAATATAAATTGTTAAAACACAATTCAATTCAATTCAATTCAAGTTCATTTGTATAGCGCTTTTCACAATACAAATCGTTGCAAAGCAGCTTTACAGGAAATTTTCTACAATATATTTATATATTGTAGAAACTTAATATATTTAACTTATGGCGAAATTTGGTAGTTCTGTATGTTGTCTGAGGGTAGGCATCATCTGAGGTCCTCTGAGGGGTTGGCATCATCTCTTCTCAGGTGTTCTGGATCCAGACTGAAGCTTGTGTAAATCCTAGTTACCACGGGATGTTAATCCCGTGGCAGAAACAGAGAAACAAATAGAGACATAATTAGCGTAGCTGCTGTTCCAACCAAGCAACAATTATTTGTTCAATCCAAGCTAAAGAACAATAATGTGTGTTTGATCAGATATAACTGCAGTACAAGATCATGAGATGCATTATGTGAATGCTTGGCTAAAGAGATGTGTCTTTAATCTAGATTTAAACAGAGAGAGTGTTTCTGAACCCCGAACATTATCAGGAAGGCTATTCCAGAGTTTGGGAGCCAAATGTGAAAAGGCTCTACCTCCTTTAGTTGACTTTGCTATCCTAGGTACTACCAAAAGTCCAGAGTTTTGCGACCTTAGGGAGCGTGATGGATTGTAGCGTGGTAGAAGACTAGTTAAGTACGCAGGAGCTAAATCATTGAGGGCCTTATAGGTAAGTAATAATATTTTGTAACTGATGCGGAACTTAATAGGTAGCCAGTGCAGAGACTGTAAAATTGGGGTAATATGATAATATTACCAATACATTTGAATTTAATATTTGAATAAAGTCTCTTTTTACACAAGTACAGTACAGTTTTTATTTAACTTTTAGGTACAACATATTTTAAATTAGCCACATTTTAATTAAGTTTTTATTTACCTGTATATAAGCACAGTACAGTCAGTGTTAATGTTCAAACTGTGTATATACAATGTTAAAGTGGCAGACAACAATAAATATTTTCTATTAGGAATAAAACTGCCTTGTTTTTGAACTATAGCTGAATAGTTTGGCCTACTATGCTACTGTATTTTAATGTTGGTCATTATGGTGGTACTTGGAGAGCCAAATATTTTCTGAGGTGGTATTTGGTATAAAAAGTTTGAGAACCACTGCACTAGACTAACGGTGTGTGTTTGTGCCGCAGGGATCCTGTGCGTGGCGGATCAGTGTCACGGTCTGCGCGAGCTAGCGCTCAACTACCACCTGCTGAGCGACGAGCTGCTGCTAGCGCTGTCGTCCGAGCGCCACGTTCACCTGGAGCACCTGCGCATCGACGTAGTGAGCGAGAACCCGGGCCAGCAGTTCCACTCCATCAAGAAGAGCAGCTGGGACGCCATGGTGCGCCACTCGCCCAAGTTCAACCTGGTCATGTACTTCTTCCTGTACGAGAACGAGTTCGGGCCCTTCTTCCGCGACGAGGTGCCCGTCACGCACCTGTACTTCGGCCGCTCTGTCAGTAAGGAGGTGCTGGGCCGCGTGGGGCTGACCTGTCCTCGTCTGGTGGAGCTGGTGGTGTGCGCTAACGGCCTGAGACCCCTGGACGAGGAGCTGATCCGCATCGCTGACCGCTGCAAACATCTGGGGGCCATCGGCCTGGGCGAGTGCGAAGTCTCTTGCAGCGCTTTTGTGGAGTTCGTTAAGATGTGCGGCAGACGGCTCACACAGCTGTCCATCATGGAGGAGGTCCTGGTGCCTGATGGGAAATATGGGCTGGATGATATCCACTGGGAGGTGTCCAAACACCTGGGCCGCGTTTGGTTCCCTGACATGATGCCCACCTGGTAGACCAGCCAACAGACTGGTGGATTTTCTACATTTGGAACAGAAACAGTGAAGCGTTTACAGATGCACTTCAGATGCTCGCCGCACGTTTTCTACTCTCTAGGACACGCGTGTGTTTGTGTATACAGCGGTGGCCAGAATTATTAGAACACTAGTATTTTCAGCTGTTAGAAAATGGGTTTAAGTCAGTTATTTTTATCTTTTGCTGTAGTGTGTCAGTAGGAAATATCAGTTTACATTTCCAAACATTCATTTTGCCATTAATTGTAATAATCCAGTGAGATTTGTTTGCTCCACACAGAGATCTGATCTGATCATCATCAGTCTGTCTGGAATGACATGAAGAAACAGAACAAACTGAGACAGACTCAATCCAGAAGAACTGCGTCTCCAAGACGCTTCAAGAAACCTACCTGCAAATCTACAGTACTGTTAAAAGTTTTAGGCACTTGTGTAAAAATGCTGTAAAATGAGAAAGCTGTCATACATAGATTTTCTTTATCAATTAACTTCTATGAACTAAATGAAATCAACATTTGGTGTGAGCATCCTTTGCATTTAAAGCAGCTTTTGCTCTCGGTGCACTTGCGCAGGAAGGTTTCTTGAAGCGTCTTGAAGACACAGTTCTTCTGGATTGAGTCTGTCTCAGTTTGTTCTGTCTTATTCCAGACCGGGTGTGCCTCACATGTCCTGAAAAGTGAAGCTGCGGGCTCTTTGATCGCCCCCTGGTGGCTGGCTGCAGTACAGGTCATAAACCCCGCCCTCTCCATGTAAACAAATGGGACTTGAGTCAAAATAAAAAAATAAAGTACACTTCCAATATAATTTTCCAAAATATGGTTTTGGTCATTTAAGGTAGTTGCTATCATGCTGATATATGTTCAATTACTCATTTTTGTGATAAGTTTCATTTTAGCTATTAATTTGATGTTATAAAAACGGGGCGTGTCGTTATGGTTGATTGGGTCTGCGGGAGTTTGATTCCACGGCTCCACCTCACGACACTACTGCACAGACTCGGGCTCCAAACGAATCTCTACTGCGCAGACTCGGGCTCCAAACGAATCTCTACTGCACAGACTCGGGCTCCAAACGAATCTCTACTGCACAGACTCGGGCTCCAAACGAATCTCTACTGCACAGACTCGGGCTCCAAACGAATCTCTACTGCGCAGACTCGGGCTCCAAATGAATCTCTACTGCGCAGACTCGGGCTCCAAACGAATCTCTACTGCGCAGACTCGGGCTCCAAACGAATCTCTACTGCGCAGACTCGGGCTCCAAACGAATCTCTACTGCGCAGACTCGGGCTCCAAATGAATCTCTACTGCGCAGACTCGGGCTCCAAACGAATCTCTACTGTGCAGACTCGGGCTCCAAACGAATCTCTACTGCGCAGACTCGGGCTCCAAACGAATCTCTACTGCGCAGACTCGGGCTCCAAACGAATCTCTACTGCGCAGACTCGGGCTCCAAATGAATCTCTACTGTGCAGACTCGGGCTCCAAACGAATCTCTACTGTGCAGACTCGGGCTCCAAACGAATCTCTACTGCGCAGACTCTGGCTCCAAATGAATCTCTACTGCGCAGACTCGGGCTCCAAACGAATCTCTACTGCGCAGACTCGGGCTCCAAACGAATCTCTACTGCGCAGACTCGGGCTCCAAATGACGTCATTTTCTCAAGATGGCAACGGCCATACTGAGATGAATTGGCTTCAATTTCCTATAGTGGAAGGAAGCGGAGACGCGTCGTCCATCTTTTTTTACAGTCTATGTTCCAGACAGACTGATGATGATCAGATCAGATCTCTGTGTGGAGCAAACTAAAATCTCACTGGATTATTACAATTAATGGCTAAATGAATGTGTGGAAATGTAAACTGATATTTCCTACTGACACACTACAGCAAAAGATAGAAATAACTGACTTTAAACCATTTTTTAGCTGCTGAAGATACTAGTGTTCTGATCATTTTGGCCACTGCTGTAAATGTACATGTCGTTTTCACTCTCAGCAGCTTGTTTGCAGCTTGTCGCGGATCGGCGTCTGATGAAGGCGAGACATGGATTTCAAGCACTTTTACCTAATGAAGTTTCAGCTTGAGGCGAATCGGATCGTGTTTTGATTCTTTTGCATTTGCTCACATTCCAAATGGAAGTGAACAGCGCTCATGACTCATTCTAACTAGGGCTGCACGATAACTGACTATTTTACTCAAAAATATAATCACAATTATTGTTATTTTATGGTCAATTTGTTTTAAATTTCATCTGAATTGTTATATTATTTATAATATAATATAATATCAGTTATTATACTTGTTATATTATTATAGAGTACTCTCACACACAGTCAAACCAAAATTTATTCAGACACCTTCAACATTTCTCATATTATCACAGTTTATTTGCTATAGTTTAGAAAATGGTAATAAAATATGACGAACTCAAGAGTTAAACTGTCAGAACAAATTCATCTTGATAATGTCAGATAACTTTGATAGAAAGGTATGGAACAAAACATGCTCAGCTCAAAGTGTCAAATCAAATTTTTGGTCCCAAATTAGTCCACTGTATGATTTTTGGGTATAATATGTCACAGTTTACTGTATTTTGCTCTCCTCACTTACATAAATCAACTATATTGTCCTGCACCCACTAGTTAAAAAAATATAAAAAATTATATCTGGTGTCTGAATAACTTTTACTTTGACTGTAAGCACAAATCAAAAGAATATCGACTCTTGCAGATTCAGTTGCAGCAAACGACAGTGTGAAAGAGAACGAGCAAAATATCTCAATAGAGATCGCTAAACTACAGCTTACACGATTGCTTGATAATTGCTCAAAAAAATGTGTCGTTTAAGAGAAAAGCTTTAAACTCGACATCTGTCAACCACAGCCACGAACGCTTGTGGAGGCTCATTACAAGAGCAAGATAACGCAAATGCCTAATTAAAATGAAGCGTTTTCAGGATAAATAACCAAGTATTGCACGATTATGCCTAATCAGGAGAAGCAGAAATTGAGGTCATGATTAAAATATGATTTATCGTGCAGCCCTGTTTCTGACCGTCAGCGGGTTGGTGTGACTGGTGTAATAGTGGATTTCTCGCTCACAGATGAGAAAGATGATGTCGACGTTTCATCAAAGCTTGATCAGTCGTCCGGTTTTTCAGAAAAAAGTCTGTCGACATTTCCTGATTTCACCGTTTTCTGCCCGATGATGATGATGATGAAGATGCCGTCAGCTCTTGTTTTACAGTTTTAATCGCAGGTTTGAGCGCTGAGGGAAATCAGTTTGTACAGTGTGTTTTTGTGCATAATTTGTTTGATTGGTTTTTCATCATACTGAAATCCATCACATCATCATCGTCACTGATGATCGCTGGTGTTTCAGACTGTGTTGGACTTAGGGCTGCACGATTATGACAAAAATCATAATTGTCGATTATTCGCTTGAAATTGTAATTGCGATTATTAATTATGATTAACAATTTCATGTCATATTTTTATATGAAAATAAGCTGAAAACATTTAAACTGAAAAACTTTTATTGCTTTTCTATAGTACTAAGCCTCAAACTATTCATTGGATTGGTTTCTTCTTTAAATTATAAAATAAAATGTAAAAATATGGATGGTATTATAATGTTAAACTAAAACTATAATTAAAACAGGAAAAACCCTTAAGATAACCTGTAGAAAGAAAAAAACACATCTTAAGCACTCAGAATAACATAAGTGGACTTTGAACGATTATTGCCTTTTTGAACGATTACGTAATTGTGGCATCCATAATTGTAATTACGATTAGAAATTTGATTAATTGTGCAGCCCTAGTTGGACATGATTTGCGGTTGTTTTGGTGTCGTGCTCATGTTTGGGTTATTTCTGACGCGAGTCGGCTGCGTCTCAAACAGATGGGATGGATGCTCATATCTGCGGTGGATGTAAACGCTTCTGTCAGTGCAGCTCCTTTGGTTCATTAGTTATCAAGCAATATATTACAGACACGGGCGCAGATCCCATTCAGATCATTTCCCTGCACTTTATATAGAGATGTATTTTAGAAATGTACATATGAGATTATCGGTTGTGTCAATATTTCTCCTGATGATTAATATTGTTGTTATATTATTTTCGTTGAAGGTAAATGAATAGTGATATAAGCTTGTCATGAAGCGTCCTGTCATTCTTTCAGGCGTTTAATTGCTCGGCTTCAGTTCAATGATCGTTTTTATGTATTTGATTACATAGAACTTTATCCATAAAGACAAAAACCAATGTTTTTGTTGTTGTTTTGGAATAAACTTTTGTGAATGTAAGAACCGCTTTGGTTTGTGTTATTGGACGTTTCATTGGCATTGGAGTAAATCCACACTTCAGTATTCTGGAAATGTTTCACTATGTCTGAAACTTAGTTTCTAATAGAGAATTACACCTGCTGTTTGTCAAAATCAATCTTTGTTTGTTTTTTCATCCTTGACTTCCTGCTGAATGATGACAGATGGAATCCTGTCCTTAAAAACAATAAATTGTAGAAACAAATGCTAAAAGAATGCATTACTTAATTTTATATTAATCAGTCTTAGAAAACATCAAATATTTCTGGGTCATATTTGGCAAACATCCTGAAAGGTCAAGGGTCAACAGACAAAACCGTTACTGATTCCAAATTACATGACAAAAATCGTAGTTCGTAATGTAAGCCATTACGTTACACATTTTAGGTAATATAATAAGATTACTTTTAGATGACTTTTGACCTATTTCGTTTTTCACAGATTTAAATAGGATAATCTTTTACCATATTGATATAAAAATACAAAGAGTAAGAAAATATATTCCATATGTTGTTATCAACAACATGAAGTGCATTAAACACTATATTACATCAAGGTTTCTGAAACTGGGTTTGTGAAGGAAGGGAGGTTAATGAAAAGCTAATAATTAATTAAATCATAAAAATGTTAAATTAAAAGCATTTTAAAATGACTCAAAAAATGAAATATTTTATTTGTTTACCTGCATGTCATGTGACCATAAACAAAGTAAGAGAACCGTGAACATGCAAACGTGTTACTTAATTATTAAAATATTTATTTTAAAATTACAGGTGCACTTCAAATAAATATATATTAGGTGAAAGAGGATCAGATGACAAAAAAGTTGGTGAATTTGTGCATTTTAATTGTTTGAAAGCAAACGCCTTCCAAAGTAATACATGATAAAAAATAAAAATAAAAAAACACTGATAATTGATAATTCAAAGAAAAATTAATGTTCATCAGTAGTTGATTATTAAAAAAATATTGCTATTTAAATAATATGTAATCATGTCATCCATAAAAAGTAACGGTAGTCTGATTATGAGTATTTTAAAATATAATTTAATCTAATTACAAGTACTTAATTTTTGGAATCTGATTATGTAATCCAGATCAAATGTAATCAGTTACTACCCAGCTCTGGTTATAGATTTAGACAGAGTAAAATTTTTTTTTTTCATATTTCTAAGTACAGTTTATCTTAACTTCTGACTATGTTCTGCTATCATCACAGTTAATGATCATGTTTAGTAGAAATTATGTCAATAAACTATTTTATTAATCTATTAGGTGTGTGTGTGAGAGTGTGTGTGAGTGAGTGTGTTTGTGTGTGTGTTTGTGTGTGTGTGTGTGTGTATGTTTGTGTGAGTGTATGTGTGAGTGTGTGTGTGTATGTTTGTGTGTATGTATGTTTGTGTGTGTTTGTGTGTATGTGTGTTTGTGTGTGTGTGTGTGAGTGAGTGTGTTTGTGTGTATGTTTGTGTGTGTGTGTTTGTGTGTGTGTGTGTGTGTGTGTGTGTGTGTGTGTATGTTTGTGTGAGTGTATGTGTGAGTGTGTGTGTGTATGTTTGTGTGTGTGTGTGTGTGTGTGTTTGTGTGTATGTGTGTTTGTGTGTGTGTGTGTGTGAGTGAGTGTGTTTGTGTGTATGTTTGTGTGTGTGTGTTTGTGTGTATGTTTGTGTGTGTGTGTTTGTGTGTGTGTATGTGTTGAGTTGAGTTGAGTTAAGCTTTATTGTCATTCCGCTACATGCGGGGGCATACAGTGGAACGAAATGTCGTGCCTCACAGGACCACGGTGCTACATAAATACAGGCATACAGCAATGAAGTAAAACAATATAAACCTATACACAAACTATCCTACTGATAGATTTTGACTATAAATATACTATCTATATAAAAAATTTACCTATACATAAACTAAAAAATACAAACTATACGAATGCTTCAGATAAATACTGTACATGTGCAAAGAGAGACAATGTGAGTTCAAGCAGCTGGCTGGGGAACAGTGCAGGATGATTTGTAGTGCATGAGCATGTAAACATACATATATTACTGATATTACTGAGTCTTTTTGTGGGATTTGTGTGCACACAGCAGTGTGTGTGAAAAGTGACTAGTGCGCATAGAGGAAGAGAGTGTGCTACTATAGGTGGTTTGTACAGGCCCACTCACCTGTAGCACTCTTCGATTGCACAAACAAAGTTCCATAAGTTCCAGATAGTCCATGTTTCAGGAGGTAGGGGGTTTGTATGGGGATTCAGAGAGGGGCGGGGTGACTTGAGTTCAGGGCTCTCACAGCCTGGGGGTATGTGTGTATGTTTGTGTGTGTCTGTTTGTGTGTGTATGTATGTTTGTGTGTGTGTGTGTGTTTGTGTGTATGTGTGTATGTTTGTGTGTGTATGTTTGTGTGTGTATGTATGTTTGTGTGTGTGTGTGTGTGTGTTTGTGTGTATGTGTGTATGTTTGTGTGTGTCTGTTTGTGTGTGTATGTCTGTTTGTGTGTGTGTGTGTGTGTGTGTGTGTGCACTTCCTGTTTCTGCCTGTAGAGTCTCCATACAGTAACTCCTGAGAGCATCTCTGTGGCTCCAGATGATGCTGAACTTCAGTCCAGCGGTTTATGTTCAACCACACTAACCAACCCATGATGACTAGTGATCCTCATTCCTCCAAACCTGAGTGGAGCAGATCTCCAGTTTGAAGAAAGACTGTTATGATGCAGATGATCTCAAAGCCGTCAGACATTAATGTCACAAAAGTGTAATTTCATGGGGGTTTTAAAATTCTGCTCAGCCGCTCATTGGCTGCGAGAGTCACGTGAGAGTGAGAACATAAGTGAGAGTGTAACATAAACGCTTACAGTTAAAGAGCACAAGACAAAACGTGTATTTCAAGTCTTTAAAAACCAGCAGCTCCTTAGAGGGCGTGTTTTTATTTTATTTTTGTGAAGCTGCCTGAATGAGCAAACCCTATCAATTTATACTACATCTGTATGAGCTGTACGATATTTCCGCGCTTGACATGAATATGCGGCTCAGCCAGTGATGAATGTAATAAATCAGGATCATAAAACGATGCTATTAATCAACGAGATGTTCAATCCATTGCAGCATTTATTCAGTAAGAATACACTGATTCTGAGGAAAAATCGCAGGAACTCTGACGTCATCGGACGGTCAACTAGCACGCGCAGCGACGCGGCTCTGCCATTGGCCGCTGGACGCGAGATCGGGTTTTCTCTGGACAGATTAGGAAACTGAAAGCCATGGGCTCGAAGGCGCGCCCTTCTGCCGCCATCTTGGCTCAAGCGGCCCTCAGAGCGTCAGCGGGAACATCCGGGGAATCAAACGCGCCTCGGCGGCCATTGCGGCTCAGCGTGCGGCAGCTTCATAACCTTGAGAAGGCGGAGCGTCAGTGCTGAACTGGAGTAGCAGCAGCGGAGCAGGAGGAGAGACGCTGAGGCGAACGGAGATCCGCAGAAAACCGTTACACGCTTTAACGGGAGATCAGGGCGTGTACCGGCGGACAATGATGAGCAGACGCAAACCTGAGCGGCAGCGGCGTTGAGCGCGTTTTTTAATGTTTGAGGCGGATCATCGGGAACTCAAGCGTTTGGGAGCATCAGCGCGTTATTTCGCGTCACATTGACATTTATTATTTGAAGCGGCAGATTCCCGGAGCGTTGCGACCTGAAGCGTTTATTTTCCCTGACATCATCTTCATCATCACCATCACCATCGTCGTCGGTGTGAACGGACATCTTCGGTGGTCTTCGACGGGAATCCGCGGGATTTACGGGATCCGCGGGGATTCTGACATTCGCGCCGCGTTTCTGAGGGAAAGCGGATCTTTTCCCGCGGATCTGTTAGCAGGACTATGGCTGACGACGACGTGCTGTTTGAGGATGTGTATGAGCTCTGCGAGGTGATCGGAAAGTGAGTGATCGATCGAATCTAATCAATCATTTGGCCGTTGATCGGCGCCGGTGTGAGGCGTTTTCCTCCGGTTCTCTTTGTCTGTGTGTTGACATTTTACTGATTCAGGTTCAGCTGACCGACTCTGTGTGTGTGTGACACTAATATTCATTGATCAATCACTCTTCATTCTCTCAGTGATTTGTGGTTTTCACCTCAGTCTCATGTGAGTTCGTCTTGTAAAGGTAAAATGTGCCTTTTTCTCTTGGTCATTGTGTAGATTGATTCTAATAATTAAATGATTTTTCATTGATTAGTATGAATCTGGCTGTAAGATGGAGAATGAGCAGCAGGCCTGTGTGTGTGTGTGTGTGTGTGTGTGTGTGTGTGTGTGTGTGTGTGAGTGAGATTGTACTGCTGTGTGACACAGAAGTTGGTTTGAAGATTTCAGGTCATTCGTTTAGTCTATTATTTAATTCAAATGAATGGGTTTGTGTTGATTGTGAGTTCAGCTGCATCCATATGAGCATCATCTGCTGTCTTACACTCATGTGTGAGTCATATTTGTGACCCTGGAGCACAAAAGCAGTCTTAAGTAGCACAGGTATATTTGTAGCAATAGCCAACAATACATTGTATGGGTCAATATTATCCATTTTTATTTTATGCCAAAAATCATTAGGATATTAAGATCATGTTCCATGAAGATATTTAGTAAATTTCTTACTGTAAATATATCAAAACTTCATTTTTGATTAGTAATATGCATTGCTAAGAACTTCATTTGGACAACTTTAAGGCGATTTTCTCAATATTTAGATTTTTTTGCACCCTCAGATTCCAGATTTTCAAATAGTTGTATCTCGACCAAATATTGTCCTATCCTAACAAACTTATTTATTCAGCTTTCAGATGATGTATAAATCTCAGTTTCAAAACATAGATCCTTATGACTGGTTTTGTGGTCCAGGGTCACATATGACAGACAGACCTGTGCTTCTGTTCCTGCAGAAGCTCTGCTCTGCTCTTCTTCATTGCGGGTGGATCTTCTGCAGGTGTGAATGAAGTGATCGAGTTCAGTCTGTGTAATTCACCATCACTGCTGTATGAATGTAAAGCCAGTTTACTGCACTGTTCATAACATTGCAATATCTACATCTGTGACTCTGTTTTGCGTCTAATATGGGTTCATGGGTTCATCTCACATGTTTATCTGTCAAACCAACCAATTATATTTGACATAAAATACTGAAGCCTGTTTTTAGGAAGAGTTTCTGCACTGGGACATCATTTTCATGACAGTTTCCCTTCATATATTCACATCATTAGTGTGAATGGCAAGTGTTTATTCATCATAGAGGTAATTTGTTGTGCAGACTTTATTTCTAATTAAAAAACATTGCATATTACAGTAAAATACTGAATTACAATAATGAGCATCTAATGAGAAGTCAGCCATCCAGACACATTTATGTAATGCTAATGTTCTTAAAAATACTTTGATTTCTTTGACCCAAATAATATTGCTTTTATTTGTCTGTAAATTTATGAATGAATTCACTCATTGTCATTTAGGGTAAGTTTATAGGACAACAATCAGACAGAAAAACAGAAAAAAAAGTTTATTTTATTTTTTTTGCAGTTCTCACAGATGCATAAAAACGGCTAAAAACACTGTATTATTCATGCCAGGTCAATTGTTGGCGACGTCATTTTGTAAAGAAACGCTCGTGCAAATACTTGTTTTTCAAGTATGTACTTGTGCATGCCTATAGACACGTGCATGCCATCACTGTTTTCACAAACAATAACGGTATCATTTTCAAAAGTTTGCGTTTTCAAGCCCCCAAAACACTGTTGTCATGTGAATGAATGGACAAAACACATTAAAAGTTTTGTGTTTTTAGTTGAAAACAGTGTGGTGTAAATAGTGCCCCTTAGACTGAATGAACTCACTTTTAATCATTTGACACAACAGCATTTGGTTTAATAAGAATGCTTAAATTGATTAATGAAACGCAGCTGATAATAGTACAATAGTATAATAGTATGATGGTGATGATGTCACAGCCGTGTGTTTTGTTGACCTGTGGTGGTTGTCACATGCAGGTGAAACTCTTACCGCGGTAAACAGTGTTGATGGGGTCAGATCTCTCATCAAGACTCGGAGCGTCCCGTCAGGACAGAACACCAGTGATCGCGTGATGAACTAGTTAGTGCTGCTGTGGTTAAACCAGTTCAGTCTCACTGCACTAGTGCTGGTTATGATTCAGTCACTGTATGTGAGACGCTCAGTATAATACCGTCGATCTGTCAGAGTCAGACTGGATTTAGATGTTCTGCTCCATGAGCTACAGATGATCACAAGAAGCCTAGTCCTCAGAAGAGACTGTGATTGATCTTGGCAGCTCAAGAACTGAATGACTGGAGTGTTTTTGTGATGGCTTTCGGTGGCGTATTGGTTGGGTAATGTCGGACTGAACACGCATGTTTAAGAGAGCAGTGAAAGTCACTCCTCATATAGTCTAATCCTGATCTGATGTCACTGAAATACACATCCATGAATTACACTGTAAGTAATATGGTGAAATCCTGCTCACATAATGATGTGCAGTGACTGTCCTGCTGGGGTTCCAATCATTCAGTCATTGAGAGATTTCAGTGTAAACCTCATCAGGAAGAGTCACACATGTGCGTGAGATCCCAGCGTCAGCATCAATCCCATGATGCACTGCAGAACTGAACAGACGTGATGCTCGTTTAGGCCTGGATCAGTGTGTCTGCTGCTGATCAGGATTAATGCAGCCGATGGTCTGATCAATGAGCTCCTGACAGGAACTGATGGACTCCTGCAGATTCCTGAAGCATCTCTGTAGTGTTACAGTGTTTTTACCACAGTAAAACCGTCTGAACCATCACTCAGGTGTATCTCCGGTGGGTTATTGCTATTATAAAACAGCAGCTGCAGTAACACACCACTAATGTTCAATAACTAATTACAGTTATTAATGATGATAAATATTTTGTCTGGCCAGTACTGTTAGTTCATGACTGAGATTTCAGCATCACTGCGTCTGACTCTAGTCTGTTTGTCTGGTTTAAGAGACGTTTGGACGAGGCACGTTCAGTCTGTTTTCATGATTCACTGACCTCTGAACGGTAGAGTATGTTGGTAGTAAATGAAGGACAATAAAACTCCCATTGATTATTGATGTGGAGAGCTAGTGTTTGATTTCACACACACACACACACACACACACACACACACACACACACACACACACACATCAGATCATAAAACATGATGAAGCACCAGATGTGTGTTTGTGGTTCAGTGTTTGATCAGTTCAGTGATGTTGGTGTGCTCGGCCATTTTTAGTGTTCCTTATTATTTTTGCATGATTACCCCGATGTAGTGGTGTTGCAGAACCACCATTTTTTTTATTGGTGTCTTTGCCATGGTGGCCAATGTCGTATTTTGGAGCACATTTTAATCTACATGTACATATTGGCATGTTCTTATTCCTTAAAACTAAGAACTGAAGTCCAAATGGAATGATCCAGATTTCTCGGGGTTCCGCGTTTAAGGTCAGTTTATAATTTTAAAGAATTTGAGTCTCAGCTCTAATGTTTTTAATGGGAATCTAGATAAGTATAATAGTATGCAGAACATTTCAGTTTTTTAAACTAGCCTTTATTTATTTATTTATTTTTTTTTTTTTTAGGGCTGCAACGATAAGTCGATGTAGAATCGATTCATGGATGGATTCTGATATCTTCAGATGCATCATGATTCTCTCTGGAATCGATTCTGAGCTCAGATTTTAACAGCAGAATGGCGCTCTAATCTAGTTTTTATCCACACACTCAAATGCTGATGAAGAAGAGCGCTGAAGAGCGCTTGTGTGTTTGGCTGAGTCTGTAATTTCACCTCGGCTCAGAATGCTTTTATGATGCAAGATTAATGTAAACACAGCCCACTGTAAACACCCTTGTAATTCGCTTCAACCTTTTCGAATTTTATGAATGATTATTTTAGGTTGAAGTGTGTGTGAGGATTTGGAATCAAGCAGAGTACAGCTGTTTCTAAAGCACACAGCGCCATCTGCTGTTAAAACTAAGCTCAGAATTGATTCCAGAGAGAATCGCCATGCATTTGGAAAATCATAGAATCGATGCTGAATCATTTCTTGATTCGCGATGCATCGACATATTTTCCCATCCTATTTTTTTTTTTATTGGCTACAATTGTTAGAAATTCCCCTTACTTAGGTTAGAATTAGAGTTAGAGTTAGAGTTAACCCTAACCATAACTGGGGTTGATTATTGAAGCAAATAAGAGCCTGTAATAATCAGTCCATTATCAGTCCTCTATATCAGTATTCAACAGTAAAAATGATGATGCTAGAGCGAGTAGAGCATCTACAATATTCCTTTATTCATGCATTTTGAGAAATGGACAGATGAAATAAGCGTTATAATAAAATATAATAAAATTGTCAGCGAGGTCTGAAACAGTGGTGACCACTAGGGGGCTTTAGCAAACCCACAAGGGGGACCTAATACGTTTAAATTATTTATTTGTATAATTTGTAATATGTTAGTATGTATTTGAAAAAAAATTAAATAAATAGAGGAATCATAAAACCATCATGTAGTTTTCATTCAGTGCTGTCCTGATGAAGCTCTCATCTCCATCTATTCCATAAACTTTGAATAACTGACAAACATGATCCTGCTGAAGTTTCCATCCTCTTGGGCCTTCTGATGGTGTTTGTTCTTGTTCATGTGTTTTGTGATTGTTGTTCACGAGTCTCAGTTTGTCCTGAGCAGTTAAACTGTTCTTCAGGAAGATCCTTCAGATCCTGCACAGCATCTTCTGCACATCAAGGAACTCAAACACAACTATTAAAGAAGCTACAAACATACCCTGATGCTCAGGAAGGAAACCCTACATTAAATCAGATCACCTTTATTTCTAAACTGCTTTATGCAATGCGGATTCTTTCAAAGCAGCTCTGGTTTGCTTTCACACTGGGTCAGTGTTGTGTGTCTGATCAGCTGGTTCGGTGTGATGTGGACGGTCACTGATGTGATCGCGGGTCACTATTGGCTCGTCACAGCAATCGCTGAGCCTCTTATTAATGATTCAACACATGAAAGCGGATACTACACCTCAAAAACCCTCTTAGCCTCATCCATATTTCATGGAGTCGTTATGAACTGGATCATGGTGAAAAAGTGTCTTCTGCTGTACCGTTTATACCATGGTAGATTATTAACAGTAACATAACAGCAACTGATTTGAGGAAAAAATGACAGACTTCTACTTTTGTGTGTGAGAGCTGGTATCAGATGATGATTGTTGCTCTGTCTGCAGTCTGTGTGTTGTGACGTAACGGCTCTTCTGTTCAGCGGTCAGTGGATCATGTGACTAAAGATCTGAAATGTTTTGTCCATAAATAAACCATTTGAAAGCTGAATCCAGCACTCCACTGTTGGCCTGTGCTGAATCTCAGAGCTTCTTCCGCCGGGACATTTTCCATGTTATTCCTAGACTCTTTCCCTGATCCGACACAGGCTGTAATTGTAGCTGCGGTTCTGCTGTAATTTGCCCTGTCTGCTTATTTTCCTGCGTCTCTGTGTGGCGTGGGCTGTTCATGAGGATCCGCTGGTTTCTTCTGAGATGTTTCTGGAGGTCTGGAAGGGTTTTGGTTTGCTGGAGGTGAAGAGCTCAGATGTTCCTGTCGCCTTTCAGGAGGATGGAGAGCGTTCTGAATCAGAGACGCTGAAGGTCAGACCACCTGAATCCAGACTGAATCTGGATTTCATTTATGTCTGGATAGGTCTTTGCTTCACTTTTGAACTCATGTTGAATATTATAGTGGTTATACCAATATAATATTCCATCACCAGTAGCAGTCATCAGGCCAGTTTGTGTTTGTATGGGAACTATGGCTGGGCGATATGGCAAAAAATTTAAATCTAGGTTTTTTATTTTTTTTCAGAACGTTTGACCAATTCTCAACTTTTACGATTTTTAACTAGTCAATTTAAAAATGTAACTACAACATGAGTCAACATTTTTTCTTTATTAACCCTCTAGTTAAAGAAAATTCCATTCCAAGTGCACTACACATGTTGTCAACATGATGTAAATGTTTAACAAATTTGTTAAATATCTTTGCAGAAAAGATGCATGAACTAGATCTTATACAAACTTGTCTTATACGTATTATATGTCCAGAAATAATACGAGGAAAATGCTTTTAAAAAAAAAAAAAAAATCTCAAAAGTCGAGGTAATTCAAAATGACTGCAGGTATAACACTAGTAGACTATTATTAACTATAAATGTTCTGTAAAAACAATGAACAGCAGCTTTCAGCCTGTCACCATGTAGGGGTGGGCGCTATACCGGTATTAACGTGACTACCGGTATTGTGTTGTGCTATGATATGGATTTTGCTATACCGTTACATATTCATAGATTTCATTGGATGGACAGACAAAGATTTTTTTTTTTGCAGTCGTTACTGCGTCATCAGAGAGAGAGAGGTGCCCCACTTGATTGGCATAGTTGATCGGACGTATGCTGCCTTCACGTGCTATCAGAATTATCGTACATACGAGTTTCCTAATCAGAAATTGCACGTGAACAGCCTCTCAAGTCGTATTTACTACTGGGAAATTCTGAAATAATTTTGATACCCGAGTTTCCGAGTTGGGCGGGTCATAAACTTTAAACATGGTGGAGGGGACAACCATTACTGCTGTCAGTGCTATTCTCACAACAACTACATCCCTTTGTCTTGTCGCTAAAGTAGTGTATTTATTGGCTAGATATGAACGATCATTCGAAGCATATTGTATGTTTTATAAGCAGTCAAATAAGCATGTATTTGACCGAAATTCCAGAATTATCAGCAAACTGCATGTATAGCGCGTTGAATGTTTATATGTTTGTCAACCAATGGGATGTTACATTTTATTCTTTCCGACATTAAAACACTTGAATACGTCAAGCTCGTATTCACGACTTCATAAGTGGGAAATAGGAAATTTCCGATAGCACGTGAAGGCAGCAATACATCGGATAGTTTTTGCTCCAAACACACGATCGACTGGATTACAATAATTTCCCAAAATGTAATTTGTGTGGTAATATTACTAAGTCTGTAAACGGCCATTAACACAGGACAGAGATGCAGAACACGGACACAAAGAGAGAAAATACTGGAGAAGGCAGCGCAAGATCACCGTTCACAATGCTCGAAATATAGGAAGACTATAAATAATGAATTGGGGGCAAGGAGTTAATATGAATGAGTATCTGAAGGGAACTCTTCAGAAAACTTTAGATGGCATTTTCTTTTTCTCTTACCTCCGTGTTCAAAGGAACACGAAAACGCTAAATTGAGGCCATAAGCGCCATCTGCTGTTAGAGAGTGAATTTGCATGTTCTTTCAGTCCATTTACTGTTTTTCTTTTGCGCAGGTGTCTTATCTAGCATAATTTCACACATCTAAAGTCAGACCATTTTCTAGTTATAAAAGGTTAAAATACATATTTTGCCTGTAATTTAAGTAAGGTCTACTAAAATATGATTCCATTTTTTTTTTTTCTCATATCGCAATATACAATTGCATCTCAGTAAATTAGAATGCCGTGGAAAAGTTCATTTATTTCAGTAATTCAGTAAATTGTGAAACTCGTGTATTAAATAAATTCAATGCACACAGACTGAAGTAGTTTAAGTCTTTGGTTCTTTTAATTGTGATGATTTTGGCTCACATGTAACAAACCCACTAATTCACTATCTCAACAAATTAGAATACTTTATAAGACCAATAAAAAAAAAACATTTTTAGTGAATTGTTGGCCTTCTGGAAAGTATGTTCATTTACTGTATATGTACTCAATACTTGGTAGGGGCTCCTTTTGCTTTAATTACTGCCTCAATTCGGCGTGGCATGGAGGTGATCAGTTTGTGGCACTGCTGAGGTGGTATGGAAGCCCAGGTTTCTTTGACAGTGGCCTTCAGCTCATCTGCATTTTTTGGTCTCTTGTTTCTCATTTTCCTCTTGACAATACCCCATAGATCAGGGGTCTCGAACCTTATTTCATTCGGGAGCTACTTTTTAAAAATGAAAGCGGCTGAGTGCTACCAATGTTATACAGTACTTAAATCTCTTAAATAATGTATCAATCCAAACTGTTATACACGGCATTGTTAAAATGTGCTGGAAATATTAAAAAAAAGTACTGATACACACACTGAAATAATTTTACCAAGTTTTATGACAAAAGCCACCAAAAACAATTAGCAGCACTATGCACTTTTTCTTTGCATAAACAGTGAAATAAAACTTTAAAAAAATCATGGCCAGATTTTAAACTAACAAAAAATAGTACTACGTACTACATGTTAAAACAAAGTTTTGACCATTTTTAAAAAATAAAATTATAACATATCAGCCTTTAAATCTTTTTTTTAATAAAAAGGATGCATGAGTCAGAATGATAAATTAAATTTTATCTGCTCCATAAACAGTTCTACATAAGCTAATGTGCATTCTAAAAATCTCAACACTTCTGATAACAAGGTAGGCTATTTTCCATCGAGCAGTTAAGATTTACAACAATAATTTGGTCTGATTTTCGCATTGGTCTGAACAAAAATATGGCAGACAGACTGAATGAATTTGTAAATCCACAGTTTGACAGCAGAGGGCGCTTATGAACTGCAGAACAGAGCTGTTTCCACGGTAACCTCTGTAAACAAAGCTACTGGTAGCTCGCAAGCGACGTGTTGGAGACCCCTGCCATAAATTCTCTATGGGGTTCAGGTCTGGTGAGTTTGCTGGCCAGTCAAGCACACACCATGGTCATTTAACCAACTTTTGGCGCTTTTGGCAGTGTGGGCAGGTGCCAAATCCTGCTGGAAAATGAAATCAGCATCTTTAAAAAGCTGGTCAGCAGAAGGAAGCATGAAGTGCTTCAAAATTTCTTGGTAAACGGGTGCAGTGACTTTGGTTTTCAAAAAACACAATGGACCAACACCAGCAGATGACATTGCACCCCAAATCATCACAGACTGTGGAAACTTAACACTGGACTTCAAGCAACTTGGGGTATGAGCTTCTCCACCCTTCCTCCAGACTCTAGGACCTTGGTTTCCAAATGAAATCCAAAATTTGCTCTCATCTGAAAAGAGGACTTTGGACCACTGGGCAACAGTCCAGTTCTTCTCCTTAGCCCAGGTAAGACGCCTCTGACGTTGTCTGTGGTTCAGGAGTGGCTTAACAAGAGGAATACGACAACTGTAGCCAAATTCCTTGACACGTCTGTGTGTGGTGGCTCTTGATGCCTTGACCCCAGCCTCAGTCCATTCCTTGTGAAGTTCACCCAAATTCTTGAATGGAATTTGCTTGACAATCCTCATAAGGCTGCGGTTCTCTCGGTTGGTTGTGCATCTTTTTCTTCCACACTTTTTCCTTCCACTCAATTTTCTGTTAACATGCTTGGATACAGCACTCTGTGAACAGCCAGCTTCTTTGGCAATGAATGTTTGTGACTTACCCTCCTTGTGAAGGGTGTCAATGATTGTCTTCTGGACAACTGTCAGATCAGCAGTCTTCCCCATGATTGTGTAGCCTAGTGAACCAAACTGAGAGACCATTTTGAAGGCCCAGGAAACCTTTGCAGGTGTTTTGAGTTGATTAGCTGATTGGCATGTCACCATATTCTAATTTGTTGAGATTGTGAATTGGTGGGTTTTTGTTAAATGTGAGCCAAAATCATCACAATTAAAAGAACCAAAGACTTAAACTACTTCCATCTGTGTGCATTGAATTTTAGTTGAATTACTGAAATAAATGAATTTTGCCACGACATTCTAATTTATTGAGATGCACCTGTAATATCGATATCGTCTGGACAGTGGAAAATATCGTGATATGAATTTTAGTTCATATCGCCCACCCCTATCACCCTGATACAAACATGAAATATCAGACATACAGTAGTAGTGCTTTTCCATTGTATGTAAACATGGATGCCTTTGACTGTTGTGCTCGCGTCTCTTGCAGCGTCTCATGCACGAAAGAGCATTCTAAAAATGCAGCGCTCAAGTTAAAAGAAGTTCAAGTACATTTTCTTGCGTTATTTCCCTGTTCCACTTCCCGAATCGCATCTTTGTCAGTGCAAAAGCGCATTCTGTTTGAATGGCACCTAGCGATATATTCTACTTATGGTTCTTCACAGAGCGCATCACAGATGAGCGGTTAATCACGTGCGGTGACATGCGGTTGGATTATTCTTTTCTCTTTACTGTTATCATTGGCATATTGTCAAAGTGTCTAATTCTAACGTTTGCTAATATTTCTATTCAAAATTGCAATTTCTCAATTTCTAAAAAATAAAATCGTGGCAAAACATTACATTTGAATTAATCGATAAAATTGGAAAAATCGCACAGCCCTAATGGGAACCGTTCTAGACTGTACATGAACTTTTACTCAAGTAGAACTTCTTAATTCTTGCGTTGAATGTCTAGCGCAGGGAGTCCTGGGACGTCCTGATTTCTCATGCTGTTTGTGTGTATCTGTTGATCCAGCATTTCTCAGCATCAGTCTCTCTCAGGTGTTCGAGCGTCTCGTGCGTATCTTTGTTTCAGATGTTTTGAGGTCAGACAAAGTCCTCCAGATCTCTCCTCGGAAGATATTTTAGCATCTTAATCGAGGCCGTCATCTAAAGTGTCATTGTAAGTGTTTGTTTTGACATCTATAAAGAGATTCAGCAGGTGCTTGATGTGATTCTTTCATACAGGACTGTGTTTCAGCTCTAAAGTCTCTCAATCGATCTCATTTACTGCCTCTCAGCAGCTTTATGGACCTTCCTGATCCACAAATGGAAACTAAATGAGAGTAACCTGCCTTATTTGTTCACTTGTTTGCCTGTTTATAATTATTTGCTTATTTCTGGTCACAATGTGATTAGATGAGGTTGTATTAGATTAGAAGTAACATTAGACTAGGGGTGGGCGATATGGCAAAAATATCATATCACAATTTTTTTAGAAATATCATGATTTCACGATTTTATCACGATTCATGTCATGTTGGTTTTACTATTTTGTCTGAGCAGTGCAGCCAAAATAATTTCCCTGTTATAAAGGCAAAGCCTTTCAAGGTAACAAAATATAAAAAAGAATGGTGGATATTTAGGCCAAAGTGGGCGAAGATAAAAATCTTTGTCATTATTTTATCTTTGTTATTAAAAATAAGAACAAAGATACACATTACAAATACACATAATATACAAATAAAACAAACAGTGCTTTATTTTCAGGTACAATAGGCATATTTAGCAGGAGCATTCAAGAAATTGAATGAACAAATATAAAAATAAAAAACTATATAGATTGATTGATTTCTATTAAAGCAACTGTATTATTTCTTTCTCTTTGCGTTTTGTTTTTAACATTAAAGAATAAAAAATCTGTCATGTCTGTTAATTCTGTCATAGTGTTTTATATTTATACCATCATTTATTCACACAAAATTTGTTTTAAACTTGAATGAGTTTCTTTCTTCTACTGAAAATAAATGCTATTTTGAAGAACGTGGAAAACCAAACAGTTGCTGGTCCACAGTGACTTCCATAGTATTTTTTTTTCCTTCTGTCATATTCAGTGTGGACCAGCAACTGTTTGGTTACCCACGTTCTTCAAAATATCATCTTTTGTGTTCAGCACAAGAAAGAAATTAATACAGGTTTGTGACAACATGTGAGTGAGTAAATAATGACAGAGAATAAATTTCAGGGTGAACTATCCCTTTAATGACAGTCGGCTGCATGTTTAGTTCTGTCCCTTTAAGACCTGCACGCATCTAATATACAGGCACGCATCCGTTTTTCTCTCAGCTGTTTACTTTCATTTTTAGACATAACCAACTGTGTCTATATGTAACCCTTGTGTGTTTTGACCGTATTAGCGCAAAAGATAACTTAGTTGAGTAATCAGGCGCTGTTAGACAGGCTTTTTAGTGTGCACGCTTCAGGTGTACGGGCTCAGAAAAAGCGCACGTCAGACCAGCACGTGAATGAAACATTGAACCGGCAAGGCTTTAAAACACACGCAAATAATGTACTTTTGTGATTGTGAATAAGTGCAGTGTCCTGTGAGAGTAACTCTACCGCTGAGTTAACACTGATGTGAATGTATGTGGCGCTGTACAGTATATTGATACGGAGGAGCCAGAACTGCAGCTGATAGAATGTGCACTGTAGCACGATACTACGATATTTCTTCAAAAGCAGATCGTGGAGACATTTTTATCATCCACAATCAAAAATCGTCATATCGAACACCCCTACATTAGACTATCATAGGTTCATGTGGATCATCAGGCCGCTAGTGAAGGTCGTGGGTTCGAGTCTCTGTTGTACGTCTTGAGATTTGAGTCGAATCAGTATCAAACTACATTAGCTCTTCTGCTGAAGATACTGACAGACACTAGTTAACTCATAACCAACCCGGGTGACTGATTCAGTAATCTGTGAGTCATCTCATAAGTGTGTCGTTAATAGAATTCACTTCCCCTTTTAGGACAGAAGCAGAATAAATTGAAAGTGGTAAGTTCAGTAATTCATCACTGTTGTTAGGGCTGCACGATTAATCGTATTTTAATCATGATAACAATATCCACCTTTCTCGATTAGTTGAAAACAATCGTCACGATATTGGCCGGCTTGTTATTTATCCTGAAAACATGTTTTTAGTTTGGCATTTGCATTATGTTGCATCGCTAACAAGTCTTCATGAGCGTTCATGCTTGTGGTTGCCAGAAGTGAAGAGATTAAGTCCCCAAAACAGAGCTCTTCTCCTTTAAAGATACACTTTCTTCCCGGTGTTTTACTTAATCTGTGCAATCTGGCAACCCTGTGCATGCGTCGATTGATGGTGGAAACAAGTGCTGATTATATGAAAACAAACATCTGTTGGAGTTTAGCGATCAGTGTTGCCAATTTAGCTATTTTGTAGCTAGATTTAGTGACTTCCCCACCCCTTTTGAGACTTTTTTCCAAAAGTTTAGGGACAAATATAGCAACTTCTTGGACAAACCTTATCGAAGTTCTCATCTTGCCCACTGATCTATATTCATCTTTATATAGATCAGCGAATTTACCATTATGATGTCATCTAGTGACATTTAGCTACCAGTTTTAGCTACTTTTAGTTGAAAGCAGTTGGCAACACTGTTAGCGATCTCTCCACAGCGATTTCTGCTTACATGAAAGTGTCATACAGCCAGTGTGTGTTTTTTTTCACAAGCCGTTTGCACTGCTTGTGTAACCAAATCTGCCATGATCAAACTTTCACCGAGTTTCAATAATGGGTCTGTTGTGTTTGAGGAATAAATGCGCTTTTGCTACCTGTGGCAATACAATGGGGAAAAATGTACATGGAATTATTTTAAATTTTATATTAGGAGTTTCTAAAGTTTACCAGTTTTCATAATGTTAATCAGTTGAAAACGTCATGGCAATGTTATTATCAGTGTGTATTAACGATCTTTGAGCAAATTTACTGTGCGATCTGAGTCTCATTTGCCAACAAATTGTCACTTAGAAAATCTAATGCGGATACAGCTTACAAAACATTAACCAAAACCGTGAGTTTTGTTTTATAATATTTGGTTAAATGAAGTCAGTGTGTAGTCAGTGGAGGTTGGTTAAAGGACACATGAAATGTTATTGCATTTACCCTTTTGATAGAATAATTGTTATTAATAATCGTGATTATAATTTTTATGAAAATAATCGTGATTATCAGTTTAACCATTATCGTGCAGCCCTAACTGTTGTCTAGATTAATTACTAGATTGTCTAGATTAGATTTTTAATAAAATTCACCATCTGATCTGCTGAATAACGGCACACTATACAAATAAGCTATATATGGTACTACGGTAAATGTTTTGGTACTTTGGTACCTGAGAGTGAGTGAGTGTGTGTGTGTGAGAGTGTGTGTACTTGTTTATCCTACATTATAGGGGCCCCACAAGTATAATAATAGCAGTAAATTTTGACCTTGTGGGGACATATTTTTTGGTCCCCATGAGGAAGCAAGCTTATAAATCACACAGAATGAAGTGTTTTGAATGTAAAAATGCCTGTAGTTTTGTGTGAGGGTTAGGTTTAGTTGTAGGTTTAGGGTTAGAGGATAGAAAATACAGTTTGTACTAGGGCTGAACGATTAATTCCATTTGGGATAATATCGCAATATGAAAAAATGCGATTTTTCAACAGCAGCCTCTGCGATTACACTGTCACGTCACGTGACACGTGAGAGTAAAGAAGTGTGTTCGACTTGAAGATCGATCAGTGAATGACATCAAAGTACGCGAGAGAAAGCATAATATATTAATATTAAGACCCTTTCACGCAGGACGCAGCAGTTGCGACTGTCTAGTTCATTTTCAATGGGAGACATGCAGAAAGCGGCAAACCGCGGGCGGTTTCGCTGGCGGCGCGGAGGCGGAGCAGAAGCAGGGCTTGTGCACCCAAAATCATGCCGCTTCCACGAGCACGGTGCTTCGCGGCAGGCGCCGCCAAAGATAAATATTTTATCTTTTTGTAAGCGGCAGCAGCCACGCCGCCTTTAACCAATTACTGAACAGAATATTAACACCCAATCATAGAACATTTCACTGAGCTCATGTGTTGAAAACATGATGATATATATATTCCTATTTATTTGAAGTCTGTCTAAAGTTAACAGACAGTGTTTAAAAAGTGCAATCCACATGTTTACATATGTTTATTACAGTTACTTTGAATTACCTAAATACTGAGTGTGGTAAAGCAACAGATTTGTTGTTATATTTCTGCAATCTACTTTAGTTTGTGTGATTTTTGTTACTGACTTTCATAATGATGTTTACACCAGACTTATTTGTCAGTGCTTTGTTGTCATAATTATTACATGCTTACAAGGCTGGAAGTTCAACAAATCAGTCAGTGTACTACTGTGATTGTAGTTGTTAAATAATGTCATTCATATCAATTCATGCATCACCTAATTTCATCGTAACATACAGGCCTAGCCTACAGAAAAAAACATTTGTTTAATCTATCTAATATTGTGTTGGTCATACTGTACAATGATTTAAAGATCTTTAAAAAATAATTGCATATTAAATCGCAATCGCAATATTGGTAAAAAAAAAAAAAAAAAAAAAAAAAAATAGCAATTAGATTATTTTCCAAAATTGTTCAGCCCTAGTTTGTACAGTAGAAAAACCATTACGCCTATGGAATGAACCCATAAAACATGGAAACCCAACATGAGTGTCTGCGTGTGTGTGTTTTATAGGCGTGTGTCTCTGTTCTTTCATTTGCAGGCATGTGGTTATGGTTTCCCCAGAATAACCCTGTGTGTGTGAGATATATATGTATATTAAGCCTCTATGATTTCCGCCATGTGGAAAATGCGGATGGAATCGCGGAATCCAGTCATAAAAATGGTATTTACAGCACAACACAGAATGTAATGGAATCTGGCAAAATTGGTATGACAATAAAATATGGAGATATGGACTAGTATATGTGAATATTAAAGCGCAAAAATAGTTCTATTGAGATACATTGAGTCAGAAAAATGAAGTGTGTGAATGAGCTGGGTTTTCTCTACTATACACACTGAAACACATGTGACACTCGTCTCTGTCTCTATATATGAACACATGAACTTCATCTCCAGAGCTGCTCTGAGAGTCATTTCAGTATTTCATTTGAGAAAACGATCGTCAAATACACACAGAAACTCAAAGCTCTTCACCACAACCCACTAAAATAAAAGCTCAGTTTAACCTGAAGAAATTACAAGAGTATATTACTCTTGTACATTAGAAGTGGTCGTAAAGATGTTTATAAAGCTGGTCGCACACCGGACGAGAAGTGCAGAGCTGTGTCGCGTTGCGCCACGTCTTTACATTGTTTTGAATCATTGCTAGGTGCCGCGAACAGACGCTGAATGGTGCCGCCGGTCTGCGTACGCTCATAGAAAACTATATGTTTGAATTTTAAAGACGTGGCATGACGCAGCACGGCACTGCACTTCTCGTCCTGTGTGCGACCAGTTTAATATTCCAAAAGATTTCTATCTCAAATAAATGCTGTTCTTTATTCATCTGTGAATCCTGAAAAATAAAATATATCATGGTTTCCACAAAAATATTGGTCAGCACTACTGTTTTTAACATTGATAATAATCAGAAATGTTTCTTGAGCAGCAAATCAGCATATTAGAACGATTTCTGAAGATCATGTGACACTGAAGACTGGAGTAATGCTGAAAATTCAGATTTGATCACAAAAATAAATTACATTTTAACAGATACTCACATAGAAAACAGCTGTTTTAAATTGGAGTAACATTTCTTAATTTTTACTGTACTTTTGATCAAATAAATGCAGCCTTGGTGAGCAGAAGAGACTTTATTAAAAACTTAAAAAGTTACTTGAATGACTCAAGTAAAGGTGGTTTGTAACAATGTTGAGTGCTGAATCCTGCACAGGCCTGATTTTATTTTCTATGGTGGTTAAACTGCTGCTGACGATGTGTGTGTGTGTGTGTGTGTGTGTGTGTGTGTGTTGCAGGGGTCCATTCAGTGTGGTGCGAAGATGCATCAACAGAGACACTGGACAGCAGTTCGCTGTGAAGATCGTAGATGTGGCCAGTTTCACCTCCAGCCCTGGACTCAGTACAGAGGGTAAGAACACACACTCTCTCACTCACACTCACACACACACACACACACACTGTATTTCACTCTGATTGGCATATTGCTGTAATTCTCAAGGCTGAAGAGCTGGTTTGGGTGGGAATCTGTGGAGCGTCTGTGGATTTCTACAGACTCCATGCGGCCTAGTCATGGATACCCGCGTCATGCCAAAAGGATTGTGGGTGACGTGTGTGTGTGTGTGTGTGTGTGTGTGTGTGTGTGTGTGTGTGATCAGAGGGTTTGGTTGTGTGTTTGTGTTGCTGCCCGCTGGGCTGCCAGAGCTCTGGGCTTTGGCTTCATCCATGAGCCATCTGTGAGCAAACAGACAGACAAACATCAGACGAGGACGAGTGTTTTGCCACAGAGTATTCGTAAAAAATACAAACAAACGGCCACTTCCTGCGGCTGAAGGCTTCAGTCACTGAGAATTCATGAATGAACGTGATGATGAATCTCTCCATGAGGACGTGAGGACTGAAGTGAACTGATCCAGACTCTGTCCAACGTCAAATGAAGATAAAGACAATATTTGTTTGTTTCTACATCCATCTCAACAGCTAAATGTTCTCAAAAGTAAGTATTTAACTGTTATATTTGTGCAGATCTGTCTATTCCAATAAAGCACATAGTGATGCTATTCACTCTCGGTCACATGACACAGTCGTCCCTCCAATCTGATTGGCTGACGGTTGATATAACTATATAATGGAACGTCAGCCTGATTTTAGCTTTGTTGGTAGAATAAAAACTGGACAAAATGACTAGTAATTATGAGTTACTCTTGAACTTCACTGAATAAAAGCATCATCACATGTTCTGAACGGCTGGTTTATTATGTTTATTGTGATCTGAAGTTCCTCTGTAGAGACTGAAGACACGTCTGATGTTCAGAGACTCACTGCACTGCTCTTCATCTCACACACACACACACACACACACACACACCCACCCACCCACCCACTCATTCATAAGTTCTGCTGAAGGCGCTCTGTGTGTGTGTGTGTGAATGAGCTCCACGGCTCCCTCTGCTGGAGGCTCCTGTGATCTAAGTGACGTCAGGCTCATGATCTCACATGTTCTTCTGTGCATCAGTGTTTATCTAGTCACACTGATGCGTGTAATGTGTCTCTAATGCATCTGATCTTCATCTTCAGTAAAGTAATGAATCCGTTAATGAACTTCTGTTGTTCCTCCTCAGATCTGAAGCGGGAGGCGAGTATCTGTCACATGCTCAAACATCCTCACATCGTGGAGCTGCTGGAGACCTACAGCTCCGACGGGATGCTCTACATGGTCTTTGAGTTGTAAGTGTTTGTGAGATCTTATAAATACTACATGAGCCATTTAATATCACAACAATGCTATTCAATGAAATTGAAATTTAATGGAAAAAGATTAAAAACAGATGCTTTAAAAAACAGATTCACATTAAACTAAGGACTCAAAATAGTCAAACTCACATTAGAAAACACAATTCACGTTCTGGTTGGATGAGACATTTGAAGCCATGGAATTCTATATTAATATATTTTATTGAAGTCTATGTTAATTAGTGCTGTCAAATGATTAATCGTGATTAATCACATCCAAAATAAACATTTTTGTTTACATAATATATGTATGTGTACTGTGTATATGTATTATGTATATATAAATACACATACATGCGTGTATAAATTTAAGAAAAATGTTGTTTATATATTAAATATAAATATATACATGTAAATACATTTAAATATTTTCTAAATATATACTGTATGTGTGTGTATTTATACATAATAAATATACACAGTACACACACATATATTATGTAAACAAAGTGATTTGGAATGCGATTAATTGTGATTAATCGTTTGACAGCACTAAGATTAATTAGACAAGTTGTGACGTTGCTCAGAAACCAATAACTAAACCAATAACTCAACTTTGCTTTGCGTCTAATAAATGTCCACAGGTTCTTCCTCATCTTGATAATTTTAGGACCTGTATTGTGATGTTTCTTCATCACTATCATGTGTAAATGCATCCACAGCATCTGTGTAACTGTCCTGTGTCTGTGTGCAGTATGGATGGAGCTGATCTGTGCTTCGAGATTGTGAAGAGGGCTGATGCTGGCTTCGTCTACAGCGAGGCGGTGGCCAGGTGAGAATCACTTCCTATACACCTCACACACGGTCAGTCTGCTTCCACTGGTCAAGATTTGTGCTCAGTTTGCGTGTCATTTGTGTTCTCAGTCACTACATGCGACAGATACTTGAAGCTCTGCGCTACTGCCACGATAACAACGTCATACACAGAGACGTCAAGGTAAGACTCGTCTGTATCTCTGATTCAAAAACATTGATTATTGGCAACTAAACCATATATAATCATCCTTAATTCACCAATAAATCACACACACTGGCTTCCATGCCCTTCTGTCCTTTAAAAGGAGCCATTTTCCACTCTTTGTGCTGTGTTTGTGTTTGAGGACTTTGTGGTTGTACTTCTCTTTCCTGCACCTACACCACTGCTTCTGCATGTTACGCTCCATGCATGCACTTTACTCTACATTACTGCTCATACTGATTGACTACATTAGCCCGTTTCTTTTCTTTAAACCTTGTGTGTCCTTTCTTTGTTGCATTTTTTTGAGCCATGGGTCATAGCGGTTATCAGTAAGAGTGTTAAGTGAGAGAAACACTGTAAACACTCCAAATAAGGCTTTTTAATTCCCCTGTTTATTATACTCTTAAAAAGGACTAGGGTTGCTGCGATAGACGGTGTTGACGGTTTTACCGGTGTGAAGCCGCAACACCGGTTATGTCATTGTCGACACTACAGACACTACAATTAAAACTGAACGCAGCTGCTCAATGCAGCGTGCCGAACGACAGTTGCATCACAGATCAGATATCATTTAACACGTGAGGAGAATCTGACAAGAGTGAGGTGAGACAGACAAGACGATGGCAGAAGAGTTTTTAAAATGACGTGCAAAAGCGCCTGTTTTAAAAATATTTTGGATTTTGAAAAGCCTGTTGACTTATGCCATTTATCTATGGTGATATTGGAAGTTTTTTTAAACATTTGTTTCTTATTTATTTGCTTCCACAGTGTTTACTTATCTTCAGTTTTGTATACCTAAACTTAAATATTAGGCATATAGCATGGTGTATTTTTATTTGTTTTGTTAATAAAAGTATGTTCTACACTGTATTTTGTTGTTGCATTTGAAAGAGAAAGTAAAATACGCACAGTGCTTTTACAAGCTATTTAAAAGTGAAGGAAAGCGAGGAAAAGAGGAAAAAATACCCACCCCCTTACGGTGATACCGGTGTTGTCACACGGTGGAAAAATTTCCTCACCGTCACAACCCTAAAAAGGACATTTACTTTTATGCATGTGGCAGATACTTTCATTCAAGGTGTACATGTTCTGAGTTCATACGTTCACTGAGAATCAGACCCGTGACTGATGTTACTCTAAAGTCTGAGCTACATGAATTTAGAAACGGTAGAAAAGTCAGTTATGTCAAGATGATTTTCAACAGCTCGTGTCCAGTGGTCACAAACGACTAAGATTTGCTGGTCAGAAAGCATTGGAACCGCTGACATAAGCTGCACCGCGGGACATCAGGATCCCCATCTAATGTGATGTCCATCTGTGATTAAAGTGGGATTACTGTCAGATTGATGCTTCAGCTGGACGCTGATCGGTTGTGTCTAAAGTTCTTGAGATCACAGACTCAGCAGCTGCTGTCTTTACAGAGAAACATGCTGTGTGAGATCAAACTATAACAGGCCAGTGGTTTACATGATGAATCAGACCTGCTCCTTTTGCACAGCTCTGTTTCAGAGAGGTAACAGTCGACTGTAACATGTTAAAATGTATCAGAGGATTGCAGTTAGGGTAACTAACTCATTTAGTCATTTAATAGTAACTCATTTCCTCCAGCAGGAGGCGTCCTTCATCCTTCAGTGTAAGTCAGTGTTGTCTGCTGTTTGTGCATCATTGCAGCTGCCTGAAATACATGAGCTTGAAAAGAGTTCAGTTGTGTCAGAGTTCTGGTCCGATAGAGGGAAAAACTCAAAGCAGATGTGTGGTGATCTCCTGCACTTGTGGCGTCCAGCCATATATCCCTCACAGGCTCGCAGAAGAGATGTCTCAAGAACTTTCCCGTGTAAACTTTTCGAGCTAGTCATTGTTTCACACCAGTGAGTCTTTCCCATGCACTTTCACAGGCCAGTATGTGGGTCAAGGGTGAAATTTGGTCTACTCTTTTGTCTCACGATCAGTTCGACAGGATTCTCGTTCTTCAGGGTTGGAGCGGAGGCTCGCTGTAATGAGCCCCAGACTGCCTCTGGATGTAGCCAGCACTGCGGCAGTGGAAGCATGCGACACAGACGTCCTCCGAAACTCAGTAGTCGAGCTGTTAGTCATTGCGGGTTCATGGTGCAAATGCAAGAATTGTGACAAGGCCAGAACTGTAGCCTTGCGCACCGAACCCGAAAGCATAAAGTACATGACTGGATCCAAGCAGCTGTTGAGAGCTGAGAACAACAGCATGATTTCATTGGTGAGATCCATGATCCGTCGCGTTTCGCAGCTTATGTCGCGAAGCTGCGAAGCCACATAGACGCCCCTAAAGGCGTGATATGGAACAAAGCAGATGGTGAATAGGAGCGGCACCACGAAGGATTTCCTAGCGGTGCGGGCGTAGCGTGTAGCATTGGGCAAGTCCGGTTTGTCCCTTGAGGCTCTCAGAAGTCTGCGAGCGATCCTTCCGTACGAAACCAGCAGCACTACGAAAACCAGCCAGAACACTGCTACCATGAACAAATTGAAGTAGGCTTTCCCACGGGCGTGCTTTCTCTGTTTATACTGAAAGCATTTCCCTGGTTCCTCATTACCCTCAGCTAGTGCAATCATAGGAACCACCATCACCAGAGAGCCGGTCCAAAGCAAACCGCAGGTCACCAGACTCCAGCGGCTGCCCCTTAACCAGTGCGGCCCGCAGCCTCTCTGAGAGCCTCTGACGCCGATGATCTTCAGGTAGCGATCTAGGCTGATTAGGCCCATCAGGGTGATGCTGACATACATGTTCATGTAGAACAGATTGCCTACTGCCTTGCACATGCGTGGCCCCAGCGTCCACATGTTCCCCTGAGCATGGTAAAGCACACGGAAGGGAAGGCATGCCAAAAGAACCAGGTCCGCAAGAGCCACGTTGATCAGGAAAACTCGCACGGAGTTTCTGCGGGAATGCAGAAAGAGGAAAACCCAGAGAGCCAGGAGATTTCCAACCAGTCCGAAGAGGAAGATGAGCGAGTAGAGCACTGCCAGCGGGAGCCGCAGGTTCTCCTCCTCCAGAGGACACGAGAGGTTGTGGGTGCGATTGGTGAAGCGGTCAGTCGGCCAGACGGTGCTCATTGTGTTTGGCAGGATGTTTGTTTTTATCTCCTCATTAGCAATCAGGGTGAAGTTCACTGATGTCTTTCCGCTCGAGTCTTCAGCTCTGGGGAGAGAAATAGCGAGTCAGAAACGTTTTAATTTACTGTACTGAACAACAGGGGAAAATTCTGTCTCAGCCCAATGAAAATGATACGAGAGAACGCTCTGGCTCTGAACGCCGGCGTGAGGATTGTAAATCAGCCCAGAAACACACGTCCCGATTCAATTTTCCATTCCTTCTTTTTGGGTCATTTTAGCTTTGTTAAATTATTTAAAGAAAGCTGGATATGTGTGAGGAACAGGAGACTGTAATAAAACGGAAGGATTGGGTCTTCTTGCATCTTTCATGAATGTGTTTTGGGTGTGTGGGAGGTTGATTCTGCAGCTGCGCTGGAATCGTCTTCATTTGTGCTGAGCTGCTCTCTGCTTTCTCATCTCATAACCTTGCACTTTCTATAGAACCATAATGATATTTCATATGTATACTCTGCACACTGCATATGCATACTTGTATTTTGCAAGCGTATTTTGCACAGTGAAAATAAAGTTGAATGTAATCACAACTAATTTGCAGCTGGAGATTGTTCAAGAATGACGGTCATCACATTCTGTGGCGGTGCAGTGGTTTACATCATTACCAGGAACACTTGATTCACTAACCAGCAGTTTTTCTTTGCACTTCTGCTCGAGTGTTGTGCTATTTTTGGTGTTCATGAGCTAACTTATTTTGTTTTTCTCGTAAAACACTTCTGCATATATAATTGTCATTCATATGTTGCTCTGAATGAAGCCGTTTGCTAAATGAACAAATGTAGCTAAAGGAAGAAATTTCTTTTTACATATTTTTTTTTTATTTTTGTAATGCAGATTTCATTTTGATAATTTTTAGATTTTTGGGCTGTAAATAGTAAAATTAAAATGCTATTTAAAATTTGATTAATCATAATTCTGCATGTCTAAAAACTGCTGACATGTCAGAAACGATTTCATGATGCTTCACACGTACGTTCGTGAGGACCTTCATTAATGCATACTAAAACTGGTTTATTTTTATACATTTTAGCATATTTTGAGTTGTTGAAACTTTTTTTGTTTTAAATGTGATCTTCTGCATATTTTGTGACACTAGTATGAAGTGTATTCATGCACACATTTCTGTTTTCAGATTTTTCTATCATTGTCTGTAGAACAACTCACGCACACACTTTGATCTCAGACACACAAAGATGCATAAATTCTACTCACAGTTTTGCATGTCAATTCCTTCAGTTGCTCAAACCGCTGCAGCTGCACATTTATCCATTTAGACAGAACACAAAGGTTTTGGTCTTTCTGTCAGATCCTCTTTCATTCCTCCCCGAGCGTCTGATGTGTTTCTGCTTCCCTTCTAAACACTCAGAAGCGTCTGTCCTGCAGTCACTGCATCTGCTTTCGCTCTCTCTCTCTCTCTCTCTCTCTCTCTCTCTCTCTCTCTCTCTCTCTCTCTCTCTCTCTCTCTTCTTTCTTTCTTTCTCTGTCTCTCTTGTCTCTCTCTCTCTCTCACTGTCTGTCTCTCTCTCTCTCTCTCTCTCTCTCTCTCTCTCTCTCTCTCTCTCTCTCTTTCTCTCTCTCTCTCTTTCTTTCTCTCTCTCTGTCTCTGTCTCTCTGTCTCTCTCTCTCTCACTGTCTCTGTCTCTCTCTCTCTCTCTCTCTCTCTCTCTCTCTCTCTCTTCTCTCTCTCTCTCTCTCTCTCTGTTTGACTCTTGAGCACACAGAGATGTTGATGTGTGTTCAAATTGCCGTTCAATCAGCTCCACATGAGTGGCGTTATATAGGCCGTCACACACTAGTTGAGCAGTGCCGGACATTCACTCGTATGTTTGTGGTTTGTGTTGAACCGCATGTTTACATGATTCCTATGAAGGGTTTGTTCCATGTGTCCTCTTCTCATCTCATTCTCACACAATCTCATGTAGTGAGGGTGACATGAGAACACGTGGCTTTATGTAGGACATGCATTCAGTGGTTTTGTGTGTGTGTGTGTGTGTGTGTGTGTGTTCAGCCTCACTGTGTCCTGCTGGCCTCTAAGGAGAACTCTGCTCCGGTCAAACTGGGCGGCTTCGGCGTGGCGATTCAGCTGGGCGAGTCAGGGCTGGTGGCCGGAGGTACGTGTGTGTATTTGCACCACAGCAGATCATCTTTACAGGAAGTGTAGATGCTCTTTGCTCTGATTTGTTTCTGAAGCCTGGGGCCTCTTTGTCTCTATGTGTGTCTGCAGGTCGGGTGGGGACCCCTCACTTCATGGCTCCTGAAGTGGTCAAGCGAGAGCCGTATGGGAAGCCGGTGGACGTCTGGGGTTGTGGGGTCATTCTCTTCATCCTGTTGAGCGGCTGTTTGCCTTTTTACGGCACCAAGGAGCGTCTGTTTGAAGCCATCGTGAAAGGAAAGTACAAGGTATACTGCGTGATTGACAGAAGCACGTCACTCGTTCAGACTTCAGGAGCATCAGAACCTTCCACTGGTGTTTTAGGGGCAGAATGAGAAATCTGTTCCAGTTCATAGATGTGCTGCCCATGATTCATAACAGTAATTCTGAGATAACTTTTGAACAAACACAGGATTTCATATATTGATGAAGGGTTAGAGTGCTTTGTTACAAACCCGAGAACATCTAGGACTGAGAGAATAGACAGTGCTATATTGTTTTATGCAATGCAGAGAGATGAAATATTGTGAGTGTATGTAGAGTCTATGCTCCCTACAATCAGGCACTTCTGAGGCTCCATGTGAGTTTGCACAATGCCTTAAAATGAGTCTGCCTTTAAACACTGCAGACAGTGACGTTCTTCCTCAGTGTTTTTGTTTGCACTGCAAAAAAATGAATTTCTTACTTAGTATTTTTGTCTTGTTTTCCAGTACAAATAGCTAAACATTCTTAAATCAAGATACATTTACTTGAGAAGCAAAATAATTTAATATCTTAAGTCTTGTTTTCTGAAAATGAAGTGAGAAAAAATATCTGCCAATGGAGCAAGAAAAATAATCTTGTTTTCCCTTTGAATTAAGATTATTTTTCTTAACCCACCGGCAGATATTCTTTCTTAATTTAAGCAAAAACGAACAAGATTTTGACATTTTTTTTAGAAAACAAGACAAGCCGATTGAATAAACTGCTTAGACTAGTCTTAAAAGTTAGACACACAATTTTTTTTTTTATGCAAGACTGGTCATAATGTTTTAGTCATTTACATGAAAATGTAGACTGATCTAATTTGAATCTGAAAAGTAAGACTGATAACCGCATGGTTAACTACTAGTTAGTCAAACTGATTCTGAAGACAGTTATACCGTGGTGACTGTTTGTGCAACTGGCCCTAATATCTTAAGTCATTTTGCTTCTCAAGTAAATGCATCTTGATTTAAGAATGTTTAGATATTTGTACAAGAAAAGAAAATAATTTTTTGCCGTGTGTTTTCCATTGCAAATATCTAAAATAATTCTTAATTCAAGATAGATTTACTTAATGCAAAATGACAGAAGATAAGAAGTCTTGTTTTCTGAGAAATTCTGAGTTTATGATTAAAACAATGAAAAATATCTGACCCCACTGTCAGATATTTCTTCTCATTTTATGAGACTTCATTTTCACTTGAAGACTTTTTCTCTTCTGTCATTGTGCATCTCAAGTAAATGCATCTTGATTCAAGAATGTTTAGATATTTGTACTAGAAAACAAGACAAAAATACTAAAATTTTTTTTTTTTTTGCAGTGTTTTCCAGTGCAAATATCTAAATTCATAAATCAAGATAGATTTACTTAATGCAAAATGGCAGAAGATAAGAAGTTTTCTGAGAAATTCTGAGTTTGATTAAAACAATTTAAAAATATCTGCCAAATGGGGTCAGAAAAATTTATATTTATTTATTTTTAATAACAAGTTTATTTTTCTGACCCCACTGTCAGATATTTTTTCTCATTTTATGCTGACTTCATTTTCACTTGAAGACGACTTCTCTCTGGTATTGTGCATCTCAAATAAATGAATCTTGTTTTAATACTGTTTAGATATTTGTACTGTAAAACAAGACAGAAATACAGAGGAAGAGCATCATTTTTGCAGTACATTTACATTTAGACATTTTGCAGACGCTTTTATCCAAAGCGACTTACAATTGGGGAATACAAAAGCGATTCATCTTAAAGAGGCAAACAGACAGAGGAAGTGCTCGTAATACCAAGTTTCAGGTATTGTTAAAATAAGTACAAGCTAGAAAGGGAAGGAATAAATAAAGAGAAAAAAGGAGTATTTTTATTTTTTTTTTCAAATCGTGTCGAAAGACGTGCACACTAGTCTTCAGACAGAGCTCTGTATCATTACAAACGAGTGCTCATAACTGCAGCTGAATGAAGCGTTGTGTGGTCTGGTCCAGTCGTTTGTGTGTTTCAGCGGCATGTTTGTTTGTCAGATGAACCCTCGGCAGTGGAGTCAAATCTCTGAGAGCGCTAAAGACCTGGTGCGGCGTATGCTGATGCTGGACCCGGCCGAGAGAATCACCGTCTATGAGGCGCTCAACCACCCCTGGCTCAAGGTCATGCACGCTAACTTCCCTCCTGCTGCTATTGTCTTCAAAATTAACCTAATTGTCATTTCTTCTCCTGTATAAGTCACTTCCTGTTTGTGACATTCAAGCATGGTGTCAGGTTTATTTTATGCGTGTCTCATGTTTGTGTGTGTCGTGCAGGAGAGAGATCGCTACTCGTATAAGATCCATCTGCCTGAGACGGTGGAACAGCTGAGGAAGTTCAACGCTCGGAGGAAACTGAAGGTATTTACTGTAATCATGCAGTAATTCCGCATGTCACTCAACACAGCTAACCGCACATGCCCAACGTTTTGCATAGAAAATTCCCTGAAGTGTCCATGTTGTCAAAATCCACTGTCCATTAAACATAATTTGCTAGACTGTAATAAACTCCCGTGAGAAACTTGATACTTTTGAAAAGGTTTTTAATCAAGTAAATCCAAACCTAGTTTTAGTTTTTTTTTTGGAAATAATGAATCTTAAACATCTTATTTAGTTTTAATTTTGAATTGCTAAACCTGACTCTCACCATGAACATAGCCATAGAAGCTGACGTGACTTTAAAAAGACATAAAAAAATGGACGACATCATTTGTTTTAGTCATATTTTATTTATCTGAATTGTTTTAGTCTAGTTTTAAACTACAGATTAAATGTGATACTATTTTAGTAAATTAAATATAAAGTAGATTTAGTTAACCAAAAACTAACAGGTTTAGTTAAATTATAAAGCATTAAGCATTTCTATGAATTGTCCAAACTCATTATATACTCCAGGAGAAAACATCTATTAATATGAATGAAATTAATGTTTGAATGTGCAACACAGACACAGATTAAACTGTTATGACATATGACATCATTTATCTTAAAATAAAATCAAACCACTTCTCAAAAAAAACAAAAAAAAAAACATAAACATGGTCTTATTTTCAATGAAAGGCTAGTGGTTACATGCGTTCTTTAGAACAACTTACAACATTGTTCATTCTTTCAAGCAGACATGTTTATTTATAGAAATTAAAGATGAATCCTTATTAAAGTTATTAAAGTGACTCAGTAAAGAGCAGTGAGTGATTTTCTCTTTCTCATTTGTTGTTTGAATGGCACAGGAGGCTTATTAGGCTACTGTCACTTTAAGACAGAATACACAGATCTCATGCACTGATACACATCTTTTTATGTATTTATCTTGTTTTCACCAAAGAAAAAAATGCTGTTGCTGAAAACAAAATTAACACTGGCGCCCAATGTTTAATGACATTGACAGACACTCAGCTTGAGATATCAGTGAAACATGATGTGGTTTCAATCTAGTAATAACACTCAAAATTGAGCTGTTTTTCAGATCCATTTCAACTAAATAGACCAGAAAGCACGTTTTGACCTTTTCACTCAGTCACTATATATATATATATATATATATATATATATATATATATATATATATATATATATATATATATATATATATATACACACACATACAGGTGCATCTCAATAAATTAGAATGTCGTGGAAAAGTTCATTTATTTCAGTAATTCAACTCAAATTGTGAAACTCGTGTATTAATAAATTCAATGCACACAGACGGAAGTAGTTTAAGTCTTTGGTTCTTTTAATTGTGATGATTTTGGCTCACATTTAACAAAAACCCACCAATTCACTATCTCAACAAATTAGAATATGGTGACATGCCAATTAGCTAATCAACTCAAAACACCTGCAAAGGTTTCCTGAGCCTTCAAAATGGTCTCTCAGTTTGGTTCACTAGGCTACACAATCATGGGGAAGACTGCTGATCTGACAGTTGTCCAGAAGACAATCATTGAAAAAAAATGAAATTTTCCACGACATTCTAATTTGAGATGCACCTGTATATATATAAAAGTCAATTTCCATAATATTTCATCTCTGTAAAATGATTTAAAAATCCGTATCCAGTAACCAGAAGTGACTGGTGGGAATTTTTTGATCAGATGGTGATCTGGAGAAGAAGCTCTTTTAACTGATGGAGCTCTGCAGCAGTTCTGCTGGTTTCAGGTTAGCGAGAGTAAAGTTCTCACTGACAGAGTTGCGTTCGCCACATAAAAGCAGGGGATGTTTTCTTCTAGTACATCTGAGGTGCAGTCAGGTACGTGACGGTTGGAGCACAGAGGAATTAGGAGGCGTGAGGAGCTTTGAACAGCTTGTGTAAAGTTGAAGACGTGTGGTTTGATGATCTAATATGTTTGTGAGATCTCTGGAGTGCAAATGTCAAACGTCTGCGGTTCTTCAAGATGATTTCATCAAAAGGCCCTGTTTGAGTCTGACACTGTAATGAATGAAATAGAGATGAGTTTGTGCGTGTGATTCACAGGGCGCCGTTCTCGCTGCCGTCTCAAGTCACAAGTTCAACTCGTTTTACGGCGACCCTCCTGAAGACCTCCATGATTTCTCAGACGACCCCACGTCTTCAGGTACGTCCCCCGCATGGGAAATGACTTCGTGGAGCTCCGTCCAGTCATTTCTGGATCTCAGCTGGTTGATCAGTCACTCTGAAAGCCTGGCAGTGACCTCTGCAGACCTCAGGTCTCGAATCTCACGCAAGTCGAGCGATGCTGCACAGAGAAAACAGTTCACTTGCTGAACGCCATCAGCAACTCTTTGTTAAAACTGGAGCAAACTAATGAGCTGCTTGTGGGTTCTGTGGAGATCATTTAGCATTCGGATGTGATTTTATTTCATGACACACCTCAAATGAGTCAAAACGCTGTAGAAAAAATAAACAGGGTTTCCACCTCCTAAACAAAATTGATCACATTTAAGACCATAAATAAATAGTCTTAAGTCTAAAGGCCTTAAATAGTCTTTAATTTTCATTTTAAGAGGTGTTAAATTTAGGGACGGAAAAACAGAGTAGAAACAATAGACACCATAGAAATAAATGCAGAATAGATTTATTAAACTAACTTTAAGAGGTTATGATTGAGTGAAATAAATGTGAGCACTGCATGTTTAAAAATCCAAATGCAACGCTGTCGCGCGTTCAACAATGATCGCGGTTTCAGAGCCATTCGCAATCAGTGAATGTCTCACATTTATACCCAGAGCTGGGTAGATTACTTACAAATTATAATCTGTTACTGATTCCAAATTACATGACAAAAATTGTAGTTAGTTACGTAATCTATTATATTACACATTTTAGGTAATATAATCGGATTACTTTTGACCCAACTCATTTATCACATTGATTTAAATAGGATAATCCTGTACCATATTGATATAAAAATGAAAAGAAAAAGAATATGTATTCCATTTGTTGTCATTGACAACGTGAAGTGCATTAAACATTACATTTATGTCAGGTTTCCCAAACTGGGGTTCGTAAAGGAACTGCAGGGGGTTTGTGAGTTTAAAGAAAAGCAAATAATTAATTAAAGCAAAAAAAATGTAAAATTAAAAAAAAATATAATTTTAAAATAATATCAATCAAAATATAACTAACTAAAAAAATTAAATATTTTATATTTACCTGCATGTCATCTGACAATTAACCAATGTCCGTGAACTGTGAACATGCAATTGTGATAGTTAATTATAAAAAAATGTATTTTAAGATCTCAGGGGTGCTTCAAGTAAATATATTAGGTGAAAGAGGTTCAGGTTCGGTATTACATGTAAATAAGAATTAACATGAATTTGTGCATTCTGTTCTGTTTGAAAGACAAAAGCCTTCCAAAGACAAAGTAATACATGATTAAATAACCCACTGCATGTTCATCGGTAGTTGATGTAATGTTGAAATGCTGAGAAAACACTTCTTAAAATCGAAATGATTTTTGTAAATCCAGTGGTCAAATGCTTTGTGGCCTTTCAAATTTCTGTGAAATTATATCCACCTGACTAGTGACTGATCTCTGTGTGAATGTCCGCAAAACTAGAAGGCTTTCTGACTGTATATAAGCAGTAAGCTATTTTAGAAAGGAATATTTGATTGATGAAAAAAGAAGAATTAGTGAGAATCAATAAATTATGAATAATTTATTGCTATTGAGTGAATAGTATGTAATCAATAAAAAAGTAACTGTAGTCTGATTCTGAGTACTTTAAAATGTAATTTAATCTAATTACAAGTACTTAATTTTTGGAATTTGATTACGTAATCCAGATCACATGTAATCAGTTACTACCCAGCAATGATTGCTTATGACGCACCGCTGATGAACTGACAATATTATGATCTTTATATTATAATATCTTCTAGATGGTTACAAGATGCATATTTTATGTCTCTCAGCTAAAGTAGTAAAGCATAGACATTTCAAAGTAAGACTCAAAGATTTTTTATTGACTTAATCTTTTTTTACTACTATTATTGGTATTTTGGTCACACAATAAACAGTGTTTGGCATTTAAATCAGCATAATCTCTTGTATTTTCTCTCTGAAACGCTTCATCACAGGAATGAAAAACTAAGAGTATTATTTAACGCATTCAATATATAGATTTTATTTGTATTGCCACAATAATCTTTTTATTGCCTTTCTTTAAATGCATTACAGTATCAACAAAATCCAATAGCCTGTTGATGGACCTCTACTCCATGTGTATTGATATATAAGAACATAAATCAATTTCAGTACATATGTAAATATTGAATAAGACATGTATTGAGTGTTTATACTGCCAGTTCTCCTGTTTTGCGGAATTAGAATTTGAGATACCCGATTTATTTTGATATTGTATGGATTTGTTCTGTAATGGCATTCGGTATTAATTTGTGCAACTCTTTAAAAAGGTCATAAATTTGATTTTAAAAACTGAAAAAGCATCTGCTGAATATCAGACCCGATCGGGATCTGTTCGAGCGTAACTTTCACTTGCAGTGCTTTCAGAGTCATAGGAATTAGAAAGTGCCGCTCTCATCTGTTCCTCCGGATGTGTCTTCTGGTTCTGCTAATGTGAAGAGTATTTTGCGACCCCATCAGCAGGTCCGATGGAGAGGAAGTCTCTGGTCTTGTATTGAGAAACAGCTGCCACTTCTCTGTCGCAAAATTAAACTCTCACTTCCTGTAACAGTGGGGTGCGTCGTCCTCTGCTCTCTGCTTCTCGGCTCCGTGGCGGTCGAGAAATGCCGAACAGAACGCCAAACGTGTTTTTGCCAAACCGCAATGACCTCTCTGCACTGCACTGAGGTGACCTGATGCCATCTGAGCTCAGCGGTGATCGGTCATAATGACCGTCTTTATGTAAAACTCGGTTCACATTCAAAATCATCAGGCTCATGTCGCTATTTCAGACATATTTTGATAAATTAATATGGTGACACTTTAGTATAGGGACCAATTCTCACTTTTAACTAGCTGCTTATTAGCATTCCTTTTATTAACATATTGGCTATTTTAAGGCTGGGCGATATGGGCAAAAATTCATATCTCGGTATTTTTTGGCTGATTTGCGATATACGGTATATATCTCGGTATTTTCGTTTTTGTATTTGGATTAAAAAAATCTGTATTTAATATATATTAATTCCCAATGTTGTCCAACAAAACAATACATATGAAAGGCTATGAAAACAAATAAAGTGAATGTAACCATGTAAGCCTTTATAGGCTACTATGTGCAAAAAAAGGTTAAAATCACATTTCATTCTTACATTGTGACATTGCAATCTAAAAACAAAAATAAGGCTTTTAAAGCGGAAGTTAAATTCATTAAACTAAGAATGAAAATAAAAGAGAACAAAAGCAAAGTTGTGTAAGGCTATTTTGATTACACCATTACAGTCACTTTACAGTCAGTGCTATCATAAAAATAGACTTACTTGTAGGTTTAAAATTCTACGTCACATTTATTGTACAACTACAAATATTTCAGCAAAATGTATATTTTAGTCAGAATTATTGCGCTCCTATTGAATTGTGCTCCGTCTGTTTGGCGCGTATGAGCACAGCGGCGCTCGTTCACTTAAGTTTAGCAGAGAATCGCAAAGCAGGCTCATGCACTCCTGACAGCAAAATGGAAATATTGCCATGAATTTCTAAGAGTAACAGTCGGAGAATATACCTGTGAAATGTAAGTTATGCATTAAGGAAAACAGCACATCTCAAACACATTAAACGGCGTGAGTAGCATCTCTGTCAGCGGCACACGCAGCCTTTCTGTCAGAGCATCTGATGGGCCGAGCCGCTTAAACTATGCAAAACTATACCATGTCTTACCAGTTTTTAAAAGCCTTAATATGAAGCTTGTCACATGTTTAGAACAAATTGGATTATGCACTTTCTCCGCAGCAGCTCAGTCTGTGTCCTCCACTATATTTTCAGATGCGCTCGTATCAATCTACTGTATATCGATATAAACGCTATTGCCTCATATCGAATCACTTATAAAGAAAATATCGATATATCGTACAAACTCGATATACCGCCCAGCCCTAGGCTATTTATTAGTAATTGTAAAGCACATATTCTGCATGACCATATTCTACATCCCTAATCCTACCCAATACCTAAACATAACAACTACCTTATTAACTATTAATAAGCAGCAAATTAGGAGTTCATTGAGGTAAAAGTCGTAGTTAATTGTTTGTTATTAGCGAGAATTGGACCTTAAAATAAAGTGTGAGCATTGATATTATCTGATTTAACTTGGTTGAAAACTGTTAAAAATTCTGCCCATGAAGCATAAAGTTGGAGTTCTCACTCACTGCACACTGCATACTGCTTCAGGATTACAGTGAGTGAAACTCTTAAAAAATAAATAAATAAATACTTTAGTATGCTACATTGTGAGATTGCGCTGCATGCTTAATTCAGTTCAGTTATTATGATTGTTAATTTAGTTTTGTGTAGAAATGTCTGGTCAGATGTGTTTAAAGATGGTGGAGGGTCACGTGCAGTGCATTGCATTGTGGGATACAGTGTCTGATGCAGTAGGGTGTAGCGTACACATGTTGTATACTGCTGAATGCTAGTATGCTAATCCTAGTGTCTTCTGGTTCTGTGTTTGTGTCTCTTCCAATAATCTCACTGTGCTGTTGTTGTTGTTGTTGTTGTTTCTAATGCTGCCTGTACTTTAGGATTGCTTGCTGCAGAAAGTAGGTATCCCATGAGCCTTTGCTTGCCATCCAAACAGCATCTTCATCTTTGTCTTCATCGTCTGTTGTCTTGCATGTTCCTCAGCACATCTGTCCATCACTGAAACACATGATCAAAAACGACTTAAAGAAAGCACGATTCCTCTCATTTCCCGCACTAATGTGAATGAAGTCTGTGTGTGATGATCCGTGATGCTCATCTCCATGTGTTGAGTTTCAGGAGCTTCCCTGATGCATCTGATTCTGTATTCATGCACATGCATGATTTTGGGCAGTGAGCTGATGTGTGTGTGTGTGTGTGTGTGTGTGTGTGTGTGTGTGTTTAGGGGCCGTGTCTCAGGTTCTGGACAGTCTGGAGGAGATCCATGCACTGACAGACTGCAGTGAGAAAGATCTGGACTTCCTGCACAGCGTCTTCCAAGACCAACATCTGCACACACTGCTGGATGTGAGTAAACAAACACACACACATAAATATAAAATAATGACACACTCTCACACACACACACACACACACTCACTCACTCTCTCTCACACACACACACACACACTCACTCACTCTCACACAGACACTCACTCACACTCACTCACTCACACACACACACTCTCAGACACTCACTCACTCACTCACTCACTCACACTCACTCACTCTCACACAGACACTCACTCACACTCACTCACTCACTCACTCACTCACTCACACACACACACTCTCAGACACTCACTCACTCACTCACTCACACACACACACACACACTCTCAGACGCTCACACACACACTCACTCACACTCTCAGACACTCACTCACTCACACACACACACACTCACTTACACACACTCACACACTCTGACACTCACTCGCTTACACACACAAGCTCAGACACTCACTCGCTTACACACACACACACTCTCAGACGCTCACTCGCTTACACACACACACACTCTCAGACGCTCACTCGCTTACACACACACACACACATACACAGACGCTCACTTACACACACACACACACACACTCTGACACTCACTCGCTTACACACACATACACACTCAGACACTCACTTACACACACACAATCTTGCATATGTGGTTTTATGGGTTCATTCCATATGCATATTTGTTTTTTTCTACTGTACAAACTGTATTTTCTATCCTCTTACCCTACACCTAACCCTCACAGTAAACTACAGGCATTTTTGATTTCAGAAAACACAGTTTAGTATGTTTTTTTTTTTTTTGTCCTTTTTGTTTATGGGGACAGGAATTGTAAACCTCATGAACCATGTTCACGGTGTAATACTCATGTCATTAAACACATTTGTGTCCTTATAAACCATACAAACCTGTACACACACTCACTTACACAAACACACATACACACACTCACTCACTTACACAATCACACTCTCACACACACTCACTCACTCACCCACTCACTCTCTCTCTCACACACACACACACACACACTCTAAGACACTCACTCACTCTCTCTCTCTCTCTCTCACACACACACACACACAAACTCTCAGACACTCACTCACACACACACTCTCTCTCAGACACACACTCACACACACACACACACTCAGATGCTCACACATACACACACTCACTCACTTACACAATCACACTCTCACACACACACACTCACTCACTCACCCACTCACTCTCTCACACACACACACACACACACACACACACACACTCTCAGACACTCACTCACTCACTCTCTCTCTCACACACACACAAACACTCTCAGACACTCACTCACACACACACTCTCTCTCAGACACTCACACACACACTCTCTCAGACACACACTCACTCACACACACACTCAGATGCTCTCACTCACTCACTGTCACACACTCGCTCACTCACTCACTCACACACACACACACACACTCACACACTCACACACACACACTCACTTACACACACACACACACACACACACACTCAGATGCTCGCTCGCTCACACACACACACACACACACACACACACACACACTCAGACACTCACTTACACACACACACACACACACTCTCAGACACTCACTCTCTTACATACATACACACACACACACACACACACACACTCAGACGCTCACTTACACACACACACACACACACACATACACAATCTTGCATATGTGGTTTTATGGGTTCATTCCATATGCATAATTTTTTTTCTACTGTACAAATTGTATTTTCTATCCTCTTACCCTACACCTAACCCTCACACTAAACTACAGGCATTTTTGATTTCAGAAAACACAGTTTAGTATGTTTTTTTTGTTTGTTTTGTTTTGTTTTTTTATCCTTTTGGTTTATGAGGACAGGAATTGTAAACCTCATGAACCATGTTCACGATGTAATACTCATGTCATTAAACACATTTGTGTCCTTATAAACCATACAAACCTGTACACACACTCACTTACACAAACACACATACACACACTCACTCACTTACACAAACACACACACACACACACACTCATACACAGTGACTGGTAGGTTTAGGTCTGGATGATATATTTCGTCATCTTATAGTCTTATATAAAAGATCATGTCTTTGTGGGGTCTGATTTTAAGGTCAAACTTTCCTAGTTTTATCTTTGTGCAGTCTTTTGGTCCTCACAAAGTAGTAAAAACCAGTTCTCACACACACACACACGCAGTGTTTGCTTTCATTCTTCACGCCACTGAAGGACTGAGACACAGACAGACGTTTGATTTGTTCCTGCGGAGCTTGACTGCTGCTCGATTTTGCAGCAGATTTGTGTGACTGCGGACGGCAAACAGAAGAAATCACTTCCTGTGTGTTCAACAGATTAACCATAGATGTCATTATTAATGACATTTACATAAATCCATTAAAGCTTTGAGACGTAGAGTGGAAATCGCACAACAGAGCAACATCAACAGTTTTATGAGCTTATGAAGCATCTGTGGATTCATCAGTCTAATTATTAATGATTTGTTTAATTACAGTAAGTTTGATTGGCAGTGGCGTCTGTTTCAGACTGACATGGATGTTGTTAGCAGTCCTGCAGTGACACATTCTGCCCACTGTCTAGACACCAGTCAAATGTGTCATCTTCAAAACTCCTGCTGAGCAGCTGACGACTCGTCTCTATTTTCCAACCAAAATCATCTTCATCATCACTGTCTGTAAAAAAAAAACCCTGCTGGTTCCCAGACTGACAGCGATGAGCTGCTTCAGTGTTTCTGTACTGTGTGTTTGCGTGCTGAATGTGACCACGGTGGCAGAATTCACTCTGTTAAAGTTCATCATGGTGCTGATCTCGGCATGAACGTGTGTGTGTGTGTGTGTGTGTGTGTGTGTGTATGTGCACATGCATGTTGCGAGGAAAAATAAGTAAAATCATGCACATGATGTTCGTTCTCATTGTTTCCTTCCACAAGTGAAGGCCTAAAAAGGTCATAAATCATTAGTATAAAGTCTTAAAGTAGTGGCATTAAATGTTGCAGGCACTGCAAAAAATTTATATTTTCCTGAGTATTTTTGTCTTCATTTCCAGTACAATTATATAAACATCCTAAAATCAAGATAAAAGTTTAGATGCGAATTGAACACTTGAAGTCTTGTTTTCTGAGAAAGTGATCAAAATGAAGTGAGTTTATGCTTAAAACAAAAATAAGTATCTGTCAGTAGGGAATGAAAACTTGTTTTCCCTTTGAATTAAACTTTTCTGACTCCATTAGCAGATATTTTTTCTTGATTTAATGATAAACTTCATTTTGATCAATTTCATGATCAGTCAAAACAAGACTTTTTATTTTAAGTAAATCTTTTCACGAATCTTTTGACATTTGCACTGGAAAACAAGATAAAAATACTGAGGAAGGAAGATTCACTGCTGTTAAAGTTGATGTTGGCGCAAACGTGTGTGTGTGTGTGTGCACATGCATGTTTATGAGGAAAAACATAAAAGTAAGAGTAAAAGTTAAATCATGCAAATGTTGTTTGTTCTGAGGAGTGACACAGTTCAGCAACACAAACTGTGGGAAAATGTGTTCTGATGTATCAAATGTAGTTCATTCTGTGAGAGAGATTGACTGATATAAACGTGTGTGTCTAGATCATGAGATACATGCGTTCAGCTGATGGTTTCACTGATGTGACTGATGAACTCAACTGTGTGTGTTTCAGCTGTACGATAAGATTAACACCCGCTCGTCGCCCCAGATCAGGAATCCGCCCAGCGACGCTGTCCAGAGAGCCAAAGAGGTGTGTAATGGCACACACTCGCCATCGGCTCGCTTTGACTGCACACACTCCTCTAACGCAGGAGTCTTCGACCTCTTTCAGCTCCAGGAGCGTCTGACGGACACACACGCAGCAGAGACCCATCACACACCGTATACAGCCGAGCGTGGCCTATAATAACATGCGTGTGATGCCTGATTAATGTATTTACATGCTTCATATTTACCAGAATAAACCCTCATGTTCTGTGCAGCGTTTAGTTTGTTCTCTCAGAGACTCCATCAGAGCGCAGAGATCACCGACATTCATCTGAACATTCACAATCAGAACATTCTCACATATATTCATGCTTGAAACACAAGTAACGTCACGTTATTAGTTTATAATCAGTTGCTGCAACTAGTTAAATCAGAATATGAGGGTTCATCACATAACACACTCAGTTACAGTGTGGCTTTATTTAAGACTTGAGCTTCTTAACTTAAGCTCTGGTTTATGGTAATATAATTACTAATATTTTATATATATATATATATATATATACACACACACACATACAGTCAAACCAAAATTTATTCAGACACCTTCAACATTTCTCACATTATCACAGTTTATTTCCTATAGTTTAGAAAATGGTGATAAAATATGACAAGAACTCAGAGTTAAACTGTGTCAGAACAAATTCATCTTGATAATGTCAGATAACTTTGATAGAAAGGTATGTAACAAAACATGGTCAGGTCAAAGTGTCAGATCAATTTTTTGGTCCCAAATTTTTATCAGTTTTACTGGTAGTCCACTGTATGAAGAATTTTTGGGTATAATGTGTCACAGTTTACTTTATTTTGCTCTCCTCACTTACATAAATCAACTATAGTGTCCTGCACCCACTAGTTAAAAAAATATCAAAAATTATATCTGGTGTCTGAATAATTTTTAGTTTGACTGTGTGTGTGTGTGTGTGTATATATATATATATATATATATATATATATATATATATTAGTTATACAGTAATACATATAATTTTTTATTTATTTTTTTTCAACCAGTAATGGTGTGCTTACATATAATTTTTTTTTTTTTTTTTTTCAACCAGTAATGGTGTGCTGTGAACCGTGTTTCTTGGCAGGTGCTGGAGACGATCTCCTGTTATTCTGAGAACATAGAGGCAAAAGAGCTGAAGAGAATTCTGACACAGCCACATTTCATGGTGAGTGAAAGCAGTCGGACACATCGCTCTGTTTGCGAAAAAACTGTTTCAGGTTGAGTCAAGCAGATGCATTGAGTGCACGCAACTTCAGTGAGATGAGATGCTTCCAGATGTGGACCTTTATGAATATAGCAGACGCTTATGGGAGAATATTGTAAAGAATGTCCAGGTCATGTTTCATCTCAAAACCAATGATATATTTCAGGAAAGCAAGCCTACTTTAGGACTGTTTGAGGTTATTTCATCACAATTAATCATTTATCCTGTAAATTCTTGTGCTGTAATACAGTCATGAAGCTCAAACCAGCTGTTTTTTAATTAATCCAGTGTTTCTGTGGGTTTTAATATGTCTTAATTCACCCATCCACAAATTAAGACCTTTAAAAGATCTTAAATCAGAGCAGAAAGTCTTTAATTCATAAAGTCATGACATTAAATTTTGCATGCACTGCAAAAAAACTAACAAAAACAAAACAAAACAAAAAATCATCCTCAGTATTTTTGTCTTGTTTTCCAAAACAAATATTTAAACATCCTTAAATCAAGGTACATTTACTGGAGATGCAAAATAAAGATATGACGTCAGAAATTTATCAAAATGAGGTGAGTTTGTTTAAAATAAGATTAAATATCTCTCAGTGGGGAATGACAACTTGTTTTACCCTTGAATTAAGTTGATATTTTTTTCTGTCTTCATTGGCAGAAATCATAATCTTCTTTGTTTTAATCATAATCTTTCTTAGAAAACAAAACAGCTATTCAAGCCTTAAGCTATTTATTTTATTTTATTAAATTAATTAAAAAGTTATTGAGAACTAAAAAGTTGTCATTTAAAATGTTGAAGTGCTGCCAATACAACTCGTGTTCTCATTTATATTTAGAGAACATATGGATATAATGTCTTTTCTTCAATTTATTTCTTAAATTTTCTATACTTGGCCTTTAAAAAGTTCTTAAAGTATTACATTTACCTTCATAAAACCTGCAGAAGCTCCCATAAAATAAAATTCAGTACAAATTCTAGCATGATGTATACTTACAGCAATTGTAAAAGATACAACTTTACTATGTTTCATCATTTAAATGAAATATCAAATATAATTAGTTTTTGTCCACATTACATAAATGAGAATGTTTGGGTTGAAATATTTAATTGTCATGAAAATAATGTCCAGGGAAAAAAACAACTCCTAATGGTCCTGAAATCGGGCTTCATTTTCTTTATGCTAAATACAATTTCATATCTCTTTCTTTTGATTTTGATGTGAAATATTGACGTTTTGGTGGCATTCAGCCTTTGAGCCACTTGATCTTTAAAGCTGCAGTCAAACAAGCAGCTGCTTCAACAGCCGGCGGCGCTTTAATGCACAGAGACGCGGGTCACTGAGGGATGAGCTGGTCAGCAGGTGTGTGTGTGTGTGTGTGTGTGGGGAGGGAGGCTTTATAGAGTGGGTGTCGGATTGAGGGAAACGCTGAAGAGAGACACAATCAGAGAAAGTGTTGAAAGAGGGAAGATCCGCGGCTCATCCGATCCACTCATGGAGTTCTACACACACGCTGTGAACACGGACACAGAGTACCTGCTCTGGAAAACACGGGTGAGGAATTCTGGGATAGCAGCCACTTGCTGCCGTACTTTGTCATGTTGAGGAGATTTGAGTGTGATCTGCTTTAAAGTGTTTTCGGTTCTTCAGTTCAGATCATCCTGATTATCTGATTCACAGCTTAAATTTACAGTTACCTGCTTCAGAATAACAAATTAATAACAAATATAGAAATTATCAACGTATTGATGACTTCTTTATTGTTTTTTTATATTATTATAAATACTTTTGCTGCTGGTTCCCCTCATCGTCCAGACCGGAGAATAATATTGGATATTTACAATAAAGCATTAGCTAATTCATTAGGTTTCATGAACTAACAATGAACAAGACCTTTACAGCATGTATTAATCCAGATTAGGGATGTGCCCGAATAGCGAATCCGTATTCGGAAAGGCACGGAAAACGAATAATGCGCTCTACGATGCCACAAAAGGGACATGGTTAGCCGCTTGCTAGCAGTAGCCTGTTACATTACAGTACATACAATTTCACTTACCACATAAACCGAGAGAGGTAAGAGAGATGACCGATAGGACGATTTCGAATGATTTACAGATCCTGAGCACCACTGACAAACATCTAATCTTGTGAAATGTGTGGTAAATAGTGCTGCTCCGTAGTAGAGCAGGCTGTGTGTGATTGTGAATCTCAAAAGTGAAAGTAAAAAGCAAACGCGCGTTCATAAGTGATTTCAATGTCCTGCATATTAATAACGGCTCCCTGATGCCCGCAATTTATATACAGGATAATTACCCAATGATATAATTGTGAGAGAAAGCACTGAAATATATATTTTCTCATATGTATCGTATTTATTCCCTTTACGGTTGCCGTAGTACACACCTTTACCTTTCCGAATACCGTATTCGGATTCGGGCACATCCCTAATCCTATTAATTAATGTTAATGAATAAATACAGTGTTGTTCATTGTTCATTCATGTTTGTAGTAACATACATTTTATGTTTGTTATACAACATAAAATGTATGTAGAAATATGTTGGTTACTACACAAAACAAACTAGGTTGCTTAAGTTTTACATGACATTTTACAAGTTTACTTTAAGTAATTTAATGCTTGCATTGACGTTTGAAATGGCTTTTGTGAATCTGATGTGTTATAAGTTTTTGTTTTTCTCTGCTGTGTAGTTTTGTTTTCCGCTCAGATGTGAGATGATCCTGTCTGTGTAATTACTGTAGTGACCAAATAAACAAACGGTCACACACACACACACACACACACACACACACACACACACACACTAAACCTATGATAAACCACAGGTGTGGAATGTGTAATTGTATTTTTATGCACACACATGATGCATGTATTTTGCAGTCATGTTTTTGTATTATATTTACATTTACATTGACATTCATTTTGCAGATGCTTTTATCCAAAGCAACTTACAATTGGGAATACATAAAGCAATTCATCTTAAAGAGCCAACAGACAGAGGAAGTGTTTGTAATACCAATTTTCAGGCGTTGTTCAAATAAGTACAAGCTAGAACGGGAAGGATTAAATAAAGAGAAAGACACAGTTTTTTTTTTAGTTTTTTTTTAATTTGTATTGATTCTGATTTGTGCTCAGACTGTCAGTGATGCTGATCCACTCAGATGCTGATGGACGTTTAGTTCAGAGATGAGTGTGTGACGCTGCAGATGCTGAGTGTGCTATTCCTGTCGCAGGCGCTGCTGCAGACTCACGATGTTGTGGCTCATGAGGTTTACAGCGACGAGGCTCTGCGAGTGACACCTCCGCCCACGTCCCCGTACCTAAACGGAGACTCGCCCGAGAGCATCAACGGAGACATGGACCTGGAGAACGTCACGCGTGTGCGCCTGGTGCAGTTCCAGAAGAACACGGACGAGCCCATGGTACCCAGTCACTCACTCACATACGCGCTTGTGTTATTGCTGTTTCATGAGCGACTGGTGTCAGATATTCTAAAATTAGCTCTTGTTTATAACCCACTCTAACAGAATGATATGACTAATAACACTATTCTATATTACTTTCCATGATCAGGGCCAAAATAGACCTTGAAACAAAAACGTTTCCAGGTCTGGACCTCAAAGTAAATGTTTAATGAGAATGTTTTACAATAGATTTGGAGGAGATCTGCAACCCTGTTATCACAATTTCTAAAAAAAAAAAAAAAAAAATTTTTTTTTTTTTTTTTTTTCATTATTTAGAATTTTATGAACAGTGATTGACACATTATCAGAATAGAAAAATAAACATGAGAGAGATGATAAAAAATAGAGGCAAATGATATTAATTAACTACATTTACTTACTATATTGTTAGGTTAGGATTGGGGTTTGGTTTAGGGTTACTTGCATATAATTATGCATAACTAATTATTATTGTAATAGTAAGTACATGTAACGTGTGACAAGGACACCTTAAAATAAAGTGTTACCAAAGTTAAAAACATAAAAATTCACACACAAAAAAAAAAAATACTACAAAGGAAGTATATAAGAGCAAAGACACATTCTAAAACTTTCACATTATTGATTTCTGGCAATAAACACATTTGCGTGTCACAGTGTGATTATCTGTTCATGGGGTGGAAAACTGTGTGGTAATGGTGTTGCATGCAAAGTGTGCAATAAAACGATCAATTAAAGCAGTTCAACAGACTGACAGAACTATGACCCTGTTGTCTAGTCAAGTCACCTTTATTTCTATAATGCTTTATACAATAGAGTTTAAAAGCAGCTTCACAATAATAAACAGGAAAATAATAGAATCATTGATGCGAACTTCATCAAATATGAGACAAATCCAAATCATGCTGTAAAGCAGCTCTACAGAAGACAATAGAGATATTATTTAGATCTTCAATTTTTCAGATCAATTACTGTAAAGTTCATCAACTATGAGACAGTTTCAGTTCCATGATAAGTAGCTCTGCTGAAGACAGTAATTATATTATTCAGATCAGTTCAGTTTTGGTTCAGTTCAATAACTGAAAATTAATCAGTTATGAAAGTTAAATTCAGCGATAAGGAGCTGAAGACAGTAGTGTCATGTGACTTTAACATCTGAGACCAGACGCTGAAATCCCCACGTTTGAGATACTTGTGCGATAGTCTGTGAGAGCGTTATGAAGCACTGCAGATGGATGTGAGCTGATATGATGGGTGTAATTGTGTGTTGACAGGGCATCACTCTGAAGATGAACGATCTGAACCACTGCATCGTGGCTAGAATCATGCATGGCGGGATGATCCACAGACAGGGTAAGTCTGATGCTCGTCTTACTGATGAGAACACCAGCGTTTTTCTTTCTCTTTGTGTTTGTCTCTGTGCTCACGTTCTCTGTCATTTCTCAGGGACGCTGCATGTTGGAGACGAGATTCGTGAAATCAATGGCATCAGCGTCGCCAATCAGACAGTGGAGCAGCTCCAGAAGATGCTGGTGTGTGTGAGAGAGAGAGCAGAACAAAACAACACTAGTGCTAGAGATGAGGATCATAACTAAAGCAAAGACTGAGTCACTCTGGTGACCAGTGGTATCTATTTGAGTAAACCAACCAGACACGTCTGATAACTCTCAGAGAGGACTTCACCTCCTCTGGTCCTCCTGTCCCGACTATAAACCCAGTTAATGCAAAACTACTCATCATAACATATTTAATCAGTGATAACAACATGCCGACAGACATTATAATAGGGCCATTCTACAGAATTGGTCCAAAGTCCTTGTATGTATGCCAATTGTATAATATCCTAAGCACACATTTCTAGTAATTGTGCAGTTAATTCTCATATTGTATTTTCAGAAAGTTTTGGAATATTCCCCAAATTTGTCACTACCGTAACAGTAATAATCATTTAATTAGAAGGGTTATATTGACCTATTAAGATTTTGCTTACATCTACATTGTAAATATATTTTTTTGGTATATAATTTAAAAAATTTCAGAGGTAAATCAATAACAATTACACTTTTAACAATATTTCAAGTGTAATTTATGCGATTTGTTGTATTTTGAATCTTTTTTTGTAAAAGGCATAAAGTTGATCATACTGATTTTAAAATTAAGGAATCATTAGTTTGAATATATAATGAAACAAAAATTATTATAACATAGTTGAAAATTCAGTATACTTTATTTTTGACAAAACATCCCATGTTTTGGTAGTGACAGCACATTTTCAGTAGTGACAGTAATGCTTCGGTAGTGACCACATCACATTACAGAATTTTAACTTGCATACTAAAACACTACTAAAATACAAAAAAAATTGCATAACTACTAAAATTTAGTTTGTTTCCCCCAGATATGAGGATTATGTGTTCCCTTTTGTCACTACCAAAACAATGATGACATGTTTCAGTTGTAACTGTTTTGATAGTGACAATTTTATGGGATAACACCCTAAAAAAACAAAGATGTCACTACCGAAACTCCACCAAATGTTGGTAGAGCACAGTTCTGAACAGTGGTACACATATAAAAACTAAATGTTATGGAATAACTCCCAAAAAAGTTTGCTTAATTGCAGAAAAAATGTGTTTGGTAGTGGCGTTCCTTAAAGTTACACACAGATTTTCAGACTTTTGAACACATTTACCTCAAAATGATGGGATCTATCTACTCACCACATAGCTATGAGAGAGAAGAACACAGGAATATTTCCTGATCATAAATGTAGGGGTGTAGTTAAAATCAGTCTCAGCCAATGGACTAAAACATACACTGTTTCAGTAGTAACATGAAAATGCGGGACTTTTTTTTTTTTTTTTTTTTACAAAAAGTTTAATTATTTACAAAGAAAATATAAAATAAATATTTTTTGAACTCCACTTTTTAAAAGAATCGAAAAGATACTTTTAAAAACAATAAAAAAAAAATCAATATAATTTTCATAAGTTGAGATTTAGGGGTTAGGGTTCGGGACAGCCACCTTCCAATTGAAAATACCCAATAAATAATGATTTTATATACTTATATTAAGCCTACTAATATTTTAAATATTATTGTGGGTTTCAATAGGTAATAGAAGGATCTTAGTAAACATCTAAGATTTTAATACTTAAATGCGTTTTAAATGTGTTTTTTGGTTGTGGGTCTGCAGTTTGGACCACTTCTGTAGAGTGGCCCAATAAGTACAATATGACTTTATCTGCCGGTTTCACAGACAAGACTTGAGCCTAGTCCCAGAATAAATGCATGTCTGAGCTGTTTCACTTGAAAGAGACTCGCAATGACATCTCTTCAAATATGTCAGTGGTATTGTTTCGTCTCATGCCCACCAATAATGTTTTTTTTTTTTTTTCAAAGGCACGTTTATAAAAGCTACTTAAATTTCGTAACTGAACTATGGCCCAATCCTGACTTCATCTAAGCACTGTCTGTGAAACCAGGCCTATGACATTCAATATGCTGACTTGATACTGAAAGCACAAGTGACACAAATACACGTTTGCTCAGCTTTCTAAATAGGGACATTACATGGTCTTCCTTTTTATACAGCTAGTTATAAATACTATGACCACACACTAACCCTGACAGAAAACCTATGCATTTTCACATTAAAAAAAAATGGATTTACTTCATTTTTAAACTGTTTTATAAATGAGCACGTCCCCAAATGGAGGTTTTGTCAGGTTTGGTTCACTTTTAAGTAGGTACAAACACACACACACACACTTGTCTCTGATTCTGCACTCTTGGTTACTGTGTTTGCATCAGCAGTGGGTTTTAGTCAGTAACGTGTTTGTGCTTTGTTTTCTAACAGCGGGAGATGCGAGGCAGCATTACCTTCAAAATTGTGCCCAGTTACCGCAGTCAGTCTCTGTCTTGTGATGTAAGTGTTTCTGATAGAGCGCCACACGCTCCTGGAATATCAACAGAAAATGTAAAGATCACACAAGTGTCTGACTCTGTTTTACTCTGGCGTTTCAGAAAGAGTCCCCTGATCTGCCCCGACAATCTCCTGCGAACGGCCACTCCAGTGTCACCAGCTCCATCTTAGTAAGACTCAGAATAAACCACAACAAACCCCTTAGATTCAGTGCATTATGGGTTATGGTGTAAGATTGTGAAACTGATGTATGTCTTATAGGGCTGCGACAATAAATCGATGCATCGCGAATTGAGAAACGATTCTGCATCGATTCTGCGATTTTCCAGATGTATCGCGATTCTCTTTGGAATCGATTCTAAGCTTAGTTTTAACAGCAGATGGCACTGCGTGCTTTAGAAACAGCCGTACTCTGCTTGTTTCCAGTTCCTTACACACACACCACTTGAACCTCAAATAATCATTCATAAAATTTGAAAAGGTTGAAGCAAATTACAAGGGTGTTCACAGTGGGTTGTGTTTACATTACATTACATTAATCTTGCATCATAAAAGCATTCTGAGCCTCTTTAGGGCTCTTCTTCATGAGCATTTGAGTGTGCGGTTAAAAACTAGCCTAGAGCGCCACCTGCTGTTAAAAACTAAGCTCAGAATTGATTCCAGAGAGAATCACAATGCATTCTGAAAATCTCAGAATCGATCCACGAATCGAGATGCATCGATTTATCATCGCAGCCCTAATGTCTTAACAGTTTGAGCCCATCAGCTTTTTGTTTATTGTGAATAGTTCATGTAGTAAGAGAGTGGTTTATAAAGGTAATAATTTCTCTGTGCAGGATCTGCCATCAACTATCCAGCCCAAAGGAAGACAGGTGAATGTCTATGTTGCTGTCTAAGTGTGTGTCTGTCTGTCTCCACCTGAAGATCTCTTCACACTGACAACCACATGACTGTTGTGTTTCAGTTTGCATCAAGATTCTGAGAAACGTTCACATACCTGAACAAAAGCGATCGGTCTGTCACTCGCTTGAATCCAAAGTGCATCAAGCCGAATCTCTGGAGGTTTATTCCCTTTTCTGCTCTGATTAGATGTGATGAACATCATAAACAGAGTCCTGCACTCTTATTGGCAGCTGAAAGCTTCGTAAAAACAGTCTGGGTCTTTAATTTTGCTCAGGAGATTTTTTTTGTCGCTGATGATGGAAAAAAAAACATCACTTTGAATTTTTGGGTGCATAATTTTGTTCAGAAGAGAGGTCTGTGTTGGGTGTGAATAGGCTTTTTTCCCGTCACCCTACTGCTTTATAATGCGATTCCTGCATCCAGTCATTTCCGGTCCACATCAGTCTGTTCTACTGCATGATGTGTGTGTGTGTGTGTGTGTGTGTGTGATGCTTTCAAACCCTTAGATCTCCAGACCCGCAGTCAAGGATAAAATGTCTCGGAAGGTGAGTTTCTCGGATCCAGTAGAGCCGTTGAGCCAGATTCATTTCTCATCAGGCTTTGCTTCTCTAGTTGGTGCTTTTAGACTCCCAGCATCCCATAGTGGTGGTACATGACACTAACCACCTGCCAATCACATCTGTATCTGTCCTAGTAGTGTGATTGGCCCCGCCCCTCACTGATGATTGGCTTCTTAGACGCCCGTCCTGTCCATCAGTGGGGTTTGCTCACATCTGATTGGTTTGCTCACATCTGATTGGTTGTGTGTGTGTGTGTGTGTGAGAGATCCGCAGTTACACTACCAGTCAAAAGTTTTTGAACAGTAAGATTTTTAATGGTTTTTTTTAAGATTTTTAATGGTCTCTTCTGCTCACCAAGCCTGCATTTATTTCATCCAAAATACAGCAAAAACAGTAACATTTTAAAATATTTTTACTATTTAAAATAACTGTTTTCTTTTTGAATATATTTTAAAATGTAATTTATTCCTGTGATTTCAAAGCCGTATTTTCAGCATCATTACTTCAGTCACATGATCCTTCAGAAATCATTCTAATATTCTGATTTGCTGCTCAAAAAACATTTTTTATTATGTTGAAAACAGCTGAGTAGAATTTTTTCAGGTTTCTTTGATGAATAGAAAAATCAGAAGAACAGCATTTATCTGAAATAGAAATCTTTTGTAACATTATAAATGTCTTTATTATCACTTTTGATCAGTTTAAAGCATCCTTGATAAATAAAAGTATTAATTTCAATAATCCCCCCCCCCTTTTATTTCAGATAAATGCTGATCTTTGCATCTTTCTATTCATCAAAGAGTCCTGAAAAAAATTTACTCAACAGTTTTAAATACTTATAATACAAAATGTTTCTTGAGCAGCAAAAATAAATTCAGCATATTAGAATGATTTCTGTAGGATCATGTGACACTGAAGACAAGTAATGAGGATAAAAATTCAGCTTTGATCACAGGAATAATTTACAGTTTAAAATGTATAAAAATAGAAAGCAGTTATTTTAAATAGTACAAATATTTCACAATATTAATGCTTTTGCTGTACTTTGGATCAAATAAATGCAGGCTTGGTGAGCAGAAGAGACTTCTTTAAAAAATCTTTCTGTTCAGAAATGTTTGACTGGTAGTGTACATTATAACTAGGGCTGTCAATTCAATCTGTTCATTTAGTTCAGTTATAAAAAAAACTGTTAAACAATGCAGATCTGAATTGAGCTGTTTTAACTGGATATGGTGTCTTATTGAGATGAATAATTATAAGAATGTAATTAATTGATGTAATTTCTTCCAATCAAATTTGCAGTCGATGGACAGCCCTCATTATAAGCTTTACTAGTTGAAGTGATGAATGGACGGTTGTCACGTTGTTATTTTTCTAATGCTCACTGGTGTGTTTCTGCAGATTTACGTTCGAGCGCAGTTCGAGTACGATCCTGCTAAAGACGACCTGATTCCCTGTAAAGAGGCCGGCATTCGTTTCCGAGTGGGCGACATCATTCAGATCATCAGTAAGGACGATCATAACTGGTGGCAGGGCAAACTGGAGAACACCAAGAACGGCACAGCGGGCCTCATTCCCTCACCGGAGCTGCAGGAGTGGTGAGAAACGCAGACCACAGACAGACTCACAGTGTGTGAGTGTAATGCCGCTGTCTCATATGTGTGTGTGTGTGTGTGTGTGTGTGTGTGTGTTTTCATCAGGCGTGTGGCATGTATAGCGATGGAGAAGACCAAGCAGGAGCAGCAGGCCAGCTGTACATGGTTCGGCAAGAAGAAGAAACAGTACAAAGACAAATACTTAGCCAAACACAACGCAGGTAATGAGCAGCGGACCAGCCATCTTCATCACAACATGAGCAGAATAATCACACACACACACATATATAAATACACACACACACACTCACTCACTCTCTCACACACACACTCACACTCTCTATCTCTCTCTCTCTCTCTCTTACTCACACACACACACACACACATTTGCCTGCTCATCTGACAGCTGTCTGCACAACACACACTGTTTTAAATAGATCTTTTTTAACATCTAATATGGGTAAGTAAATAACAGTAGATATATTTTAAACCATATTTTCATGAATATTGACTGTAAATCTTTGAGACTGGATGTCTGTCGCTGCTGAAGTGTGTGTGTGTGTGTGTGTGTGTGAATCCGCTGACCTCTCTGTGACTTACTGACACCAGATCAGATCAAAGAGTCGCTGCCACCTACTGACACACACTGAACATCACTGACAGACTCACTGTGTCTGGAGAAACACTGGCTTCACTGCTCACTGCACTCAGTTCTGTTGAGGCTGTGACGTGTGTTATAATATGTCATGACCACAGGATATTATTTAGAGTCCACAAGATCATTTGGTCAACATTCATTGTGAGCTTGTGATTTAAAGATGCAGTGTTGTGATTTATTCAATTAAATAATTCTTTCAGAGACACCAAATTATTTGCAAAACACCACTAATTATAACTTTATAATTGAACATACAAATATGTTAATGACTACTCTAACTGAAATGAAATATTATAATGCATGTTAAATTCCCATAAATGCCCATAAAAGTCGATACTCTCAAAGAGGAATAGTTGTCTACAAGATCCTGTATTTCTTGTGAAGATATATTATTAAATTATTAATATGTTAATAATTACAAATTACTCAGACATTTTGAATAATGTTGCAGCAATGAGGTATAATATGATATAATTATGCTGCTTTGTCGTTTGCAATTAATCTGAATGAAAATAATATTTTTTAATTATCTTCATTTCTGGTTAATCACTGGTTGCTATGGTAATGCAGGTTTGTTTACACATTAAACTCATGGTCATGAGAAAATACATTGTGACCAGAAGACATTATATTACTAATTTAATAATATAAATATAATAATAACAACACATTTTATAACAGTTTTGAAACTTCTTTTGAATGATGTCACAGGAACAAGGTATAATATAATGTAATATAATATAATGCATGTAGTCTGATTAATAAAATAAAATGTTATTTTATTAATCACCTTCATTGCTGATAATCCCAGGTTCTTTCTGTTCACTCATTAAATCGTGTTGAGAAAATGGTGTCTTTCTTGCATCAGGATCTCACATCATGTATCTCAACATAGGGCTGGGCGATATGGGCAAAAATTCATATCTTGGTATTTTTTGGCCGATTTGCGATATACGGTATGTATCTCGGTATTTTCGTTTTTGTATTTGGATTTTAAAAAATCTGTATTTAATATATATATATTTTACTTACCGCCCAATGTTGTCCAACAAAACAATACATATTAAAGGATATGAAAACATAAAGTGAATGTAACCATGTAAGCCTTTTATATTATGTGAAAAAAGGGTTAAAATCACATTTCATTCTAACATTGTAACATTGCAATCTAAAAACAAGAATAAGGCTTTTAAAGCGGAAGTTAAATTCACTGAATTAAAAATGACAATAAGAACAAAAGCACAGAGTTGTGTTAGACTATTTTGATTACCCCATTACAGTCACTTTATATACAGTTAGTGCTATCATAAAAATAGACTTACTTGTAGAATTTTAAACCTACATGTCACATTTGTTGGCCAACTACAAATATTTCAGCGAAATGTATATTTTCGTCAGAATTATTGCGCTAATATTTAATTGAGCTCCGTCTGTTTGGCACGCATGTGCGTGGCGGCGCTCGTTATAAATGAAGTCTGTGAAGTTTAGCGGAGAATCACACAGCAGAAGGCTCATGCACTTCTGACAACAAAATGGAAATATTATCGCTTATAAAGAAAATATCGATATATCGTACAAACTCGATATACCGCGCAGCCCTACCTCAACACAATGATCTCATGAACTCAAGATAATGTCTTGTGACGATATGTTCACATTCCCATGAGTCAATGCGTCATGGCCACGACAAAACTCAAGTGAAGCGTCCCCTTCTGTGCAGCGTCTCTTTTGCCTGTGATTGTTCTGATGATTGTGATGTTGTTGTTTCTCTGCTGGTTGTATTGTTGTTGTGTAACAGCAGAGTGTGTGTGTGTGTGTGTGTGTGTGTGTGTGTGAGAGAGAGCATGCATGCGTGTGTGTGTGTGCTGGATGTGTGTGTTGTTTGCGAGCGCATGGCTCATGCGTGTGTTCAGCAGCATGCGTGTCGTTCTCTCCAGTGTTGCTCGTGTGTGTGTGTGAGAGAGAGTGTGTGTGTGAGTGAGTGAATGAGTGTGTGAGAGTGTGTGTGTGAGTAATGTGTGTTTAACTGACCCCTGTCCATTTTACACGCTGTCTCCCTTTAATGGCCTCCCGCATGTAAGTAACTAATCGTGTCGATCTCCTTTTGCTTGAGTAACAAGCGGTTGTTGTGTTTGTACTTGTCATTTGTTACCCATGTCAACCAAGCGACTAGTAATGGCATGAGTTTACTGTTTTTGTCAGATTTGTCTTTGAAATCAGTCAATGTGATTGACAGTGTTGTGTAGCCGTCGAGCTTAAGTCACTTCCTGTGAGGGCTGTGGTACTTTCTACAATCACGTCGTATTGTAAAGCACTGATGACTTTGACTGCGGGTGTGGAATTACTAATGCTGGAACACACTACACCACTTTAACATCTGAATTGCTTTAAAATAACAGTACATGATAACCATGTGGTAATAGCTAGATTCAGTAGTACTGTAATATGCACTAATGATGAGTTAAGGCATGTACTAATCAAGAACTAACCATAATGACAACACGAGTCATATGAATCATCTGTGATTAGTACATGCCTTACCTCATCTTTAGTTAATATTAAAGTAATACTAACAGACTCAACAAGCTCCCACAGAAACACAGGTCTCATTGCTCTGAGACAAAATGATATGTTCTAAATCAGCTCAAAATATCAAACATTTTTAATATCATCTGACTGGATGGAATCAGATTCTGTGTCCATCACATACTACTTGATTTTCTGTGAAATCAGTCAACTCAAATCTGCAAACTGTAAAATCAGGGCGGAAGTGCTGTGGTGTATTCCAACTTTACAGGAGCAGTTCACCCTCACTAGTGAACGTTCTGTCATCATTTACTCGCTCTCGTGTCACTCTGAAGCCGTATGAGCACAGGAACACAGACGGGACGTTCAGCAGAATATTCCTGTATGATAGTTTGGTGAGAAACACATGGAAATTTATGATTATCTGCTGTGAAAGAGCAGCATGAACATTCTGCTAAACGTCTCATTCCATGTTCCACTGAAGAATCATGAGGAATCATGAACCAGGAAGAATCATGAATCAAGAGTCATGAGGTCGAGTCAGTGAGGACAGAATCTTATCTCTATCTCACATCTCATTTAATTACAAGACATCTTAAAGCAAACCCTGAGTTCATCTCACCAGCTCTCATCACATCTGAATGACATCATTTCCTGTTTCCTGCTGATTCACACTAACGCCCATCAGGCGTCGCGCAGTCCGTCTCACTGATCAGGTCTCTCGTTCCTCCAGTGTTTGACCAACTAGATCTGGTGACGTATGAAGAGGTGGTGAAGCTGCCGGCGTTCAAGAGGAAAACGCTGGTGCTACTGGGTAAGAGCTCATCTCCATTTATTTCCATTTATTATAGCACTTCATACAATACAGATCGATTCAAAGCAGCTTCACAGGAATAAACAGGGAAATAACAGAGATAATTTTGCAGAATCCATCAGTTATGACCAGTGTTGGGCTAGTTACTCAAAAAATGTAATATATTACTCATTACTAGTTACTTCTTTCAAAAGTAATATTATTACTTTACTTATTGCTTTCTGGCAACAGTAATTAGTTACACTACTAGTTACATTACTTTTCTTTCACACCCCATAGAAGTTGTATTTGCATATCTTCCCTAGGGCTGTGCGATTAATCAAAATCGCATCGAAATCGCGATTTGAGACGTTGCGATTTTCTAATCGCAAAGCCTGCGATGTGGACGCGATATTACTCTGTTCCAGAGCATATGCGTGACAGCCTTGAGTGCAGTCTTACTAACTAATAGAGTGAGCACACCTCCGTTCTCCCCAATCAGCACTGCTCTATCCAAGTGCGCAAACACCCACCATTTAAAAAAAAAAAAAAAAAAAAACAGCGAGAGAGAGAGAGAGATTATGGCATCTACAGGGTCAAATCGATAGTTAGGCAAATTAAAACTAAAGAAAAACGTATGTAACTTCAGCTTCGAAATGACAGACAACGAACAAAAAAGGTAATTTGCAAGAGCTGTGTCACAACGCATATCAAGAGCTCCCTTATCGGTTCTGCTTTCAGTACTGGAGAATATAAGATACATTCTTAGATGATTTTATTAGTACATGAACATTATCTTACACATTTTATCTCCCCAACAGATTAATTTGAAATAAGTTTATAATGCATGTTCGCTATTCCCAATTCAGAAGACCACACACAATGCTTCTCATACTTGCTCATCTCTGCCCCACACGGTGCGAATCCCGCGTCACGCACGCAGCCTGTTTCGTAATGCTCATTTATACTCGCGCCTGGCTCCACACAGCAATCTTTACAAGCGCATCTGGCAATATGGATGAGGCTTGATGCATGCGCGCAACCTTTGTCAGCTCGTGCCTGGCTCCACATTTAAAACGAATGTAAATTCAGTCTAACTGCTTGCTAATTTCACTTGGATGAAATGAAACATTCAGCACATTTTCCACTTGTCCTTAAAATCCCAAATACTTAAAAAATAAATATAAATCTGACAAATTATAAATAAATCAGCTTATGTAACATGTAATACTTTAATAATCGACTACAGAAATACAGTTCATTTGTATTAAAAAAAAAATTAACATTTCCTGTGAAATTCAGTAATTAAGTAAATTCTGTAAAAGTAGCTATACCATTATAATCTTCCCTGCTGGAGAAAAAAAAAAACACAATAGAAAATTTAATGGGAATTGTATTGGTTTTAATGTAAACTATAATGGTGTCTACTGGTATTTCATGGATTCTATTTGTGGAATGTAATATGGCAGATGGCAACCAGTAGAACAACAGTAATTCCTACTGGAATAATGCCCAAAACAAAAAGGAATTTTGTAATGGTTTAATGGAAACTGCAAGAATTTCTGTTAATGGTTTCTATTGTTTTTTTTTTTTTTTCAGCAGGGTAATGATACTCATACTGTGCTGCACATTATTGACAATATTGAGCTGAAGCTTGACTTTGCAAATTTAAAATCACAAATCAAATCGCAATTGCAATATGTGTCAAAAAAAAATCGCAATTTGATATTTTCCCCCAAATCGCACAGCCCTAATCTTCCCTATAAAATTCTTCGGAAATGTTACTAACAATATATTTCTGCCTCATCATCACCAAAATCCACACTGGATCGCAGTCAGTTATTACAAACACTCAGTGGTGATTAATAGTAACGTTTAAGTAAAAGTGTTGCATTAATCTCATTAATTGTCATGTGTAGCTTGAAGCTAATTGTAGCTCTAATTTCTCTGTTACCCATATATGATTATATTCTATGATGTATTTTAGCAAAAGCAATCATATCAGTAACAAGCTGTTTTATGGATGGTTACTGTAATATTCTTACTGAAATCTTATTAGTAATTAGTTACACTACTAGTTACTGCAAAAAGTAATATTATTACTGTAACTAGTTACTGTCCAAAACTGGTTATGACACAAGCTCAGTTTCAGCTGTGAGACAGTAGAGTCATTATTGAGCTGATTCATGTGTCTGCAGGAGCTCATGGCGTTGGCCGGAGGCACATCAAGAACACTCTCATCGCAAAACATCCCGACAGATTCGCGTACCCCATTCCACGTAAGAGACGCACCATCACGCCTGTGCTGCAGCTCCTGATGACCGCCTGTCTGTCCGCTGACCGCTTGCTTTCTCTCTCTCTGACAGACACCACCAGACCTCCGAAGAAGGACGAGGAGAACGGCAAGAACTACTACTTCGTGTCACATGACCAGATGATGCAGGACATCTCCAACAATGATTACCTGGAGTACGGCAGCCACGAGGATGCCATGTACGGCACGCGCCTCGAGACCATCCGCAAGATCCACGAGCAGGGCATGGTGGCCATCCTGGACGTGGAGCCGCAGGTGCGGACGCATCTCTCTCACTCTCCTGCTCGCTCACTCTCTCTCACTCTCCCGCTCGCTCACTCCCTTACACTCACTCACTCGCCCGCTCGCTCACTCCCTCCCTCACTCTCTCACACTCTCCCGCTTGCTCTCTCACTCACTCTCCTGCTTGTTCACTCTCTCACTCTCACTCTCCCTCACCCGCTCTCCTGCTCGCCCACTCTCTCGCTCGCCCACTCTCCCATTCGCTCGCTCACTCCCTCACACTCACTCTCCTGCTCGCTCACTCTCTCACTCTCCCGCAAGCGGAGAGAGTGAGTGTGAGAGTGAGCAAGCGTGAGAGCGAGTGAGCGAGCGGGAGAGTGAGTGTAAGGGAGTGAGTGAGCGGGAGAGAGTAAGTGAGCGGGAGAGTGAGAGAGTGAGCTCTCACTCTCCCGCTTGCTCACTCTCACACTCACTCTCCCGCTCGCTCACACTCACTCTCCCGCTCGCTCACTCCCTCACACTCACTCTCCCGCTCGCTCACTCTCTCACTCTCCCGCTCTCTCACACTCACTCTCCCGCTCGCTCGCTCACTCACTCACTCTCCCACTCGCTCACTCCCTCACACTCACTCCCCCGCTCGCTCACTCTCTCTCACTCTCCCATTCGCTCGCTCTCTCCCTCACACTCACTCTCCTGCTCGCTCACTCTCTCACTCTCCCGCTTGCTCACTCTCACACTCATTCTCCCGCTCGCTCACTCTCACACTCACTCTCCCGCTCGCTCACTCTCACGCTCGCTCTCCCGCTCGCTCACTCCCTCACACTCACTCTCCCGCTCGCTCACTCTCTCACTCTCCCGCTTGCTCACTCTCACACTCACTCTCCCGCTCGCTCACTCTCTCACTCTCCCGCTTGCTCACTCTCACACTCACTCTCCCGCTCGCTCGCTCACTCACTCTCCCACTCGCTCACTCCCTCACACTCACTCCCCCGCTCGCTCACTCTCTCTCACTCTCCCATTCGCTCGCTCGCTCTCTCCCTCACACTCACTCTCCTGCTCGCTCACTCTCTCACTCTCCCGCTTGCTCACTCGCTCTCACTGTCCCGCTCGCTCACTTCCTCACTCTTCCACTCGCTCACTCCCTCACTCTCTCACACTCTCCTGCACCCTCTCTCACTCTCTCTCACACTCCAGTTTGCTCACTCACTCTCCCACTAGCTCGCTCGCTCTCTCTCTCTCTGTCTGTCTCTCTCTCTCTCTCCATGTGCTCTGATGTGCTCTCGTTGTGTTTTCTCAGGCGCTGAAGGTTTTGCGGACGGCTGAGTTTGCCCCGTATGTCGTCTTCATCGCAGCACCGACTATCACTCCCGCAATGAACGAGGTGAGCGCCGCCGCTGACTCGTCGCAGGACGCCCTGGCCGTCACATTTATTGCATGCTGCATGTGTGTTTCTGTGTGTTGATTTTTTTCTTCTTGCATCTCTGCGCTGCTCGCAGCTCCCTAGATGGTGCAGAAAACTGCCTGTAAGTAAAGACATGAGTCAGCGCAGGCGCTCCACGACAGCTGCTCCACCATCAGTCACGTTAAGGGGCCGTTTTTTGCTTTTGCTTTGAAAAACAAGATTCAGGTGGTGGAATAGGGAGGAAATGCAAAGTTTAGAGGCATGTTTTTTTAAAAGTTCTTTTAATTTGAGCACCGCTTTTTTAGAAGATGCTGCAAAAGACATGAGACACGAGCGCAACGATCGAATATCCAACTAGCGCATGCTTATATAGGAAAACTGGAAAATTAGTGCAGTTATGTGGGAATGCCTCCTAGTACATATTAATCTCATCAGTTTTTCAGCTTTAACCTTTGATGTCAGATAATAATTAGTGTATATTTTAATGTGTGATTGGTGCATCAGAATGCATGCACACAGATCAGTGTTTCGTGTTTGGATAAAATTCAGCATTCAAATAATTTTTAGCCAAACTTGAGATGTAATTTCTGTCTATACAGATCAGGGTTATTATAGTTAACTCAAACTAAAATTTAAACCATTAAAAAACATTTTTGTCACTTAATAAACTTTTCCTAAAATAAAATTAGATGGATATTAAATACTTTTTATTTCAGCTAGTTGCCAAGGCAACATTTCTCATTTTAATTTAGTTTACATTTAATAAAATAAAAAAACTGCTACAAATGACAAAAACACAGAACAAAATGACTAAAACTTTAACCAAAATTAGCAAAAATAAAATATAAAAATAAAAACTGATTATTATAGTAAACTAAAACTCAAACTATTTTTGTCACTTGAAATAAAATTAAGGTTACTTGAAATAATAATTATAAGAAACTATTTATTTCAGCTAGTTGCCTAGGCAACAATTCTCATTTTAATTTAGTTGAATTTGATATACTACAATAACAAAAACTAAAAGAAAATGAATAAAAACTATAGACTACTACAAATGACAAACACAACAAAGTGACTAAAAGTTTAACCAAAATTAACATCAAAATGGAAAATATAAAAATAAAAACTGATTTAAAAAAAAGAAGCTGCACTGTTGTGTTATGTTGTGTGACTGAACACAGATGGAGCTGCTGTCCTGGAACGCCTCGCTCAGACAGAAGCGTGTTTGTGGTAGATCAGGTGTTTTATCGTTAGCCGCGTGACGGAAATGTGATGTCGCCGCCGCTGCGTCTCGCTGATGTTGTGTGTCTGTTCCCATCAGGACGAGTCTCTCGAGCGGCTGCAGAAGGAGTCAGAGACGCTGCAGCGCTCATACACGCATTACTTCGATCAGACGATCATCAACAACGAGATCGACGACACTATCCGCCTGCTGGAGGAGGCCATCGACCTGGTGTCCAGCACTGCGCAATGGGTGCCAGTGTCCTGGGTGTACTAGCCATCACACACACACACACACACACACACACGGACTTACAGCCCGGCCACTACCACAGCGTAGTGTTGTATATATCTATACATATATAAATATCTATAAATATGAATATATAAGTCATAGATATGGTCATGTACTAATAACAAGGGGGGTTGATGACATTTTATACGGTTTTCTTTTTAAACATATGAGACGGCGTCTCAGAGCAATGATGAGCACAGTCAGTGGTGGGGGAGGAGCCAACACCCCCATTGGCCACACCCAGTGGGCGTGGCTATGTGGCTCCGCCCACCCGCAGTATATAAGCACAGCTGACCCTCTCTCTCTCACACACACAAGAGCACCGTTTGCACGGACGGAACTGAACGCCTGTTTCATCCACCCCTCTGTTTACAGATGTAGGTTTGCACAAAGGGCAGCAGAGCAAAGCGCTCTTTCTCTAGATGTGTCTGTCTCTCCGTCAGGAGGAGATCAGCGGACAGCTTTCCTCATGCCCCTGTAGTGACGTGTTTGTAAATTGTCCTGGATTTGATTTCTCGTGCGGAAATGAGGAGGAGAATATCCATTCCCGGATCGATCATTTCAGAAAATGTGCTGTCTTAAGAGTATTATCGTTTTACTCCGAGAAAACCGAGAGGATTTTATTGTGTAAATGTTTCAATGGTGCGTACATTTGCGATTGAAATGAAGTAGTGTGTGCATAAACAACTCAACGGACTGTGTGAACTCTTCATTTCTTATTGCCCTGTGTAAATTCCTCTGCAAATGACAAAACTGCTCTTCAGTTTGTTTGTTTGTTTGTTTGTTTGTTTGTTTTTTTTTATCTATTTCCTTTCATGTGTTGAAAAAGTAAATTGCTTTTGAAACCAGCTCATGCATGTTGTTTTTATGGCAGTGATGATGATGGTTTGAGAACTGCTTGTTTTGCTCCAGCAGATGGCGCTGTTTCACTGGTGTCTCTCAACAATATTCAGGAAGGAACACTTATAAATTTAGTCACATACATCACTAACCCCTAATAAAGGCAGTGATCTGGCTTTATAGAATTTATATTAAATGCAAAATCTGAATAGTGTTTATTACCAATAGAGACAGATCGGCTGGTTTTATCAGAGAAACAAAGCAACTTAATATGTGACCCTGGAGCACAAAAGCAGTCATAAGTAGCACAGGTATATTTGTAGCAATAGCCAACAATACATTGTATGAGTCAAAATTATCGGTTTTTCTTTTATGCCAAAAATCATTTATTAGGATATTAAGTAAAGATCATGTTCCATGACGATACCTACCGTAAATATATCAAAACTTAATTTTTGATCAGTAATATGCATTGCCAAGAACTTCATTTGGACAACTTTAAAGGTGATTTTCTCAATATTTAGATTTTTTGCACCCTCAGATTATCCTAACAAACCAAGCATCAATGGAAAGCTTATTTATTCCGCTTTCAGGTGATGTCTAAATCTCAATTTCCAAAAATTGACCCTTATGACTGGTTTTGTGCTCCAGGGTCACATGTTATTCTCTTTCAAGGAAAAAAAAAAAAATCATCCAAAGGTGAAGCTCATATAAACACGTGATCTGATATCATCGATACATTGGTGGTGACGTCATTGTCTTCCGGGTCGTTTGCTCGCTGGCGCCTCCTGCTGGAACAACAACAACACACACACACACACACAGATCTCTGACTTTCACACACATTTACTCTGATCAAACCTCTGGTAAATATTCACACAGAGCCCGAGTGTTATCTCTGTCTGTGTGTGTGTGTGTGTGTGTGAGAGAGATGTCTCAGTGATGCTGTCTAGCTAGGCAGCACATTGGGTTTTGAGACGCAGCCGCAGACATTTAAACATCAAACACTCCGCAGCAGTCTTTACAGAAAAACAAACATCCACTGAGCGTTAAACCCCTCCGTAACCGGTTAGTTAGTGCTGGTGTGGTTAGTTAGTGCTCTGTGTCGAGAGAGGGAGGGGGGGCGTCTAGTGACGCAGGAAAAACACCCGAAACGAGCAGACCAGACCAGACCAGACCAGACAGCGCGACGCTCCAGCGACACAGACGCGTCCGCTTACCGGTGAGTGAGGCTTCAGTGACCGGAGCGCCACCGCAAACGCGAGCTCACGCGTCAGAATGTCTGTAGACGCGCGTCTAACGCGTTTATCCGCTCGCGTGAAGCCGGTTTGTGTGTGTTTGTGGAGCAAAATGGCTGCTGACACTCACACACACACTCGACAGCCTCTCAAACACGGCCCGCTCTGAGCTCCGGTTCACGGTGAGGCGGACCGACGGTGTTCGGTTTAACGGGTGTGACGGGATTCACGGGCGCGTCAGGGCGTTTGGCGGGCGAGCGGCGCGCCATTAATGAGGTGGAGCAGCGGTTAGCACGTTAGCACCGAGGCTAACAGGCCTCAATAACAAACACTCGAACTCAGATTCAGATTTAAACTGTAATCAGAGTTGAACGCTCTTTCGTGAAGCTGTTGAATATGAACGCGAGCGGAGCGCAAAGCTAATGCTAACGTCAGAAACCGGCCTCAGGGCCGTAAAAGTGATTCTTTACAGTAAACTGCTAGTAATGCGAGTCAGTTTACTGCGACTGTGACTGAAGAGAGAGCATGGTTGAATATTGTGTCTGTGTGCAGATGTGTGCAGAGCAGAGCAGACAGCTGGTGTTCTGAAGGAAGGCTGTGTTCAGTGTGGAAGCTGTTGAAGGTGTTTGGATCGACTGTGATTTACTCTCTACATGTGTGTGTTGTGATTCTGCTCCTGAGTCTGATGAGTCTTCAGGGTTTGAGTTACAGAATGAAGTCTGATCTAAACTGCGCTGGATGTTGATTTCTGACAGATGATGTGTGTTTGGAGTCTTATTCTCTGCTTTCACACACTCATGATCATGATAGTTCATAACTGTTTGATAGTTTTGATTTGGACTGATCATCAGTGTTGTGCAGTAATAATATTACTTTTTGCAATAACTAGTAGTGTAGCTAATTACTAATAAGATTTCAGTAAGAATGTTACAGTTACCATCCATAAAACGGATCGTTACTTTTTGATCCCAACTGATTTGAAATCTAATAATCCAATAATTCCTAGATTTATTTTTATAATTTTCATGAACGCATGAATCACCAGAGCAGCAGGCAGGCTTGGAGTATGGAAAAGCTTACATTCAGCGAATGGAAATATTGCCCATTGATTTTTGTCAGGAGAAAAGATGATCTGAACAGCGATGTGTCAGTCGTGGCGTTACTTTACTCTGGCGTTACATCGCTCTGATCCTGATAGAAACTGTATAAAATCTTTTTAGAAAATGAAACATTTTCTTATGTGATTTCTTTTGATAAAATACATCATGGAATATAATCGTATATGGATAACAGAAGCTACACGTGACAATTAATGAGATTAATACAACACCTTTACTTAAACGTTACTATTAATCAGCACTGAGTGTTTGTAATAACTTCTGACTGCGATCCAGTGTGGATTTTGGTCAAATGATGAGGCAGAAATATATTGTTAGTAACATTTCAGATGAGATAATATACCCAGTTACAGCTTCTGTGGGGCGTGAAGGTAACGTAACCACTAGTGTAACTAATTACTGTTTCCAGAAAGTTATAAGTAACGTAATAATATTACTTTTGAAAGCAGTAACAAGTAATGAATTACATTTTTTGAGTAACGAGCCCAACACTGCTGATCATTTATATGCTGTGACTGTTGTTTTGTGTTTGTCATCTGAAGCTGAAAGAGAGCAGAGGACACCTGTGTGACAGGAAGTTGTGTTCCTCTCACTTCCTGAATGCGCTGAGGTCTGCAGGACCCTGAACACACCTGCAGATGTGCAGAGAGAACTGTGTGTTACCTTGTAACATTCTCCTGGTTAATTGTGATACCAGTTTAGTTCTGTATTCATGAGACTCGTAATGGTTTGCCTCTGAACTATCACTCGACTCAAACATCATCTGAAGCATTTATTTATGAGCCTCAAACACCCTTTTTAATGATTCTCTATGTTAGTCATCAGTGTTGGGAGTAGCGCATTACAAATAACGTGAGTTACGTAATCAGATTACTTTTTTCAAGTAACTAGTGAAGTAATGCATTACTTTTTAATTTACAAGAAAATATTTGAGTTACTTTTTCAAATAAGTACCTCCAGTTACTTTGTTTCCCGTTAATTGACTGACAGCTCTTGTGTTGCCATGTTGAGAAAAATCAGGAATAAGTGCAGAGGCAGAGACATTTTCTTCAGCCTGAGGATTATTAATATCACTCTTGGTGTGAAAGGGCTTTTACAGTCACCAAAAATATAACTTTTGGGTTTTCTGTTATTAAAAATGAATAGAATACATTATGTTCCATAAAAAGTAATTAAGGCAATTAGTTACTTTTTATATGTAGTAATGCAATATTGTAATGCATTATTTTTAAAAGTAACTTTCCCCAATACTAATAGTGAGGACATTTGATTGACATTTGTAAGTGCAGCAACACACACACACACTGGATTAACACACAGTCCTTAAATAGATCTGAGCGACAGGACAGACACACGCGTAGGGTTGGGTATTGTTTGAATTTTATAAATTCTGATTCCGATTCTGCTTATCAATTGCGATTCTTATCGATTCCCAGTTTCGATTCCAATATGGTTAAAAAAATTTTTTTAAAAAAATTAAAAAATTCAAACTCAAACATTTAGATAACAAACATATTTATTCTCTTTTGCAAAACATTTAATCACAAAAATCAGCCAGCTGCATAAAAACAGGACTCGATTAAGAGCTGTTTGTGTGCAAAATAGAGCTGCATGATTCTGGATAAATTGAGACTTTTTTTTTTATTTTTTTTTTATGAAGGTTGTAGTTCTCTGACAATTCTGAAGAAAAAATATTAAACCGCTAAACAAAATCTCATGGAATTTCTGAATGGAACAATTCAATGACTGAGGATTGACTTGTTTCATTACTGGATGAATCAGTGTTTTTGAATGAATCTCTTGAATGAATGATTCAAAGACAAATACATTTTTAACAGCCCCTTTTCACTAACTAAAAAAAAAAAACAGTGCACACTGGAATCGATAGGTGGAATTGAAATTATAATTTTACAAGTATCCGATTCCTGACCATAAGTATCTGATTCTAGAATTGGAATTGATTTTCGATCCCTAACCCTACACACGTGTCTGATGACGATCACAGACTGAGATTGTGCGAGTCTCGTCCTGACCGCTCGTGTCTGTTTGGATGGACGACAGCAGCTGGTCTTCATCGCAGTGGATAGCAGTGGCATCTGATCTGCACAGCCGGTTAAACTCGAACCCGTTTCAGCTCTGCTCAGTCTGTGTTTCTGTGTGTCCTGCAGGTAATGCGATGGTCTCTGTGGCTTGGCCTGAGCTCCAGGTGCTTCGATCTCGCTCCCTCAGCCGGAAACGCCCTGCTGCAGATTCTCGCCCGGCTCTCGCCTCATAAACGGACAAGATTGCAAAGATCTGCCCCTCATCGAGCATGACGGCCACCACCCGCGGCTCGCCCGTGGGGGGCAACGAGAGCCAGAGCCAAGCGCCGGACGGCCAGAACCAAACCCTGCTGCCCCAGAACCAGGTGTGAGAGAGGACAATCATACAGATTGTGTCATAGCAGCTCCACAGTAATCAACAGAATCAGTGATGGAAACGGATTCACCTGTAAAGGCCTGTTCACACCAAGGACGATAACGATAAAGATATGTGACCCTGAAGCACAAAACCAGTCATAAGGGTCAATTTTTTGAAATTGAGATGTATGCATCATCATCTGTAAACTGAATAAATAATCTTTCCATTGATGCTTGGTTTATTAAGACAGGACAATATTTGGCTGAGATACAACTATTTGAAAATCTGGAATCTGAGGGTGCAAAAAAAAATCAAAATATTGAGAATCACCTTTAAAGTTGTCCAAATGAAGTTCTTAGCAATGCATATTACTAATCAAAAGGAAATTTACAAAATATCTTCATGGAACATGATCTTAATATCCGAATGATTTTTGGCATAAAAGAAAAATGGATAATTTTGACCCATACAATGTATTTTTGGCTATTGCTACAAATATACCTGTGCTACTTAAGACTGTTTTTGTGCTCCAGGGCCACATATGGTTCTAAAAATTGTTCTCAGTATTAATGAATAGCGGCATCCACACCACAGCTATAATGATAAAGGCACACAATATCATTGGAATCACTTTCAGAATGTTTTTTTTTCTAGCTGATGATCAATGAAAACAAAACATTGACAACAAAACATGATAACATTGACACCCAATCAGAGTCAATCCTGCTAGAATGAGCTCGAGATTTTAAAGAGGCAGATGAGCGTGTGCTTAGAATAAACAGACAGTGTCGTTCGCTGGTGTGGATGTTAATATCATTATCTTTACAGTTATCTTTATAGTTATCGTTCTTGATGTGAACGGGCCTTGAAGCAGCTCTAAAAGACAGTAATGGCATTCATTATTCAGCTCAAGTTCAGTGCTGGTTGAGTTCAGATCAATAACAGTGTGAAGTTCATCAAACTGAAACAAGTTTATTTCTGATATAAACAGTTCTGCAGAGGTGTTATTCAGTTCAAGTCTGTTCAGTGTTGATTCACTTCAGTGCATTGAAGTACAACACGGTGAAATGTTTTTGAGAAATTCATTAGTTAAACTACCCACTAATCAGCTAGCCATTGTTGAACTGTTAGTCAAGCACCAAATCAATTCTCTTTATTAGTTATTTAGCTGATCAGTGTTCCATATTTACATTTACATTTAGGCATCTAGTAGACGGTTTTATCTAAAGTGACTTACAAATCTGACCCTGGAGCACAAAAGCAGTCATAAGTAGCACAGGTATATTTGTAGCAATAGCCAACAATGCATTGTATGAGTCAAAATTATCGGTTTTTCTTTTATGCCAAAAATCATTTATTAGGGTATTAAGTAAAGATCATGTTCCATGAAGATATTTTGTAAATTTCCTACTGTAAATATATCAAAACTTCATTTTTGATTAGTAATATGCATTGCTAAGAACTTCATTTGGACAACTTTAAAGGCGATTATCTCAATATTTAGATATTTTTGCACCCTCAGATTCCAGATTTTCAAATATTGTCCTATCCTAACAAACCATACATCAATGGAAATATTATTTATTCAGCTTTCAGATGATGTATAAATCTCAATTTCAAAAAAATTACCCTTATGAGGACAAGAGAAGCAATCAAAACCAACAAATGAGCAAAAATATGTAATTGCTGTAAATCTCAGTTAGCCTAACGCAGTACACATAGCAAGGGATTGAAAAAAAATATTTTTTTTTATAATAAATAAAAAGAAAACAAGTAGATAGAATAGAAAAAGAGTAGAGAATGCTAGTGTTAGAGGCTCTATTAAATAAAAAGAAAGCAAGTATTGTAAAGAATGCAAGTGTTAAAGGATCAAGTGGGTTTTTTTTAATAAATATATTTAAAAGTAAAAAAACGTAGATAGAATAGAAATAGATTAAAGAGTGCTAGTGTTAGTGGGTCAAGTATAGATAATATTATTATTAACCATATTAACCAAAGCATCAGTAAACTGCATAAATAACTTCCTGTTGTTCCGCTTTGCCTGACGTTGTGCTGTTGTTGTATTTAGACGCCCTCACCAAACTCCTCCAATGAGACGTCACCCATCAGTCCTCCAGAGGAACCGGGGCAGGGAGAAGCCCCGCCCTCACAGGAAGAGGAGGAGCCTGCCTTCCCCCACACAGACCTGGCCAAGCTGGACGACATGATCAACCGGTCAGCAAATTTTCTCTGCGGGTTTTCTCTCTGTGTGGAGTTAATGTGGTTTAATGTGGTTTCTGTGTTTTAGGCCGCGCTGGGTGGTTCCGGTCCTGCCCAAAGGAGAGCTGGAGGTTCTGCTGGAAGCTGCTATAGATCTCAGTAAAAAAGGTCAGATGTCACAGGTGATGAATTAGCTGTGGATGATAGGGGTGCAACGATAAATCGATTCGTGGATCGTGATTCTATCTGGAATCGATTCTGAGTATAGTATTAACAGGAGATGGCGCTCTAGACTAGTTTTTTAACCACACACTCCTGTTTCTCCTGTTTGTTGTTGCGTTCAGGGCTCGACGTGAGGTGTGAGGCATGTCAGAGGTTTTTCCGCGACGGCCTGACAATCTCATTCACCAAAATTCTGACGGATGAGGCTGTGAGCGGCTGGAAGTTTGAAATCCACGTGAGTCTGTCTTTTCATCTGTGATTGGTAGGGTTGGGAATCGAAAATCAATTCCAATTCCAGAATCTGATACGTAAGGTCAGGAATCGGATACTTGTAGTAAAATTTAAATTTAAATTCCACCTATCAATTCCTGTGTGCGCATCTTTTTTTTTTTTAGGTGGCGAAAAAGGGCTGTTAAAAATGTATTTGTCTTTGAATCATTCATTCAAGAGATTCATTCATCCAGTAATGAAACAAGTAAATCTTGAGTGAGTCATTGAATCATTCCATTCATAAATTCTATGAGATTTTGTTTAGTTGTCTAATATTTTTTCTTCAAAATTGTGAGAGAACTACAACCTCCATTTTAAAAAAAAAAAAATTAATTTATCCGGAATGGTGCAGCTGTATTTTGCACACAAACAGCTCTTAATCGAGTCCAGTTTTTATGTTGCCAGCTGATTTTTGTTCATGGTATTCAGCAGCAATTAAATGTTTTTCAAAAAGAGACACAGAATAAATATGTTTGATAGAGGTGTAACGGAACACAGATGTCACGGTTCGGTACGTACCTCGGTTCGGGCCCACGGTTCGATACAATTTCGGTACAACAGGAAAAAAACAACAAATCTACTATGCTAGGTTTTTTTCATTTATTTTGAACAGACAGTAGTGCAAATTACAATTTTTTCCACCTAGATGTGAAAATACTAAATATTATATTAAATTACAATGTTATGTATATAAAATCTGCAGTACATATATACATACAAGGAATAAATAGGCCTACTTGATATATATTTGATTTAGTTAACAGATAAACAAGGGGAAAAAAACAGTGCGACTCGTAACGTAGCCTATATATGTTAAGTTTCAGTTAATTTTTGTGACATGCTTAATTTATTCACAGGAAGGAAACTCATGGAAGAAAGCAACATCCTATTTGTTTTCTTTATTTTACAAAAGCACAATGATTTGTTTTCATTGTGAGTGGACACAAATAAAATTAGACCTTTTACAGTGGCACAGGCCTTTAAAGTATACTCCTTTGTCTATGAGAGGCACGTTCAGAATCAGCACATTTTGTTTTGTTTTCAAGTGCGCAACTCATGGCATTCACTGTTCTTCTGCTGGTGGTTATCAAACAGCGTTGCATTACTGCGGGCGCCCCCTTCTGAATTGAGATTGAATTGCCTGTATTCGTTGTAAGGCCTCATGCACCAAACCGAGATGCCCGTACCGTGATGGTTCGGTATGAATACACGTATAGTTACACCCCAATGTTTGATATCTAAATGTTTGACTTCATTTTTTAACCACATTGGAAATTAAACTGGGAATCGATAAGAATCGGAATCGATAAGCAGAATCGGAATTAGAATTGATCAAATTCAAACGATACCTAACCCTAGTGATTGGACAGAGCAAACATCTCCCCTGATGTTCCTTATGCTGATCTGTTGTTCTCGTCCCGTTTCAGAGGTGCATCATCAATAACACTCACCGTCTGATCGAGCTCTGCGTGGTCAAACTGGCTCAGGATTGGTTCCCTCTGCTGGAACTGCTGGCTATGGCCACTAACCCACACTGCAAGTTCCACATTTACAACGGCACGCGTCCGTCTGAGAGCGTTCCTGCGGGAGTGCAGCTGGCTGACGATGAGCTGTTCGCCCGGCCGCCCGACCCACGCTCTCCTAAGGTACAGCTGCTTCTGTTCTCCCGATCACAGCTCAATGTGACGCTTTTAGTCCACTTATCAAACACAGAGCATTTATTGAGGACCAGTCTATTATCTGACAATCACAGACAGGATGATGCACAGGTCAGCTGAAGAGCAAGGGGTCATTTGCATTGAAGCGGTGTAAGGAAACACAGATGTATTTGATTAAAAACGATCATTTAAAAAATTATCTGTGAAACACAAATTAACCTCTTCTTTAAACCTTCTACACACTGCACGGTTTTAGTAATCCTATAAGATTAGTGCAGATCACACTGTGGCATGGATCTAATAAACTTGGGTACGACATGCATGCAGACTGGACGATGATGACACTAGGGCTGCAAAACGATTAGTCGCGATTAATCGATTCAAAGTAAAAGATTGTTTACATACTGTATGTGTGTGTACTGTGTATATTTATTATGTGTATATAAATACACACACATATTAAGAAAAATGTTAGATTTATATGTAAAATATTTATATTTATATATAATATAAATTAGTAAAGTATAATATAAAAAGTGTTTACATACAAATACATTTATTTATGTATACATAATAAATATACACAGTATACACACATATAGTATGTAAACATAAACGTTTATTTTGAATTGATTAATCGTGACTAATCGTTTTGCAGCCCTAGATGACACCTATTGACTCTTATGCTACGACGCATGTTTCTGTTGAAGATTAAAACGTCATAGGCATGCGCTAGGTAAACAAAAAGAGCTTGATGAATCACAATTTGGCAGTTGGAGGTTTTATGTGTGTTGAAAAAAAGTGGAAGCAGCGAAAAAGGAAGGAATAAGAGCTTGAGGTAAGCAGTTTTATGTTTAGTCGCGTTGATTTCATGTCACATTTTTATTGGCTGGTCAGTAAACGTGGGTCATAGCAGCAAACACACTGTGCGATGATTGTGCTGAATTTCTGGCACTGTCAGAAAATTATCGTAGGCTATCTTTGGTCGCAAGACTGTGACAGCGGCCGTCATTGAACCTCTCTCACTGTATGACGTAAGAGCACTGATTGGGAGCCACGATCACAGAAATCGCCATGATTGTTTCACGATGCCAATCTTTCGTCTGGGACAGCTGAAGATCGTGCAGTGTGTCTCGGGCTTGAGAACGTAGTTACTGGTGTAATTACATATGACAGTGTCTAGTTAAAGAGGGTAATATTTAGAAGACAACGACACAATAGTGTTTGACCAGGAGCGGTTTGTTTTGGTTTGTTCTGGTCGTGACTTCGTCGTCTGTGTCTCTGGTTCAGGGTTGGCTGGTGGACCTCATCAATAAGTTTGGGACACTGAACGGGTTCCAGTTTCTGCACGATCGCTTCATGAGCGGCCAGACCCTCAGTGTGCAGATCATCGCAGCGCTCATCAAGTACGTCCATCTGCATTCACATCACCTGCAATCCACCCCTGTTAAATAAACCTGACATCTCACTCATTTGAGATGCTGTGAGTTCTGCAGAGTCTCATCGTTTCTCGATTATTTTCCAGACCTTTCGGCCAGTGCTACGAGTTCTTGACTTTGCACACAGTGAAGACGTTTTTCTTACCCATAATCGAGATGGTTCCACAGTTTCTGGAGAACCTCACAGACGAGGAGCTGAAGAAGGAGGCCAAGAACGAGGCCAAGAACGACGCTCTGTCTATGATCATAAAGTCCTTGAAGAACCTGGCATCTAGAGTTCTGGGTCAAGAGGAAACCGTCAAGAACCTGGAAATCTTCAGGTTGAAAATGATCCTTAGGTAAGCCGTTGTTTCTGGTTCACTCTCTGGTTTAGAAGCTTGTTGAGTTACTAGTTATGTTGTTGGTCTGACGTCATGACTAGTCTTATCTGGTCTCATCTACTTTACAGGTTGTTGCAGATTTCCTCGTTTAATGGGAAAATGAATGCGCTAAATGAAGTGAACAAGGTGATTTCGAGCGTGTCGTATTACACGCACCGGCACGGAAACCCAGAGGAAGAGGAGTGGCTGACCGCGGAGCGAATGGCCGTAAGAACACAATCAATACACAATCGATCCATCAATCAATCACTGTCACATTAAATATGACATGGAAACGCACCATGAAGTTCCTGATGCACAGCTCATAGTGATCGAGAAACACAGCTCAGTAGATTTAACTGAAGTGGTCATCTGCGCAGCTGTGTGTGTGTGAGTGTGTTTGTGAGTGTGTGTGTGTGTGTGTGTGTGTGTGTGTGTGTGTGTGTGTGTGTGTGTGAGTGTGACTATTTTAAAAACATTCCAAACACTCCTGTGATTGTAAATGAGGCTTTGAACTCTGTTTTGGTCATTGAGGTTGGCTGTTGTTTTGATCTGTATTTGGATACCTGCTATCTTTCCAAACTGCTGTAATATCAGCCATTGGTTGAAGCTGTCCATCAACTTGACTATCATTGTAAGCTAATTACTTTAGTATTTGGTACTTTAGGTCATGTGCACAAGAACGTGTTTCTGCAGTTGGGCGGATTGCAAAAAAAGAAAGCAAAAAAACTTGCAAAATTCTGTTCAGTCTCCGCCATTATAGGGAGTATGCAAATATGGAAACAAAGATATTTTGTCTATCCTTGAGTGTAAAATGTTATAAATATAGGGACTTGTGAATGTATGTTAGCCATGTGTGCCTGTCATCTTGCAAACTGACTTCCCAAGGTATTTGGATTCAGTTTTTGTTGCTTGTCTTGTGGATCCAAATAAAAGAAGAAAAATTGAAAATTGAAAAAGTGGGTGTGTAAGTGTGTGTGTGAGTGTGAGTGAGTGTTTGCGTGCGTGTGCGTGCTTGCACGTGCTTGCATGTGTAAGTGAGAGTGTGTGTGAGTGTGAGAGTGAGTGAGTGAGTGAGTGTGTGTGAGTGTGTGAGTGAGTGTTTGCGTGCGTGCGTGCGTAAGTGAGAGTGTGTAAGAGTGTGAGTGTGAGTGTGTGTGTGTGTGTGTGAGTGTGTGAGAGAGAGTGTGTGTGTGTGAGATTGTGTGTGTGTGTGAGATTGTGTGTGTGTGTGTGTGTGTGTGAGAGAGATTGTGTGTGTGTGTGTGTGTGTGTGTGTGTTAGACACGTCCTGGTCTCAGTCATGGCTGCTATAGGAAGTGTTCATGATGTTGTTTGTCTGTCAGGAATGGATTCAGCAGAACAACATTCTGTCCATCGTGCTGAGAGACAGTCTGCACCAGCCGCAGTACGTGGAGAAGCTGGAGAAGATCCTGCGCTTCGTCATTAAGGAGAAAGCGCTGACCCTGCAGGACCTGGACAATATCTGGGCGGCTCAGGTAAATCAGCGCATCACTGCAGCAATACAACTAACCTAACTACAGTTACAGGTATACCAGTTAACCGACCCGTGTTCCCACTGACATGCATCTGAATGAAACCGGCCTTTCAGCATTTGTTTACATATCTTCTTGTAGACTTTTATTTCATTGATCTTCACAGACTCTATAGAGCGTATGTCTCCTCCACAGTTTACGTCTGTTTTCTGACATTGTATTGCTTTTATTGTTGAACAGTAAAGAACTCTACAGTACTCCCTCACACAGATGGTAATGCAGTTGCTAGCTGGCTAAACTGTAGTTACTGCTGGGAAAACCATTCCTGATGACAAAACTGAAAAGTTTCCTGGTGCCAGACCAGAAAGCATTCAGAAAACCAGTTTTTCTGTGTTTCAGGAATGGACTCAAGCACCGGTCACCTTTATTTCTATAGCACTTTATACAAAACAGTGTCAAAGCTGCTCTGCAGCATTAAACATGAAAAAGTAACCCTTTTATTTATTTTAAGGTGTCCTTACTACACTTTACATGTACTTACCGTAAAATTATGCATAATTACATGCAAGTAACCCTAAGCCAAACCCTGTTCCTAACCTTAACCATATAGTAAGTACATGTAGTTAATTAATTAATTACTCAGTACTTAAATGTATAATTACACTGTAACAATGACACCTTAAAATAAAGTGTAATCCAGGAAAATAATTGTGCAATTGTGCAAACAAAATTCATCTCTGCTGTAAAGCAGCTCTAAAAACAGGACAATAGTAAACAGTCAATGTTCAGTTAAAGTCAGTTCAGTTTAAAGGAAAACGCCACCGTTTTTCCATATTCCAATATGTTTTTCCCTCAACTTAGATGATTTAATAAGTACCTCTCCCGTCTCAGTGCGTGCACTTAATTGCTCTAGCGCGCGAACCTACTCTCAGTCTGAAGTCTGTAGAGTAGGTTAGGTAAATCATCATGTGTCTTGTGTTTTCTCAGGCTGGTAAACACGAAGCGATCGTCAAGAACGTCCACGATCTGTTGGCCAAGCTGGCGTGGGATTTTTCCCCGGAGCAGCTCGATCACCTGTTCGACTGCTTCAAGGTGAGCGGCCGCTGACACACACTCATCATGTAATACGGGACGCTTTTGTTGAGCAGCGTCACTGAGAGAGCTGTGATAACCGTCTGTGTGTGTGCTGATGCAGGCCAGTTGGACGAACGCTGGTAAAAAGCAGCGGGAGAAGCTTCTGGAGTTGATCCGCAGGCTGGCGGAGGATGATAAGGACGGAGTGATGGCTCACAAAGTTCTCAACCTGCTGTGGAACTTGGCACACAGTGATGACGTCCCCGTCGACATCATGGACCAGGCTTTGAGTGCCCACATCAAGATCCTGGACTACAGCTGCTCTCAGGTCTGACCTCGAGTTTGAGCGCATCTCTTCCCATCATGCACCTGTGTGCCGTCTAGGGATGTTGAAATTAATCATGTCTATGATGCATCACGATGCAGACGTGGACGATTCTGCTTTGATGCAGTAATAGACCATAATCAGTTATAGCCTTCTGATGTCATTCTCATACGCACTTGTCACACGAGTATTAAAAATGCACCCACTATTTTAAAATTTTAGATTCTGAGCTTGGTTTTGTCCTGCATATGGCACATGTGTGCGCTAGAGACAATCGCGGAGGCTTCATTACACAGAATATGCGCTGTGAGACGTGTGTGCATTGCTCGACACTGTGTGCTTCCACCCGCCGTTAGTTCAGCGTTTCACTTTAGATATCTTCTCGTTTCTGCCGTTTGGAATGCAGCTCATATTAGATGCACAAAACTCACGTACTGAGAGACTTTCATGTGCGCTTTGTGTTTGTTTGTCCTGAAGCTCATGGCTGCGGTTAAATAGACTTGCATCTCTGATTACTTTTATGATACGAAATTGATGTAAACACAGTCATGTTTTCAGAACAGGACGAAACATTATTGCATTCGTGTGAATGCAGCCTATTAAAGCTGCCACTGTCTATGATCTCATCAGTAATAATCAAACGGCAATAATGCTGAGAAAAATAGAAAAAACCCACAACTATGATTGTCTGTAAACTTTCAGATACTTAAAGCACTCTCAAATACTGAAAGTACTTTTTGTTTATCATTAGTAATTGTCTTTTTGCCCCTTTATTACTTTATATTTGCTTGTATATTTTGAAGCTATATTTATTTGGTTAAATTCTTAACAGTTGTTTTGATTTATCATTAATTTGTAATTATTTTAAAAAGTAGCCTGCTTATATAATTTAATAAAAATGCACAAAATAAATTTAATATAAAAAGAATATGAAAATGTAGCCATGTGCCATAATATTGAAAAAGGATGAGGATGAGCTGCGTCGTGTAATTGAATCGTTGACATGATAATCAGAATCGAATCATGAAACCAGTGACGATTCACTAGTGCCGTCACTCACCGTCAGGCTTGTTTTTGCCGTCTCACAGGACCGCGACACGCAGAAGATGCAGTGGATTGACCGTTTCATCGAGGAGCTTCGGACAAATGATAAGTGGGTGATTCCAGCTCTGAAGCAGATCAGGGAGATCTGCAGCCTGTTTGGAGAAGCTCCTCAGAACCTCAGGTGAGTCCTTCAGCGGGCGTCTTCATGATATTATCCTGTCTGTCGGCGGTGTGATTATGGTTTGTTTCTCGTGCAGTCAGACGCAGAGGAGTCCACATGTCTTCTATCGTCACGATCTGATCAACCAGCTCCAGCACAATCACGCGCTCGTCACACTGGTGGCAGAGAACCTGTCTGCGTACATGGAGAACATGAGGCAGTTCTCAAAAGGTGTGTATCTTCTAACAGCAAATGCATTGTTTTTACTTCCAGTTTTGGTGTGAATGAAAGCCAACTTTCATTGTAATTCTTTGGCTCAGAGCTTCCAGGGTTTGATCCTCAGACGGTTCGAGCGGGCAGCCGGTACAGCCACGTACAGGAAGTGCAGGAGAGACTCAATTTCCTGAGGTCAGTGACGTCTTTGTCTTACATGCTCACTGGAGAAAAGAGGAGTTTCTAATGTTTATTTTTTAGTAGTTTTATTTTCAGATATAATATGTGAAACAAAACATATAAAATATTACAAGCATCATTTTTATTTTTTTTTTACAAAAGCAAAACTATATAACAAAAGAGAGATAAGGAAAGAAAGAAAAACAGAAAGAAAGATGCAACTCAGAAATATTCTATTTAGCTGTATTAATCATTAATATAAAATCTAAAAATAATGTATGTCATTGCAGTTAATTCGCAATAAGATAAAGTAAATGCTCCAGAAAAGGTTTCGGTGATTTCCTAAGGATTTTCTCAGGGGTGCAGTATGAAATGAGTTCGTTGGTCCAATGTTTTCTAGATGGAGAATGAGTCGACTTCCAGTTCACTAATATACATTTTTTCCCAGCCGTACCAGCCAAAGGTGTGAAATAGTTTTTATGATGAGATGAATCTAATAATTCAGTATCCCCTAATATCCAAATTCTAGGATCATAACTGATTGGGATACCTATAACCTTTCAAGATATATTAATTATGTATTCCCCAAAATCATTCAATACAGGACAATTCCAAAGCATATGAAGTAAGTTGCCTTCAGATGTTTTGCACATTTGACATTTTGAAGATATGTGACCCTGGACCACAAAACCAGTCATAAGTTTTGAGATTTATACATCATCTGAAAACTGAATAAATAATCTTTCCATTGATGTATGGTTTGTTAGGATAGGACAATATTTGGCTGAGACACAACTATTTGAAAATCTGGAATCTGAGGGTGCAAAAAAAAATCGAAATATTGAAGTGAAGTGACGTGGCCAAGTATGGTGACCCATACTCGGAATTTGTGCTCTGCAATTAACCCATCCAAAGTGCACACACAGCAGTGAACACACACACCGTGAACACACACCCGGAGCAGTGGGCAGCCATTTTTATGCTGCGACGCCCGGGGAGCAGTTGGGGGTTCGGTGCCTTGCTCAAGGGCACCTCAGTCGTGGTACTGAGGGTGGAGAGAGCGCTGTACACTCACTCCCCCCACCTACTATTCCTGCCGGCCCGAGACTCGAACCCGCAACCTTTACGGTACGAGTCCGAGACTCTAACCATTAGGCCACGACTTCCCACGACTTGAGAAAATCGCCTTTAAAGTTGTCCAAATGAAGTTCTTAGAAATGCATATTACTAATCAAAAATTAAGTTTTTATACATTTACGGTAGGAAATTTACTAAATATCTTCATGGAACATGATCTTTACTTACAAAATTGATCATTTTGACCCATACAATGCAGTTTTGGCTATTACTATAAATATACCTGTGCTACTTAAGACTGGTTTTGTGGTCCAGGGTCACATATATCAGTATTTAACATGGAGTTGTTGAGGAGTATAATATGTTTAATGCAGAATATTAAAGAGTTTCTAACGTTTGTAACCCGTGCTCAGGTTTCTGCTGAAGGACGGCCAGCTGTGGCTTTGTGCTCCGCAGGCCAAGCAGATCTGGAAGTGTCTGGCGGAGAACGCCGTCTTTCTGTGCGACCGCGAGGCCTGCTTTAAGTGGTACTCCAAGCTGATGGGTGACGAGCCGGATCTGGACCCGGACATCAACAAGGACTTCTTTGAGAACAACGTGCTGCAGCTGGACCCAACGCTGCTCACGGAGAACGGCATGAAGTGCTTCGAGCGCTTCTTCAAAGCCGTCAACTGCAGAGAGGGCAAGCTGGTGGCCAAACGCAGGGCCTACATGATGGACGACCTGGAGCTGATCGGCCTCGACTACCTCTGGAGGGTAAAGCCTGTGAATGCATCGAGACGTGTGTTCAGATGAGCTGCCAGCGTCATGCACTCGTATCATTTTTTTATCTCTAAACTTATCACTGGCATATTTTCAGCAGTGTTGGGGGTAACGCGTTATAAGTAATGCGAGTTACGTAATCAGATTACTTTTTTCAAGTAACTAGTAAAGTAACGCATTACTTTTAAATTAACAAGAAAATATCGGAGTTACTTTTTCAAATAAGTAACGCAAGTTCCTATTTATTCACTGACAGGTCTCCTGTCCCCGTGTTGAGAGAAATCAGGAGTGAGTGCAGAGACAGAGTCATTTTCATCAGCCTGAAGATTATTAATTTCACTCTCGGTGTGAAAGGACCTTTACTGTTGCCAAAAATATAACTTTTGGGTTTTCTGTTATTAAAAATAAATAAGCAAGCCCAGCTCAGGTGACACAAAGTAATGTAATACATTACTTTCCATAAAAAGTAACTAAGTAATGCAGTTAGTTACTTTTTTCATGGAGTAACTCAATATTGCAATGCATTACTTTTAAAGGTAACTTCCCCAACACTGATTGTCAGTGTGTCTAATTGTAATGTTTGCTTAAACTGTGATTAAGTACATTCAAATGAATTTATAAAATCTAAAAAAATCACCCAGCCCTAAATCTGCTACAGCAGCTGTCTGTCACTACCTGGTTTTCAGTCATTAGCTGGGTTGTAGAGTCCGGGTGTCAGTCTGGTGAATAACTGAATTCACAGTGACACCGTATTCAGCTGCAGTCAGTGTGAACGCTGCTCATCCAGATCATGTTATTCTGATTTCCTCTCCACAGGTTGTGATTCAAGGCAGTGATGACATCGCCACTCGAGCAATAGACTTGCTGAAAGAAATATACACCAACCTCGGACCAAAACTACAAGTGAATCAGGTGAGCCCGTCTTCCTCGCCCGACCGCGGTTAAATCACATCTGATCCGCTGCTGTTATCATTTACTTGATCTTTATTTGACCCTCTAGCTCTAGCACTCTCTATTCTAATTTAATTCAACTTTATCTATTTGTCTTCTTTTATTTATTTAAAAAAAAAACATGCACACCTGATCTTCTATCACTTGCACTCTCTATTCATTCTCTAACTGCTAGTTTTTCTTAAAAACAAAACCTAACACTAGCTTTCTATTTTTCTTTTGTCTACTTGTTTTTCTTTTCGTGTATGTGTTTATTTATATATATATATATATATATATATATATATATATATATATATATATATATACACATTAAAAAAAAAACTTGCTACGTGTACTGCGTTAGGCTAACTGAGACTTGTCACAGCACTTGCATGTTGTTGCTCTTTTGTTGGTTTTGATTGCTTCTATTGTCCTCATTTGTAAGTCGCTTTGGATAAAAGGTTCTGCTAAATGACTAAATGTAAATGTAAATTTACAGGTAGAGATCCATGAGGATTTCATCCAGTCATGTTTCGACCGGCTCAAGGCGTCTTACGACACTCTGTGTGTGCTTGACGGAGATAAGGACAGCATTAACTGCGCCAGACAGGAGGCCATACGCATGGTGCGCGTTCTCACAGTGCTCAAAGAGTACATCAACGAGTGTGACAGCGACTACCACGAGGAGAGGACCATCCTACCCATGTCCAGGTGTGGTTCTGTGCATCCATTGTTGATTGGAAGATGAGATGTGGGCGTGGCACTTGAGAGCGTATGCAGATGAGCATGAGATGCAGGGGTGGAGTTTAAGAGAACTGAATGACTAAAGAAATTCAATTCAGTTCAAGTTCATTTGTATAGCGTTTTCACAATGCAATCGTTGCAAAGCAGCTTTACAGGAAATTAAGTTTCTACTATATATTTAATTTATGGCGAAATTTGGTAGTTCTGTATGTTGTCTGAGGGGTTGGCATCATCTCTTCTCAGGTGTTTGGTCATCTCATATCATTGGGATGTTAATCCCGCGGCAGAAACAGAGAAACAGATAGAGACATAATTGGCGTAGCTGCTGTTCCATCCAAGCAAAAATGATTTGTTCAACCCAAGCTAAAGAACAATAATGTGCGTTTCATCAGATATAACTGCAGTACAAGATTATGAGATGCATTATGTGAATGCTTGGCTAAAGAGACGTTATCAGGAAGGCTATTCCAGAGTTTGGGAGCCAAGTGTGAAAAGGCTCTTCCTCCTTTAGTTGACTTTGTTATCCTAGGTACTACCAAAGGTCCAGAGTTTTGCAACCTTAGGGAGCGTGATGGATTGTAGCGTGGTAAAAGACTAGTTAGGTACGCAGGAGCTAAACCATTAAGGGCCTTATAGGTAAGTAATAATATTTTGTAATTGATACGGAACTTAATAGGTAGCCAGTGCAGAGACTGTAAAATTGGGGTAATATGATCATATTTTCTTGACCTGGTAAGGACTCTAGCCGCTGTGTTTTGGACTACCTGTAGCTTGTTTATTGAAGATGCAGGACAACCAGCTAGCAGTGCATTACAATAGTCCTGTCTAGAGGTCATGAATGCATGAACTAGCTTTTCTGCATCAGTTAACAGTTAACATGTTTTGTAGCTTGGCAATGTTTCTAAGATGGAAGAATGCTGTTTTTGTAACATGGGAAATATGATTTTCAAAAGACAAGTTGCTGTCTAATATAACACCCAGATTTTTGACTGTAGAGGAAGTAACAGTACATCCGTGTAGTTGCAAATTATAATCCAAGAGATTTTGTGTACTGTTTTTTGGTCCAATAAGTAATATCTCTGTCTTATCTGAATTTAATAAGAGAAAATTATTGGTCATCCAATCTTTTACATTTTTAACAAACTCTGTTAGCTAAGATAATTTAGAAGTTTCATCTGGTCTTGTTGAGATATATAGTTGAGTATCATCAGCATAACAATGGAAACTAATCCCGTATTTTCTAATAATATTACCAAGAGGCAACATGTATATTGAAAATAGCAGAGGACCTAGGACAGATCCTTGTGGTACTCCATACTTTACTGGTGATAATTGAGATGACTCCTCATTTAAATAAACAAAGTGGTAGCGATCAGACAGGTAGGATCTAAACCGTCTTAAAGCCTGCCCTTGAATACCCTTATAGTTTTGTATTCAGTCTATGAGTATGTCATGATCTATAGTGTCGAATGCAGCACTAAGATCAAGTAAAACTAGCAATGAGATGCAGCCTTGGTCTGACGCAAGAAGCAAATCATTTGTAATTTTAACAAGTGCGGTTTCTGTACTATGGTGGGGCCTGAAACCTGACTGAAATTATTCATAGAGATCATTTTTTTGCAAAAAGGAGCACAATTGAGCAGATACAACTTTTTCTAAAATTTTAGACATAAACGGAAGATTAGAAATGGGTCTGTAATTTGCTAGTTCACTAGGATCTAGTTGTGGTTTCTTAATAAGAGGCTTAATTAACCGCCAGCTTGAATGGTTTTGGGACGTGACCTAAAGATATCGATGAGTTAATAATATTGAGAAGCGGTTCTTCTGCTACAGGTAACAACTCTTTCAGTAATTTAGTGGGTACAGGATCTTCTTTCAGTAATTTAGTGGGTACAGGATCTAATAGGCATGTTGTTGGTTTAGATGCAGTGATAAGTTTATTTAGCTCTTCCTGTCCTATAGTTGTAAAGCACTGCAGTTTTTCTTTGGGTGCGATGAATGGAGCTGAAGTACTAGACGCTGCAGAATCTACATTTGTTATTGTATTTCTGATGTTATCTATTTTATCAAATAAGAAATTCAAGAAAGAAATTCATAAAGTCATTACTATTAAACTGTGAAGGAATAATTAGTTCGGGGGCGTCTGGCTATTTGTTAATCTAGCCACTGTGCTAAATAAAAACCTTGGATTGTTTTGGTTATTTTCTATGAGTTTGCAGATATGCTCTGCCCTGGCAGCTTTTAAAGCCTGTCTATAGTTGGACATACTGTTTTTCCACGCAATTCTAAAAACTTCCAAATTAGTTTTTCTCCATTTGTGCTCAAGTTTACGAGTTTCTTTCTTGAGAGAATGGGTATTACTGTTATACCATGGCACTGTATGTTTTTCTCTAACCTTTTTCAATTTGATGGGGGCAACAGCTTCTAATGTATTAGAGAAGATAGTGCCCATATTGCTAGTCATTTCGTCTAGTTCATGTGTATTTATGGGTACACAAAGCAGTTGAGATAAATCAGGCAGGTTATTTCTGAATGTATCTTTAGTGGTTGGAACAATAGTTCTGCACAGACGATAGTGCAGAGCCATATAGTTAAAATCAGTAATACTCAGCATGCACGATACAAGAAAATGGTCAGTAACATCATCACTTTGAGGTACGATATCTATATCAGTAAGATCAATTCCATGTGACATAATTAAATCTAGCGTATGATTAAAATGATGAGTGGGCCCGGTGACGTTTTGCTTGCCTCCAAAAGAGTTTATTAGGTCAGTAAACGCAAGTCCTAATGCATCATTTGTATTATCAACGTGAATGTTAAAAATCCTGCATATGCCACCAGAGAGAAGACTGAAGCTACACTGGAAGATCCAGTTATGATATTTTAATTAAACATGGTCAAAACATTTTTTAAAAATAAAACATGCATAGATGAATTCTTCACCATATGATCTAAAACATGCATTTAGAAAATAAATGAGGTGAATGTACATTTCATGCAGACTTGAACACATGCAGTGGGAAGCCAAACAATGACAAAAGGATATAAATGACTTTTCTCATATGTCACCCAGGACCACAAAACCAGTCATAAGGGTCAATTTTTTTAGATTTTTTTTGAGAATTGAGAGAGATATATATTATACACACACACACATATACACATATACAGTCATGTGAAAAAGTTAGGACACCCTATTGAATTCCATGGTTTTCTGCATCAGAACATAACAAAAAATTATAGAATTTTGGCCCACTCTTCTTTACAATGTTGCTGTAGTTTATTGAGGTTTGTGGGCATTTGTTTATGCACAGCTCTCACCACAGTATTTCGGTCAGGATGAGGTCTGGACTTTGACTGGACTGTTGTAACCGCTTGATTCTTTATTTTCAGCCGTTCTGTTGTAGATTTGCTGGTGTGCTCGAGATCATTGTTCTGTTGCGTGACTCAATCTTGGCCAAGCTTTAGCTGTCAGACAGATGGCCACACATTTGACTCTAGAATACTTTGTTATACAGAGGAGTTCACGGTCGACTCAATGACTGCGAGGTGCCCAGGTCCTGTGGCTTCAAAACAAGCCAAAAATCATCAGCATGTGTGACTTATGATATGAGGCGTTTGTGCTGATATGCTCTTTTGGCTTTCACCAAATGTGCCGCTGTGCATTACTGCCAAACATCTCCACTTTGGTCTCATCTGTTCAAAGGTCATTGTTCTAGAAGTCTTATGGTTTGTTCAGATGCAACTTTGCAAACCTAAACCGTGCTGCCATGTTTTTTTTAGAGAGAAGAAGCTTTCTTCTGGCAAGTATTCTATTCGTTCCATTCTTGTCCCATATTTTTCTAACTGTACTGTCATGAACTTTATCATTTAACATGTTAACTGAGGCCTGTAGAGCCTGCTGTGAAGTTCTTGGGTTGTCTGCCATTTCTCTGAGCATTACACGGTCTGATCTTGGGGTGAATTTGCTGGGACGTCCACTCCTGGGAGGATTGTTGACTGTCTTGAATGTCTTCTTCTTGTGAATAATCTTCTTCACTGTGGAATGATGGACTTCACATTGTTTGGAAATGGCCATAGTATTCTTCCCAGATTGATGGCAGCAACAAGTGCTTCTCTTAGATCATTGCTGATGTCTTACTCCAGACCAGCAAACAGATCTTCTGCTTTAATAGAGGTGCTCACACTTGCTGATGATCAGTGAATCAGAGGCATTTGATTAGCAGTGCCTGACTGTTACTTACCCTCTTAATTTCTATGTTAACAGTAAGAGTGTCCTAACTTTTGTAGCAAATTAGCTCAAAAGGGAATTGTATATAAATAATTACAATTAATTATGATTAATTACAATTATTTATATCGGCTGACAGTAACAACTGTCGCAGAGTTAAATTGCCATCAGCTGATCTGTTCGTCAGCGAACATTCAGTGTAAATTCATATCAACTCTAAGAAAGGATATTTCCATGGCCACAGAAAATATCTTCCTATTAATGCATCAGAGCATGTAGCAAGGGTCAAAATCGTAAAGGGACATTAATATGCAAGGCAGAATCAGAAAGTCATGTAATTTGTGCACGAGAGTTTTATTAACTAAACGCTAACACACATAACTAATCTAAACAAACAACGAATAACATACACTCACGCATACATACAAAGTGGAGCTAAAATGGATGAATGAAGCCATATGGAAAAAGTCATTTAACCACCTGAGTAAAACCATCAGCGCCGTCTATAACGGGGTCTATAACTTATACTAAACCTCTGTTTCGTTTAGTTAAATGTACTATACTTGCACTTCCTTTGTCGTGACGGAATGCGGTCTCGGATGAAAAGTCTTGATGGTTTCAAGGTTTTTGGACTCGCGATCACGTTCTTCCGGGTTGAAGAGTGATGAATTCCAAAGATGTTCTGAGGTAGAAATGTTCTTCCAGGTAGAGAGTGGAAAAGAGCTAAGAAAGAGATCTGCTGAGGTCCGAGGAGCTTTGGTTGAATGGAAAGACAAGGCCGTAAAGCCTGGCACAAAAACTTAATGGTCCAGAAGAGTTCTAGCTCACATCTTCCTCATCCTCTTAGGATCTAACAGAACCGCAGACTGGGTCTTTGTGGTCAAGAGTCATCTCCCAGGCTGGGGAGATCACCCACGGCTCTATGTTGGGCCGACCGGGCGCGCCCGCACCGGTTCAGGCTCTCCGTGAGTCCTTCACGGAGCAATCAGAAGATAGCAGAAGAGCTTCTTGCAGAAGAGAGGGCCGGACCTGTGTGTGAGAGCTTTATCTGGTATAGAGGTCACACCTCTCAAAGAGCCAATGGGCTCCCTTCTCTTTGGAGGGAAGGTTTTACAACTCTTTGTCTTTGAGCATGGTAATTTGCATGGGGTTGGATTGGAAGTTGATATACAAACTATTAAAGATTCTTAGAACACTTATATGTTGCATAGGTAGCAACATATAATATACACTCTCAATTAGATCATCCGAAGACGAATTGATAGAGATCAAACATGATATAAGTGAGGTAATATTAACTAGTAATCTATCATAAGCATGCATAAAACAGGATACAGTACAAAAGACAATATACACGAACAGTAACAATATACACAATGACCTGAGGGTGTGTGTGTTCATTCAAAGAAAGGTTTTTCAATGAATTAATTAGAGAAGAGTCCATTCTTATGTGCCTTAATGTCTCTTTCCTAAGGGAAAATGAGGTGAGTGTTGCTCGGCCTGCATTCCTTAGAGCAATAAAACTAGTGTTATCAGGTTGGTTGCTATGGAACCGGGGGCCTGGGGTCATCCACAGACATACCGGCACCCAGAATGTGTGTTGAGTGAGGGGTCTGTGATTATTTGTTAATCTAATAACTAATTTGATTTGTTAAATCTGATGAACAAATGTGTCTGATTGGTCCAAATGCTACACTTTGTCACCCATGGATTTTGCATTTTGGCTTTATTTTTACTAAATAAATAATGACACGGTGTGATATATGTCCTGTTGTTGTTGTTCATCTGAGGTTTTATTTTCCAAATTTTAAGACCTGCCAAGGACCAGATAATTTTTTTTATTATGTCCTGATACGGAAAACCATGGAATTCAATAGGGTCTGCTAACTTTTTCACATGACTGTATATCATCTGAAAGCTTTCCATTGATGTATGGTTTGTTAGGATAGGACAATATTTGGCTGAGATACAACTATTTGAAAATCTGGAATCTGAGGGTGCAAAAAACTCTAAATATTGAGAAAATCACCTTTAAAGTTGTCCAAATGAAGTTCTTAGCAATGCATATTACTAATCAAAAATGAAGTTTTGATATATTTACGGTAGGAAATTTACAAAATATCTTCATGGAACATGATCTTTACTTAATATCCGAATGATTTTTGGCATAAAAGAAAAATTGATAATTTTGACCCATACAGTGTATTGTTGGCTATTGCTACAAATATACCTGTGCTACTTATGACTGCTTTTGTGCTCCAGGGTCACATATTGTCTGTCTCTGTTCCAGGGCGTTCCGAGGGAAGCACATCACTCTGGTGGTGAGGTTTCCCAATCAGGGCCGTCAGGTGGACGATTTGGACATCTGGTCCCACACTAACGACACCATCGGCTCGGTCCGCCGCTGCATCCTCTCTCGCATCAAAGCCAACAGCACGCACACCAAAGTGGAGCTGTTCATCGGAGGAGAGATCGTGGACCCCGCTGATGACCGCCGGCTGATTGGACAGCTGAACCTCAAAGATAAAACTGTGAGCTTTACAGATGTCTCAGTGTGTGTGTGTATATACACTACCAGTCAAAAGTTTTTGGACAGTAAGATTTTTAATGTTGTTTAAAGAAGTCTCTTCTGCTCACCAAGCCTGCATCTGTTTGATCCAAAGTACAGCAAAAACAGTAAAACTTTGAAATATTTTTACTATTTAAAATAACAGTTTTCTATTTGAATATATTTTAAAATGTAATTTATTGCTGTGATCAAAGCTGAATTTTCAGCATCATTACTCCAGTCTTCAGTGTCACATGATCCTTCAGAAATCATTCTAATATGCTGATTTGCTGCTCAAGAAACATTTTGTTATTATTATTATTAACAATATTATTAATTATTATTATCAGCATTTAAAACAGTTTGAGTACATTTTGTTTCAGGAATCTTTGATGAATAGAAAGATCCAAAGATCAGCATTTATCTGAAATAAAAAGCTTTTGTAACATTATAGAAATTATAGAAATTAATACTTTTATTTGGCAAGGATGCTTTAAATTGATCAAAAGTGATGATAAAGACATTTATAATGTTACAAAAGATTTCTATTTCAGATAAATGCTGTTCCTCTGAACTTTCTATTCATCAAAGAAACCTGAAAAAATTATAATGAGCTGCTTTCAACATAATAATAATAATAATAATAATAATAATAAATGTTTTTTGAGCAGCAAATCAGAATATTAGAATGATTTCTGAAGGATCATGTGACTGGAGTAATGATGCTGAAAATTCAGCTTTGAAATCACAGAAATAAATTACATTTTAAAATAAATTCAAATAGAAAACAGTTATTTTAAATAGTAAAAATATTTCAAAATTGTACTGTTTTTGCTGTACTTTGGATCAAATAAATGCAGGCTTGGTGAGCAGAAGAGACTTCTTTAAAAAACATTAAAAATCTTACTGTTCAAAAACTTTTGACTGGTAGTGTATTGATATTTGATGTGAAGCTTCTGCATGTGGCGTCCAGAGATGAGCTAAACACTTGACTGACTCTTTCTGTAGCTCATCACAGCGAAGCTCACGCAGGTCAGCTCCAACATGCCCTCCAGCCCCGACAGTTCGTCCGACTCATCCACCGGTTCGCCCGGAAATCATGCAAACCACTACAGTGACGGGCCGAACCCTGAGGTGGAGAGCTGCTTGCCAGGAGTGGTGAGAACCATGCTTGTGCTTCATATGATAACCTCAGTTCTCAATGAGCCATGCAGCATCAGTTTAATATTGGATATTTTATTGTATGTGTACAGTTACGTGACCTCACTGAAAGTCTTGGGTATATAAACCTATAAATCTTTTAATACACTCTTAAATCTTAATCATTTTGAGGTTTATTATAAATATTGTACATGTAAAACAATTGATTTTAGTTATTAGTGTTTTATTTGTCATTGATTGTGACAAAATCCTGTGGAATATCAGGCAGTTTATTGGTATTGGCCAGAATTTTAATTTCTGGTCTAAACCGCCTAATCTGTCAGCAGGTCTCCTTTAGGTGAATGTTTTTCTTGTCTCCTCAGATCATGTCGCTGCATCTGCGCTATATCTCCTTCTTGTGGCAGATCGCTGATCTGGGTTGCACCCTGAACATGCCGTTACTGCGAGACGGAGCTCGAGTGCTCATGAAGCTCATGCCTCCAGGTACCAGAAAAGACCCAGGCGATTTGCTCAGTAGCGTGCATGTGGTTTTAAGGGCCGCTGAAATGTGCTGCTTGTGTTCACAGATAACACTACAGTGGAGAACCTGCGAGCGATATGTTTGGATCACGCAAAGCTGGGAGAGAACAGTCTGAGTCCCACTCTGGATTCACGCTTCTTCGGCCCGTCTCCTTCACAAGTGCTGTACCTCACGGAGGTATCTTCATATTTCTGTAAAACTATCATTTGTGTGCTTCTGCACCTGTAAACGTAACGATCACAGGAGGGCTGGGTTTGGACACAAATTTCACGAGTCGATTTGATTCTCATTCACAAGCTTGTGATTCGATTCCGTTACCGATTCGATTCAATATAGATTATTTTGGATATATATGTCAGGTACAGTACATGCCAAATTTTCTCAAGGAAAAAAAAAGTCTCAACTAATGCTGTAGAATATACATGAGAGTCATTTGGTACTACATTACTATAATATTGAAGGTTAAAATTAATTGATTTCTGTACAACCACTTAAATTACACTCAATGAAGTTTTTATAATTATAAACAGGGTTTGAAATTAACACCCGCCAACCCGCCAAATGCGGGTAAAAATCACTAGCCAAATCAAATCACTAGCCAATTTGGCAGGTTACTTTTCCTAAGCTATGTTCACTCATTAATTTCTTGGGGAAGTTTATGCAAGCCAAATCTGCATAGGTTTAGTGCAAATACTGAACTCGTGAGACATCATGACATTATTGAGTATGTGCACACATACGTGACGTGGTGATGAAGCCTAATTAGACTTAGTGCACGTGCGCATTTAGACTGCGCTCTTTCACAGCATGATTCAGTCTATTAATAGGGCCTATGCATTAAGAATGAGGTGCAGAAAATGTATATATTTATATCAGTGCATATAGTTAATATCACATGAAGAGTGCTGTTTTTTCTTATGTAATAATGATTTTATGCAACAGTTCAATAAACAATAAGTCAATATCAAGAGACTCATGTTTTAGACACCATATTGTCTGTTTTTGCTATATTTTGCCAACAAACGCATTCCAAACAGCCACAGCTCTGTTTTGTGTCTCTGAGCAACATGACCATGTTTTGTTCCTGAATGAAACAACCGTTTAAATGATTCGGTTCAATCGCAACGAATCACTTATTAACAGTGACTTGCTGCCACCTACTGACGGTTTTAATTTCACATTTAAAGTATCTTTTCATTTTGTAAATAATTTCAAATATCAGTATTCAACATTTCATGTTTAAAATATCATAACATTATTTATGCATTTGTAACTGCGGGTTAAAGGATTCCATGTCCCATATTCCATATTCCATGAATTAAAGTGTAAATGCATGTAAATGCCACTTCATATGCAACTTCTGCAAAGAATTTTCTTGATACTGATTTCATTTGTTTAATAACAGCCTAAATTTATTATCATTATAATTGACTGATTAAATGTAAGAATTTGACTCGAAAGATGATGCACACTTTTAGAAAAATGGCTTTATAAAAGTAAAAATGCCAATAAAAGGTAAAAATCAATTTAAACTTATTGGAAAAGATCAATTTCTATCACTGCTGTGAACTCATCGCCACACAGAATATGAAGAATATCAAAAACTTTAGGAGTCCTTAAGATATCAGCACAATAACACACTCAGCAAAATATCATCTAATTATCTTTATCAATAAAATCCCAGAAAATATTGAGATTATTTTTTGGTCAATATCTCACACCCCTGGTACTGACACAAAATGATTTGCAACGCTCGCTTTGTCACGTGCAGTGTAGACAGCCTCAAGCTGTCGGTTTATTTCCGGGTTTTTTTGTTTTTTGTTTTTTTTTTTGGGTTTAAGTTATGAATGGCCAGTAACTTAAAAATTTAGTAGCAAATCAGCTGGTGAGTGAAAAAGTTCATTTCAATCCCTGATTATAAAGCTACAATTACATAATAATATTTCTATTCCAATTAATTTTTTTGAAATATAAACATTTAAATGGTGACTGTCATAAAAAAAAACATGACAGATTTATTCAAACATAAATTAAACACTGAAGAACATTAAAAATTCTAATGAATATGTTATATGTTGCATTTCTGAGGTAAATGTGACGTTACGTGACATTGTTTACAAGTGACTTCTTTGCGCGGTTGAAACACTGATTGAACGATTACAAGAGACAGGATCCGGATTTCAGTCAGTTCTACTCCTCCTTTTAACTTACCTTCATATGTTTATTTAAGTTTATTTGGTGCTGAAACTGTTATTAAAGCGGAGGAGATGATCAGTTCACACACACTTTCTGCTGCTGCTTCTCTTGATCTGAGGCACTACAGCGATCTGTCACTCCACATTAAACAACACCAAAATGGCATTTATTGTTTGAATACTGTAATACAATGGACAGGATTTGAAATCTGACACTTTGTTTCATATCAAAAGTAACAAAGCTTATTGTGATTTATTTGATGGGAGGTGCACTACAATGTTCCATTCATTAACTGAAAACAGGCTAGACTAATCAATTCTTGGGATTTAAGAATTGATATCGTTTCATAAAAATGAGAATCGATTAAAATCGAGAAATCAATATTTTTTTTACCCAGCCCTAGATCACAGTAGCTGTTGAGCTTGACTGCAAATCATCTCACTGGGTTTTGGATCAAATGTGACCCTGGAGCACAAAACCAGTCATAAGAGTCAATTTTTTTGGAATTGAGATTTATACATCATCTGAAAGCTGAATAAATAATCTTTCCATTGATGTATGGTTTGTTAGGATAGGACAATATTTGGCTGAGATACTATTTGAAAATCTGGAATCTGAGGGTGCAAAAAAATCTAAATATTGAGAAAATCGTCTTTAAAGTTGTCCAAATGAAGTTCTTAGCAATGCATATTACTAATCAAAAATTAAGTTTCGATATATTTATGGTAGGAAATTTACAAAATGTCTTCATGGAATATTTATCTGTACTTAATATTCTAATGATTTTTGGCATAAAAGAAAAATTGATCATTTTGATCCATACAATGTATTTTTGGCTATTGCTACAAATATACCTGTGCTACTTATGACTGGTTTTGTGGACCAGGGTCACAAATCTGGTTTGTCTGGTCTCAGGTGGTGTATGCGCTGCTGATGCCGGCCAGTGGAACTCTGGGAGATGATGCCAGTGACTTCCAGTTCAACTTCCTGAAGAGCGGCGGTCTGCCTCTGGTTCTGGGCATGCTCACCAGGAACAACTTCCTTCCCAGCACGGACATGGAGACGAGGCGCGGGGCCTACCTGAACGCCCTGAAGATTGCCAAGCTTCTGCTCACTGCCATCGGGTTTGGGCACGTGAAGGCCGTCGCGGAGGCCTGCCAGCCTGTAGTGGAGGGAACCAACCCTGCTTCTCCGGTGCGGCCAACATCTCAGGTTATGACGTAGGGCTGGACGATTAATTGAAACCGAATTTCAGAACCTCTAACCAATGTAATTTTCCTGGTTATTTCGGTTTTTCAATCCTGGTAATACTTTCTCCAGGGTTGCCAGGTCCACAGAACAAGACAAGCCCAATTGATATTCAAAACTAGCCCAATCGCGTTTTTTTTCCAGGAGTTTTCCACTCCGTCGGGTGTCCCCTCCATCAAAATTGCGCTAAGGGTGATTGCTTTATTTAAAAACGGACTTGCCCCTTAAAAACATACTAATATGTGTGTAGTCGGGACTTCATCCAGCGGCATGGAAGAAACAGAACTCGAACGCCGAGTCATCTGAGCAGCGCAAAAATATGCTTTTTACATATTTTTAATGTGAAAATATCCTTTTTACATTTAAACTGTCTTTTTTCATAAGCCGTTTCAAGAAATGTGTGCTTTGATTTCAATTGTTTGAAATATTGGTAACACATTACTTAAAGCCTTTATGTATAATGCATTATAAAAGAAGTTTTAATGCATTAATTATGCCTTGTAATGCACCTTATAATGCATTGTACAGACTAATGAACAATTGTAACCACAGTTGATACATTATAACACTTATCAAATCTTTGTTACACTATGCATTTTAAATTCGGTTATAATTATGTATGACAAGATATAATGCATTACAATGCTAATTATTAATAATTATATTGCATTATACCCTTTATAATGGATTATACATAAAGGCTTTAAGTAAAGTGTTACCGAAATATTCAATAAATAACCATAAATAGTTTGTTTCCTTCAATTATGTTATCACAAAGATAAGAAATGCACTCTTTCATTAGAAAAAATATCCCACCTTTAATAGTTGAGCATATTTACAATACAAACCTTGTCAGTGAACTATGAGGGCAAATAAATAAGATAATCGTTCATTAATCATAATCGAGATTAAAAGTTCAGTTAATCGAGATTTTGATTTTAGGTCATATTGTCCAGCCCTATTATGATGAGACTATTTTTCTTCATGGTGATGTCACTTTGTTTGTCTTCAGATAAATCAGGCGACGCATGAGCAGGCTCTGGTGCTGCAGAACGCTCTCCAGAGCATTCCCAATCCTGCCTCCGAATGCATGCTGCGCAACGTGGCCATCCGGCTCGCCCAGCAGATCTCTGACGAGGTTCCTGATCTTCATCGCTTTAAAGTTGGAGTATGAGGCCTACTTCATGATATTCATGATTTTGTTGTTTTCCGACATTGTACAGAACTTCTTCCAGGCCTCAAAGTACATCCCGGACATCTGTGTGATCCGCGCTGTGCAGAAGATCGTTTGGGCTTCAGGTTGCGGGATGGTGCATCTGGTCTTCAGCGCAAACGAAGAGATCAGCCAGATCTACGAGAAGGTTTGATCCATTTTAGCTCCAATTCTTTTCTCATATGAGTTCTATTTTTAGGAAGCATGGTCTGTCATTGCATTGCTATGCAAATGACACTCAAATCTATCTGCCCTTAAAACCGAGTTCTAATGATCTGGAAGCACTTATGACTTGCCTATCTGATGTGAAATTGTCTGTAAAACTGAAATAATTGTGTTTGATCAGTCAGATTCTTTTAGTACACCAAACCTAAATCTTGGTGATTTAACCTCTTCTGTGAAGCCTTGGGTAAAAAAATCTTATTTTAGTGTTATTTTTGATGAAGGTCTGAAATTTGAAACAGATAACAAATCCTGCTTCTTTCAGCTTTGACTACTAGCAAAAGTTAAACCTGTTCTGTCTAGTAAAAATTTTGAAAAAGTAATTCATGCCTTTATTTCATCTAGACTGGACTACTGCAACTCGCTGTATTTTGGGATTAGCCTGTCAGCTCTATCCCGCTTGCAGCTAGTTCAAAATGCAGCTGCAAGACTTTTAACTAGTACAAAAAAACAGGATCACATTACACCGATTTTATGTTCTAAAATTAATTTTAAAATTCTTCTCTTAGTGTTTAAAGCGTTAAACGGTTTGGCCCCTCCTTATCTTTCGGATTTATTGACTGATCATCGTCCAGTCTTGTCTCTCCGGTCATCCAACCAGAGATTATTATGCATCTCAAAGTCGAAGCTGAAGTGCAGGGGTGACCGCGCTTTTTCAGTATCTGCCCCCAGATTGTGGAGTGCTCTGCCCTTCTGTATTCGATCTGCATCTTCACTATCTGTTTTTAAATCCAAGTTAATCTTTTTGATTTTGTATATTTTCAATGATAAAGTTTTTACTGCACTGTTTTTTAGTAATTATTTTGTATTTGTCCTATTATGTTCTCTATTGTGCAGCACATTGGTCAACCTTGGTTGTGCGTAATAGTGCTATATAAATAAAACTGACGTTGACATTAAATAAAAATAAAATTGACATGTTCATCAGCGCTCATCACTGTCCACCAGTGTTATTATCCCTCGTTTAAGCATGAATCTGTCGTTGTGCAGACGAATGCGGGAAACGAGCCGGACGCTGAAGACGAGCAGGTGTGCTGTGAGGCGCTGGAGGTCATGACCTTGTGTTTCGCTCTGCTCCCTACGGCCCTCGACACGCTCAGCAAAGAGAAAGCCTGGCAGACCTTCATCATCGACCTGCTGCTGCACTGCCAGAGCAAGTACGTGCTTTCAGGAGCAGTGCGCTTCTGCTTCTGTTGACTCAGAGACGTCTCCACACAGTTTATAAATCCAATATAAAATGCATTTACAGTAAATGGACTTGCAGTGGACGCGTAATAGACCAGTGAGCTGAAGGGTTTAAAAGCAGAAAACGCAGCTCAAATTTCTTATATAAAATATTTAGTGTAAGTGTACACTACCAGTCAAAAGATTTTGGACAGTAAGATTTTAAAGGTTTTTTTAAAGAAGTCTCTTCTGTTCACCAAGCCTGCATTTATTTGATCCAAAGTACAGCAAAAACAGTAAAACTTTGAAATATTTTTACTATTTAAAATAACTGTTTTCTATTTGAATATATTTTAAAATGTAATTTATTCCTGTGATCTGGAGCTATGATGCTAAAAATTCAGCTTTGAAATCACAGGAATAAATTACATTTTAAAATATATTCAAATAGAAAACAGTTATTTTAAATAGTAAAAATATTTCAAAGTTTTACTGTTTTTGCTGTACTTTGGATCAAATAAATGCAGGCTTGGTGAACAGAAGAGACTTCTTTAAAAAAACCTTTAAAATCTTACTGTCCAAAATCTTTTGACTGGTAGTGTATGTATTTTAGCTATGAAATATCTGAAACATCTGAAGTTCTGGTGTATTAGTGATGTATTTCTTGTAGGTGGATTTTGCTCCATATGAACAGTTTGTCGCATCCCTTCCTGGTGTCCTAATGCAGATACCAAGCACAAATAAGAGTTTACCAGTTTTACATGATTATGGCATGATTCAGCATTAGGTGTGCACCAGAGTAAGAGAACAAAGGTAGAAAGTCTTGTCTCAAGATGTTAAGATGTGCTGATAGACACATACCCTGGTTAAAAATCAAAAGTGATTAAAATTTAGTTAGTATTTGTATTTCCTATTTAAAAATCCCCAATATTAGAAGTGATGGATCATTAGATTATTAGTGCATTAATCTGCTTGTGCGGAGGCTGTTTACCGTGACATCTAACGCTATACATGAGAAAAGACACTGAAAACCAGATTGAGTGTTTTAAGAGCTCTTTGTGTTTCGGTTCAGAGCTGTGCGTCAGATGGCACAGGAGCAGTTCTTCCTCATGGCCTCCAGGTGCTGTATGGGACACAGACCCCTGCTGTTCTTCATCACCCTCCTCTTCACTGTTCTGGGAGTGAGTACAGCATACAGCACTTGTGTTTGAGTCATTTAGACGCCAGTCGTGTGATAACTGTTCGCTGCTCTTTCAGAGTACGGCTAAGGAAAGAGCGAAGCACGCTGGCGATTACTTCACGCTCTTACGCCACTTACTCAACTACGCCTACAACAGCAACATCAACCTGCCCAACGCCGAGGTGCTGCTCAACAACGAGATCGACTGGCTCAAGAGGATCCGAGTGAGTCCACAGAGCTTTGACTCCATGCACGAGGAACAGGAAGGAGTTAGGGCCCTATGAAATCAGTCTTATTTTTCACAAATTCAGTTACTTTTATGGATTCCATTTTTTTCTGTTTTAATTTTTTTAATGTTTTAATGGTTAAATAAAAAAATGTTAATCAAAGCATGTCTAATTAATTGAAATCATGAAACTTACACAATTTAACAGCAATTTATTAAAAGTAAATTACATTTTTAAGGCCCTGTGAAATACATTTTATTACTTTTTTTTTCAAATTCAGTTTTATTTTTTACCAAATTCTGTGAGTCTGTGTTTTCCAATAATTTTCTGGATTCCATTTTAATGATTTCATTCAATTTTAATTATAGCATGTCTTTGTAAAGGTTAATTACATTTTTATAAAGAATTCATTTATTATATATATTTTTTTTTTCCAGAAATACTGTGTGTGTTTACAGTTGTTTGGTAAATATTCCTTAAAAATAATGCTTTAATAATATTTTTATTAGTAGTAGTAGTATTATCATTACATTAAGTAATATATTTCTGTCAAGTTAAACCAAACTTTTATTTTGATGGGTTGCTGTGAATGCCTTTTAGTTTCTGTTTGTATATATGACATGACAATAGTTTTTCTCAAAAGAAACGGTAAAATGCTCGTGAAGTGATCAGTTCTAGAGATTGTGTTCATGTACTCATATATTGAGGCAGCAGAGGCTGAAAACACTGCAAGCGTTGCGCTCTTCAGCATGTGTGTAGTAAATAAAACAGAGCACCTGCGCCGTTCATTCACACAGAGACACGCAGAACAGCAGGATTCATATTTAAATAGTTTTTTGCAGCTTAATATTCACAGATACTAGTCCATATCACGTTTTTATTTAAGTGTGCTAAACTGCTTTTGATTTATCCATCCAAAATTTAGCAAATTCTGTGACATTCCGTGTTAAACAGTAAATTCCATTTTTATGACTGGATTCCTCTGCGTTTCCTGCATCGCAGAAATCATAGGGCCCTAAGAAGGAGTGATGGCTTTAATTCTCTTTCCTCTGGTTTTCATGGACGTTCAGGATGAGGTGAGGAGGACCGGAGAGACGGGCGTGGAAGAGACCATTCTTGAGGGTCATCTGGGCGTCACCAAAGAGCTGCTGGCCTTTCAGACCCCAGAGAAAAAGTTCTACATCGGCTGCGAGAAAGGAGGCGCTAATCTGATCAAGGTGAGCGGCCTATGCTTTGAGTTACGTTTGTAAAGATTTCTTGTGGAAAGGAGGTTGGCTTCATCTGTGCTGTCTGTGTCTCACAGGAGCTGATTGATGATTTCATCTTCCCGGCGTCTAACGTGTTCCTGCAGTACGTGAAGAGCGGCGAGTTTCCGGCGGAGCAGGGCATCCCGGTGTGCAGCAGTCCTGCGTCGATAAACGCCGGCTTCGAGCTGCTGGTGGCGCTCGCTGTCGGCTGCGTGAGGAACCTCAAACAGATCGTTGACACACTCACTGATATGTACTATCTAGGCACGTGGATTTATTGAGTTTTACGTAGGGCTGGGCGATATGGCAAAAAATTAAAATCTTTTTTTTTTTAATTTTTTTTTTTTTTTTTTTAAGAACGTTTGACTGATTCTCAATTTTTATATGATTTTTTTAAATAGTCAACTTGAAAATCTTAATACAACATGGTTCAAGTAACTTTCTTTATTAACTCTCTAGTTAAAGAAAATTCTATTCCGAGTGCACCACACATGAAGCTGTCAACATGATGTAAATGTTTACAAATCACTTGTTAAAAATCTTTGCAGAAAAGATGCATGAACTACAACTACATCTTGTACAAACTTGTCTTATGCATATTATGCTTTAAAAAATTCTCAAAAGTCAAGGTAATTGAAATTCAAAGTGACTGCAGGTATAACACCAGTAGATTATTAACTATAAATGTTTTGTAAAAACAATGAGCAGCAGCTTTCAATCTGTCACCATGATGCAAACATGAAATATCAGACATACAGTAGGAGTTCTTCACAGGTTTTTTTATTAGATTGTGCTGCTTTTCCACTGTTTTTTCTATGTAAACATGGACGCGTTTGACTGTTGCGCTCGCGTCTCTTGCATGAAATAGCATTATAAACACGCCACGCTCAAGTTAAAAGAAGTTCACTCCCATCTTCTTGTATTTTTTCTTATTCCACTACCCGCATCGCATCTTTGTCAACACAAAAGCGCATTCTGTGTGAACGGCAGCGATATATTCTACTTATGGTTCTTCACAGAGCGCATCACAGATGAGCGGTTAATCACGTGCGGTGACATGCGGTTGGATCATTCTTTTCTCTTTACTGTTATCATTGGCATATTGTCAAAGTGTCTAATTCTAATGTTTGCTCATATTTCTCTTCAAAATTGCGATTCCTCGATTTCTAAAAAATAAAATCATGGCAAAACATTAAATTCGAATTAACCAATAAATTGGGAAAAATCGCCCAGCCCTAGTTTTATGTAAATCAGTTGTATATTGAACATAGATCTGTGATTTGATCCTAATGGAACCAGATGTTTTTGAGATTTGGGCACATTTGCTTTAAGTATATCGATTAATCTAATTACACTGTACATCCTTTGTAAATTGAATCGAATGCAACTTGTTTAGAAAGCATTGCTGTGCTCCTGTCTTAAACGCATGCGTCTGGTCTCAGGGTGCGAGGCGCTGACGGAGTGGGAGTATCTGCCTCCGGTGGGGCCGCGGCCGACCAAAGGCTTCGTGGGTCTGAAAAACGCAGGAGCCACGTGCTACATGAACTCCGTGATCCAGCAGCTGTACATGATCCCTCCGATCCGAAACGGCATCCTGGCCATCGAAGGCACCGGCAGCGACATCGATGACGACACGTCCGGAGACGAGAAGCAGGACAGCGAGGTAAAAAGCACACACTCGCGTACAGAAAGCCCTTATCGCAGAGATACAGTCTGAATGTACGTCATTGTGCTGCAGAGTAATGTGGACCCCAGGGATGATGTGTTCAGTTATCATCAGCAGTTTGATGACAAGCCCTCTCTCAATAAGGCCGAGGACCGTAAGGAGTACAACATCGGAGTGCTGCGGCATCTGCAGGTCATCTTCGGCCACCTCGCTGCGTCCCGTCTGCAGTACTACGTGCCCAGAGGCTTCTGGAAACAGTTCAGGTACAGTCAGCCGTGATTTCTTTGAAATAAAGAGAAATAAAGACTAAAGTCACTTTTTCAAAGCTCTTCACACAGTTCTCCTTACCATCTTTCAACTTGACACAGCAGTTTATTTCACATTCAAAATGCACTAAAACTACCAAAACACTTCATTAATGTCTCAAATCAACTCATTCTTCCATAACTCTAGCAGAGGTTTTCACCAAACAAACACACTTTATCACTCATAACACAACGACCTAAAAACACTAACAACAGGCAGCATTATACAATGTTTGCTTTTGTAAAATTTCTTTACAAAACAAGAATGATACTCTACTGTTTAGAATTCACTGCAGTATGTTACATGCTCCATGATTACGGTACAAAATTATTCCCAAGTTTTCCTCTTTTGTACAGATGGTAATGAAAGTGAAAGACTAACACTTGTGAAGATGTTCAGCTACATGCAGCTGCTTTGATAGTATTTGATTTTTTACTTTCAGAATGTTTTTCTATATTATATTACTGTCGAAATGTTGCAGATTTCTGTCGTCTTCATTTTTGTACTGTGCTAGGTTTTGAGCAGTTTTGAAAACAGTATGTAAACGTGCAAATTGGCTTGTATAGTACATGAAGTTTTGGTGGTGTTTGAGTCGAAGTGATAAAAGAATTTGTGTAATTGGTCAGATGTGGTCAGTAAATGCATTTTGTACCGAAGCAATGATAAATGATCCACAGTTTAGCCACAGAGACTGATGCTGTGATCGCTGTGTGAAGAGTTAAAGTGGGTCATAAAGTGACCCAAGTATTGAGAAATGTGTCCTAGCAATTGTAAAAAACTGTAATATCCTGAGACAACTGTAGGTCAATGTTTTCAAGAGTTGTTTGAACCACCCGACATGTTTGAGGCGTATCTGTTTGTTTGACCAGTGGCTGACGAGGGAGAAACATGAATTTATTTTTGTCGTTCTGTTTGGTGATGCTGGTGGCTCAGAATGACACAGTGCACCTTTAATCCATGTGAAGTAAGATGACTGCGTTTGAAACCGCAGGTTATGGGGGGAGCCGGTCAATCTGAGAGAGCAGCACGATGCGCTGGAGTTCTTCAATTCCCTGGTGGACAGTCTGGACGAGGCACTGAAAGCCCTGGGCCATCCCAGCATGCTCAGCAGGATCTTGGGCGGCTCGTTTGCAGACCAGAAGATCTGTCAGGGTTGTCCTCACAGGTGAGTGAAGCACTGGTCAGTCATTCTGAGGATTGTTCCATCCATATTAGGAGTGTGAATCATCACTGGTTTCATGATTCGATTCTGATTATCATGTCAACGATTCAATTACACGATGCATCTCATCCTCATCCTTTTTCAATATTATGGCACATGGCTACATTTTCATAGTCATTTTATATCAAATTTATTTTGTGCATTTTTATTAAATTATATAAGCAGGCTACTTTTTAAAATAATTAGAAATTAATAATAAATCAAAACAATTAAGAATTTAACCAACTAAATATAGCTTCAAAACATACAAGCAAATATAAAGTAATAAAGGGGCAAAAAGACAATTACTAATGATAAACAAAAAGTACTTTCAGTATTTGAGAGTGCTTTAAGTATCTGAAAGTTTACAGACAATCATAGTTGTGGGTTTTTTCTATTTTTCTCAGCATTATTGCCGTTTGATTATTACTGATGAGATCATAGACAGTGGCAGCTTTAATAGGCTGCATTCACACGAATGCAATAATGTTTCGTCCTGTTCTGAAAACATGACTGTGTTTACATCAATTTCGTATCATAAAAGTAATCAGAGATGCAAGTCTATTTAACCGCAGCCATGAGCTTCAGGACAAACAAACACAAAGCGCACATGAAAGTCTCTCAGTACGTGAGTTTTGTGCATCTAATATGAGCTGCATTCCAAACGGCAGAAACGAGAAGATATCTAAAGTGAAACGCTGAACTAACGGCGGGTGGAAGCACACAGTGTCGAGCAATGCACACACGTCTCACAGCGCATATTCTGTGTAATGAAGCCTCCGCGATTGTCTCTAGTGCACACATGTGCCATATGCAGGACAAAACCAAGCTCAGAATCTAAAATTTTAAGATAGTGGGTGCATTTTTTAATATGTGAATGATGTCAGTAGGCTGTAATCGATTATGGTCTCTTACTGCATCGATGCAGAATCATCCACATCCACATCGTGATGCAACACAGACACGATTAATTTCAACACCCCTAATCCGTATACATGTGCTGTGTGTGTCTTCATAGGTATGAGTGTGAGGAGTCCTTCACAACGTTGAACGTTGACATCAGGAACCACCAAAACCTCCTCGACTCCTTAGAACAGTACGTCAAAGGAGATCTTCTCGAAGGAGCCAATGCGTACCACTGTGAGAAGTGTAACAAAAAGGTGAGACGTGTTCTCTAAATTCAGTTAATTTCCAGTGATATCGTCAACTTGAAAGCACAGATACTATTTGATCTGAACTGAGCTGAACGATGACATCACTGAATCAATGATGAACTGACTTTAACTGAAAATTTAGTGTTTACTGTTGTCTTTTTGCATTATTATACACTATTTTTCCTATTTAATACTGTAAAGCTGCTTAGACAGTCTGTATTGTTAAAAGCGCTGTATAAATAAAGGTGACTTGTGCAGATTGGTGAGTTTGCTGGTGTTCTGGTTTGCCGTCAGGTGGACACTGTGAAGCGTCTCCTCATCAAGAAGCTCCCGCCGGTGTTGGCCATCCAGTTGAAACGCTTTGATTACGACTGGGAACGCGAGTGTGCGATCAAGTTCAACGATTACTTCGAGTTTCCTCGTGAGCTGGACATGGAGCCCTACACGGTGGCAGGCGTGGCGAAGCTGGAGGGTGACGAGGTTCCGCCGGAGAGCCAGGTCATTGCTGAGAACTCTCCGGCGGAGTCGGATCTGAAGGACAGCTCGCGCTACCGGCTCGTGGGTGTGCTGGTGCACTCGGGGCAGGCCAGCGGCGGGCATTATTACTCCTACATCATCCAGCGGCACAGCGGCGACGGACAGAAGGACCGCTGGTATAAGTTCGACGACGGCGACGTAACGGAGTGTAAGATGGACGATGACGAGGAGATGAAGAACCAGTGCTTCGGCGGAGAGTACATGGGCGAGGTGTTCGACCACATGATGAAGCGCATGTCGTACCGGCGGCAGAAGCGCTGGTGGAACGCCTACATTCTGTTCTATGAGCGCATGGACGCAGCAGGGGGCGACAGCGAGCTGCTGAAATACATTTCTGAACTGACGCTCGCGCCCCGGCCGAACCAGCCCAAAATGCCCTTGACCATCGAGGCCAGCGTTCGCAAACAGAACGTGCAGTTCATGCACAGCCGCATGCAGTACAGCCTCGAGTACTTTCAGTTCATTAAGAAACTGCTGACCTGCAATAGCGTCTACCTGAACCCTCCTCCAGGTGGGTGGTGTTTTCAAGATACATTTAAAGCCCCGTTCACACCAAAAACGATAAAGATATGTGACGCTGGACCACAAAACCAGTCATAAGGGTCAATTATATTGAAACTGAGATTTGAAAGCTGAATAAATAATCTTTCCATTGATGTATGGTTTGTTAGGATAGGGCAATATTTGGCTGAGATGCAACTATTTGAAAATCTGGAATCTGAGGGTGCAAAAAAATCAAAATATTGAGAAAATCACCTTTAAAGTTGTCCAAATGAAGCTCTTAGCAATGCATATTACTAATCAAAAATGAAGTTTTGATATATTTACAGTAGGAAATTTGCTAAATATCTTCATGGAACATGATCATTTTGACCCATACAATGTATTGTTGGCTATTGCTACAAATATACCTGTGCTACTTAAATTTTGTGGTCCAGGGTCACATATAGTTGTATTAATGAATATCACAGCTAAAACGATAAAGGCTCAGAGAAAATATATCATTAAAATCACTTTCAGAATGATTTTTTCCAGCTGATAAACAATAGAAACATTGACAGCCAATCAGAATCAATCCTGCTGTAACGAGCTCGAGAATTTAAAGCGGCAGAGGAGCACGTGCTTAGAAAAAACAGACGATATCGTCTGCTGGTGTGGATGCTAATAGTTATCTTTATAGTTATCATTCTTGGTGTGAACAGGCCTTAACTCAGTAGCCGGATGGTCCAGCAATCCGTAAACGTCTTCTGCTGGTGTTTTGTGTTAAGATGCTCCTCTTTTCTGGTCTTTCTAGGTCAAGATCACCTTTTACCAGAAGCTGAAGAAATAGCGATGATTAGTATACAGCTTGCTGCTCGATTTCTGTTCAGCACCGGATTCCACACAAAGAAAGTTGTCCGAGGTCCTGCTAGTGACTGGTGAGCGTTACCTGTGTCGCTGCTTCTGATACACTGTTAACCGCACTGCTACATAATCCACTCATTTTAGAATAATAGCAAAGTCATGAAAGTAAGGGAATTACTAAATGACTAAAAGTGGTCAGCCTTTGTCTGATTCCAGCTGACACGGGTCATTTTCTCATCCAACATTAAACACTATTGAAGGAGAAACTATGGCTGCATTTACACTGGCAGAAAAAAAAATCTGATTTTTTGCTCACATCTGACACAGATCAAAATTTGTTGCACGCGTGTAATCATAAAAATTCGCAAGAGATCTGATTTTTTCGCATCCGACCTGGGCCACTTCCAAATGTGGATTTTAATCGGATACATATCTGATATCTGGACATCCGACCTACGTCTAAACACACATATCCGATTCCCAGTAGAGCTCTGAGCCACCACAATGCAAGAGAGACACGTTTGCTCATAGATGTACCTTTATAGTGTTTTAATGCCGGCGTGCTGTATATGTGCTTGCACTTATATCTGGAAATTGCATATTCAGCAGCTGGTTTTCAGACCCTGCCCTGTGAATTTTATAAATACAACAGCTTCACTACTAAAACCTATTATATTTCTTAGCAATGAGGTGATAAACTGTTTTTGTAATTAAACCAACAAGCTTCACTATTAGTCTCTCTCTCTCACGTTATTCATTCAAATAAATATAATCTTACAGCGCTACTTTACTGCACTTCAGAATTGTACATCTAATGAGCTGTAGATAAAATAATAATTGAAATTTGCTGTTATTTTCCGGTCTTTATTCGTTCAGTCAGATTTTGAGCTGCAGAACATCCATGACACCTGTTGTCCATGCTGGTAAATAATAATGTCCACACGACGTGAATTGTAGAAATAATTTTAATAGCACATCCATTCAAAACCTGAGGGACTACTACCATGTGCATAGTAAAGAGATCACTGATGGGCGAGAATTAATCTAAACCCAGATATCGGATACCAGTCCTGTCAAAGTGAATGTAAACAGGCGGGCAAAAAAATTGGATCTGGTCAAAAGATTGGATTTGTGCATCAAGACTTGCAGTGTAAATGGAGCCTATGTGGCATAACAAAACTGATTTCATTTATTTCAGCTAAATGGTTTTTAAGATGATGAAGAACATAAAATCAGTCAGTGTATCCAGACGTTTGGACTGTATGAGTAGTGCTGATCTCCTCATCATTGACCCGGCTTTTTTTGTTTTTTCAGGTACGATGCCTTGTGCATCTTATTGCGTCACAGTAAAAATGTCCGCAGCTGGTTTGCGCACAACGTCCTCTTTGCCTTCCCCACGCGGTTCTCAGAGTACCTGCTGGAGTGTCCGAGTGCGGAGGTCCGTGGAGCCTTTGCCAAGCTCATCGTCTTCATCGCACACTTCTCCCTGCAGGACGGACCCTGCCCTGCTCCGGTCAGCTCGCCCAGCTCCTCCACACAGGTCAGGGACAAATACCTGCGATATGACCTCAAGATCTGCTCTCAGAACTGGTCTGATAGGTTCCAATAGTCCTCAACCAGTAATTCAGCTGGACCTCATCGTGCCTGTCATAATTTTAGACCAAAAGCATTTAGACAGGGTCTTTTAAACATGAGACTGAACTAGGGATGCGTGATATTATCGGACTGTTATTAGAATCGGCCAATAAAAGCCAATTAAGCCAATTAAAGGCTTAAAATGCAAACATATGTGACCCTGGAGCACAAAAGCAGTCATAAGTAGCACAGGTATATTTGTAGCAATAGCCAACAATACATTGTATGGGTCAAAATTATCCATTTTTCTTTTATGCCAAAAATCATTAGGATATTAAGTAAAGATCATGTTCCATGACGATACCTACCGTAAATATATCAAAACTTCATTTTTGTTTAGTAATATGCATTGCCAAGAACTTCATTTGGACAACTTTAAAGGTGATTTTTTTTTCAGTATTTAGGGTTTTTTTGTTGCACCCTCAGATTCCAGATTTTCAAATAGTTGTATCTCAGCCAAATATTGTCCTAACAATCCATACATCAATGAAAAGATTATTTATTCAGCTTTCAGAAGATGATGTATTTAAAAAAAAAAATTAAAAATTTTAAAAAATTGTATTTAAAAAAAATTTAAAAAATTGACCCTTATGACTGGTTTTGTGGTCCAGGGTCACATATATTAAAATGCAACATATATGCAAACAAATATATTTTTTTCAAATGGCTTATGAAAGCTTAAATACAAGGAGTTCTAAAAGATTTTTAGAATTTTTGTAACTCTTTTGCAACAAATGTTAAATCTACAAATAAAACGTTAAGGTTACCACTGCATCTGTCTGGAAAAAAAAGCAAAAAAAAACCTTTCAATGTACTTTCATTATAAAAAATAACTTTATTGTTTGTTTACTTCTAACAAGTATTTGCTGAAAACTTACCAATATTAAGACTTGGTGTTGTTTTCAAACTAAAGGAAATCAGTTATTGGCAAAATGAGTTGAAAAATATCGGATGTCGGCAAAAATCCAATATCGTGCATGCATCCCTAGACTGAACGTGTTTTGCTGTGGTTTGTGAGCAGGCCTGTGACAATGTGACCTTGAGTGACCACCTGTTACGGGCTGTGCTGAACTTACTGAGGAGAGAAGTGTCCGAACACGGACGCCACCTTCAGCAGTACTTCAACCTTTTCGTCATGTACGCCAATCTGGGTAAGCGCTCACCTGGTTTAAGTCTCTACAGGTTAATGTGAACGTAGAATGTCAAATGATACCTGTCTGTCTGCTGCAGGACTGGCAGAAAAGACGCAGCTGCTGAAGCTGAGCGTTCCAGCCACGTTTATGCTGGTGGCTCTGGACGAGGGGCCCGGTCCTCCCATTAAATATCAGTATGCAGAGCTGGGCAAACTCTACACAGTGGTGTCGCAGCTGGTGCGCTGCTGTGACGTTTCGTCACGCATGCAGTCCTCCATTAATGGTGAGTGTTAATTATGCTGCCGTGCTTTAATCCATCATCACACTAGGGCCGACTAAAGATTTTTCTGATCGACTATTAGTCGTTCATTTGAAGCGATTAGTCGACTAATCGCACATTAATATTAATAAACTGTATAATTCATAATAATGAGCCTTTAATTACCTATAGCCTATCAGCGCTCAAGTGCACACATAAGCTTGCCACAGCACACCGCAGAAGTAATGATTATGAATGCTTCAGGGAAAAACCTGAAAGAAGACTGCCTTAATGTTATAATTCATTTGATAAACTAGTGTTTTCTGTATTTTCAGCTGCAGTCAACAACACTGACTCGTCACCTCCACAGTGTATGTGAACTTTCATACGGATTACATAATCTGAAAATATTTGTTTTACATTTGAATTGGTTCATTTAAAAGTAGACATTTCGCTTTTTTAGACATTTTCACTTTCTCATGTCTGTGAGGCGAGCACAGAGTTTGTTTCTCTTTTTTTTTTTTTGTTTGTTTTTTGTTTTGTTTTTTTGTTTTTTTTTTGACACACTCAAGTTCACAGAGACCTAGACGGCAGAATGCGCATTCCTGTTTGCTTTCATTATTTTACAAAAGCACAATGTTTTGTTGTTATTGCGAGTGCACACAAATGAAAATAGACCTTTTACAGATTCAAAAGATGCATTAGTCTTATCTGTATGACCAAAAATGTCAGGCTATTTTAAGAGCATGCAGTGAACTCGCTACTGTTCAGTTTCCACACTCTGCACAAACACTTCAATTGCGCACATTTTCCTAGGTTAACGTTAAAGCAAGCAGCTACTACTTACATGTTTCAGATGATAAGCCACATTTGAGGTCGATGAACGAAACGAACGTTTGCATGTCCTCACCGAAGTACTGTAATTACCAGCTGTTAATAATTTGTCCGTCACAGACTACGTGACTTTGCCACTTTCTGTGAATTTTTATTTTTATTTTTTCTTTCTTTCTTTCTGTGACTAAGTGTCAGTTAGTTGACTAATAGGGGGCAGCCCTACATCAAACAAATGCTCTCAGGGTCTCAGCTCTTTCACTCGCTCTCCTCTGACAGGTAACCTACCTTTGGCCAATCCGTACGGCGACCCCAGCCTCTCGGCTCCCATCATGCCCCTGCAGCAGCTGGTGATCGAAATCCTGTTTGTGCGCACCAGCTACGTGAAGAAGATCATTGAGGACTGCAGTAACTCTGAGGAGACGGTGAAACTGCTGAGCTTCTGCTGCTGGGAGAACCCACAGTTCTCCTCCACGGTTCTCAGCGAGCTGCTCTGGCAGGTTAGTCAGTGATGAAGAGTTTACAGCCTGTTCTGTGCTTTCTGGGGGCCGCTCATTGCGAATGTTTCTTGCGGTTTCAGGTGGCGTATTCCTACACATATGAGTTGAGGCCTTACCTGGATCTCCTGCTGCAGATCCTCCTGATTGAGGACTCATGGCAGACGCACAGGTGAGGCGGAGACAGAGGTCGAGTTAACCGAAAGTTCTCCGTCATTTACGGAATATTGTAAATTGGTGGCGAGTGCGCTCCAGTGTGGCAGCAGAGCCTCCAGAACAAAAATAAAACAGTCTTGAGTCTTTTGCTATATGTTTGATTATGCACAGGCGAGAACCCATTAGTAGTAAAGCGAAAGATATGATCAGTTCACATGCGCTGCCGCTTCGCTTGATCTGTCTACAGCCATCTATCATGCCGCAATAAAGAGTGCCAAAACGGTATTTATTGCTTGAATTTCCTAATAAAATGGACAGAATTTGAAATCTGAGACTTTTTCAAATCAAAAGTAACAACGCACTAAGCTTAGCCTATTGCGATTTATTGGGTGGGAGGAGCACTGTATATACTGTTCATTCATCAGCTGAAAACAGCATCTATTGAGATTTAAAGAATCAGTATTGGTTCATAAAAATTAGAATCTATTAAAATAGAGAAACCTTTTTTTTGTTTGTTTGTTTTTTTACCCAACCCTAGCGTGTGTGTGTGTGTGTGTGTGTGTTGAACATAAAAAGTAACGCAGTCTCTGTTCATCTGTTCTCTTCATAAATAAATAAATACATAGGCTAAGCCTATATACTCATCCTGTAGGTTCATTATTAAAAATGAAAATGTGAGCAAAAATAAAAGCAGTTAAATGTGTTATTATTAAAATATGAAAATTAAAATGACGGGTAATTTTACGACCCTGTCCGTCAAAATGACGGACCATGTTAAAGTCTAACGCAACCTCTGGTCAGAGATCTGTGAGATGAGAGCCTCTGAATGTCGAAGAACAAGTGTCCTCACGTCAGTTCTCTTTTTAGGATCCACAATGTTTTGAAGGGCATTCCTGATGACCGAGACGGGCTCTTCGACACCATCCAGCGCTCCAAGAACCATTATCAGAAACGGGCCTATCAGTGCATTAAATGCATGGTGGCCCTCTTCACCAACTGCTCTGTGGCTTATCAGATCCTGCAGGTGAGGCCGACATGTTCATATGTGCATTTACAGTTTACAGTTATTCCTTTAGCACAGAGGTCTCCAGCTCAGCTCTGTAATCAAGTAACCCTGAACACCTTGATTAGCTGCTTCAGGTGTGTTTGATTGGGGTTGGAGTAGTGATGCAAAGTCTGATTCATTTCCATGAACCGGTTCTTTTTGGTCAGTTCGGCTCATTGAACTGGTTCAAAAAGCAGATTCGTCGGTTCCTGGCATCATCAAGAAATGATGTCACTACGCATTTATTTTCGAATAACTCTGTGCCATGTTGCATCAATAAAACATTCAAATAAAGTCATTTGTGTCAACATATTTTGAAACATTCAAATAAAAAGTTATTTGTATGAATGCACATTGCTGATTATTGCCTTTCATTCACTTAAGTTAATGGTGTTTGTGGTCACAGTTTAATTTGCGGATCCTTTATGTCAGATACATCTGACCAGTATTGACTAGCCTACAGCTTAGATAAGATTCCTAAAATTTTCACATCTACTGCACACATTACAAATGTGGATGTGTTCTAAAGCAAAAAGAAAGAATAAACCAGTCTTATAAACTGTGATTTCACTTAACTTAAAATATAATCTGCATGCACAATAAACTACAGTAAAATTTATTTACATCTCTTGGCAGAAAGGTTTTAATAAAATGTTATTTAATAATAGTAGTCATAATAAGCATATTTCCAGTACATGCCTCAGGCTTGCACAGTATCATCAACCCACTCATCAAAATCGAACATCACTAGGTTGGAGTTGACAGTTGCAGGGCGGTAGCTCTCCAGGAGCAATCGACTTAGAGTAGAACAGCAGAAGTGACTGATTCTAGGGAAGCAAGAACAAATAAATTTGAGCTAGACATCTCCAAGAGCCAGAGTTTTGGCTCTTCAGGTAGAGTTGGAAGGATCTTTCTATGTTCGTAGGACAGTGAAGGTTCTTAAAGGGATACTCCACCCCAAAATGAAAATTTTGTCATTAATCACTTACCCCCATATCGTTCCAAACCCAGAAAAGATTCGTTTGTCTTCGAAACACAATTTAAGATATTTTAGATGAAAACTGGGAGGCTTGTGTCTGTCCCATTGACTGCATAGTAAACTGCACTGTCAAGGTCCATAAAAGTATGAAAGACATCGTCAAAATAGTCCATCTGCCATCAGACGTGCAATCTGAATTTTATGATGCGACGAGAACACTTTTTGTGCGCAAAGAAAAAGTATCGACTTTATTCAACTTTTTCTTCTCCTCCGTGATATTTCCTGCAAGCGTGTTCATGATGCGTTCGCCTCAGATGAGGCACGACGTTTACACACAGAGGACACGCATGGCGCACACCTTCCGGTTTCTCTGTCTGTGCGCTGCCCTCGACGTCTGCAGGTCACGGCGTTTACGTCGTGCGTCATCTGAGACACGTGCTTGCGCCGTGCTCTGCTCGTGAACTTATGAACGCGCTTGAAGGAAGTGTCTTGAAAAGTTGAATAAAGTCGATATTTTGTTTTCTTTGTGTACAAAAAGTGTTCTCGTTGCATCATAAAATTGAGATTGCACGTCTGATGGCAGATGGACTATTTTGACGATGTCTTTCATACTTTTATGTACCCTTGACAGTGCAGTTTACTATGCAGTCAATGGGACAGTCACAAGCCTCCTGGTTTTCATCTAAAATATCTTAAATTGTGTTTCGAAGACAAACGAAGCTTTTACGGGTTTGGAACGATATGGGGGTAAGTGATTAATGACAATTTTAATTTTGGGGTCATGCTGTAGATCCTTGTTGGGAAACAAAAAACCTTTGCGATAGCGAGTAGTCATTGTTTTGGTTTTTTTGTAGTGATTGTGATTGTTTTTCATCATGTATGACAGAGTAATGGGGATCTGAAGAGGAAGTGGACGTGGGCAGTGGAATGGCTGGGTGATGAGCTGGAGAGGAGGCCATACACTGGAAACCCTCAATACAGCTACAACAACTGGTCTCCGCCGGTCCAGAGCAACGAGACGTCCAATGGCTACTTCCTCGAGCGCTCTCACAGCGCACGCATGACGCTGGCCAAAGCCTGTGAGCTCTGTCCTGAAGAGGTGAGCGGCCAATCAGTCTGTTCCTTTGCCTGATCAATATAGGATTTTGGGGAACTGGTCTATTTCTTGAGTAGTAGGTAATACAATAAGATTTTTAAGTAAGCAATAAGGTACTCGAGGCCGTGCTGTATTGTGTATAAGTTCAGAATACACATTAGGGACTTTAAGCAACAGCTGGGAATGGAACGGCTACGTTGACCGGAAGTAAGCTGTTACACTGCCATAGCCAAGAACATAAAAATCATTAAGCAACTGTAAACAAGACGGCGATGGATTATGAGGAGGATGTTTAGGCAATAATTACATTGTTCGCTTCACATATTTTTAGTCTCAGTGCTACCTGAGGTGCTGTTGCTCACAGCAGACATATCTTTGTACATACGAAAAAAAAAATCGTTAAAGTTTAAAACATAATCAACACAGATTAAATGAAAGACTAATGGCAGAATCGTATACTGATGGAGTTAAATGGTATATACACCATAAAACATAACATTTAACTACCTAATCTGTCACATTGTAACATTCTCCCGTAGTAGACTGTTACAGTAGAACGCCACGAAGTAGCAGCTGAAGCCGCGGACGCACAATATGCCGTTACCATTCCACTCCAACAGTGGAGGCTGCTTAAAGTCCCTAATGTTCACAATACAGCACGGCCTCGAGTACCTTATTGCTTTTATAAAACGGTTACCACACAATAAAAATATTTAAAACAAAAATGTATGTATTGATATGTTACTTTTGAAGCAAGTTCGTTAAATGCTGTCCTTCCGCTAAAAATAGTTCCTGACAGCAACAGTAAACAACAAGAGAATGTTCCGAACATGCCTCATCTAACGGAGCTTAAATAAAAACAGAGAATAGAAGCTCTTATCATCCGCTGTCATTTATTGTTTTAACACCATATATGATATTTTCTCACACACATACATCTGCTTATCTCTCAGCATGAGAAAACGTGTTTTCTGTCTTTTAGTTTTAAAACAGACCAATTCGCTGAGTTTGCAATCGTCATTACAGTGTAAACTGATGGACATACAGAATCATACCTGAAACAGAAAGCTAATAAATTCAGTAATATTCCCTCCTCACTTCGGAAAGTGTAGGCTTCCACACAGACCGCATGAGAAGCGTTTATTAGACGGGGAAGGGCAGGGTCTCAAAATTAAAGATGAAAGATGCAACATAACGCCAGCAGGGGTCACTCATACTTCATTAAATAAATAACAAACTGTTAATTCTGCTGAAATACATAGTACATGTTTATGTTGCTAAGGGTGGTTGCTCAGTGATACACAGAATCGTTGGGTGAAGCGGCCATAGCCGTGCTGTACCGTGAATAAAACACAGCTGCTGACCAATCAGAATTGAGGACTGGAACTAACCGTTTTATAATAAGCATTAGGCTCAGAGTTTCGTTGCTAATATGCTGAGATATTGATGCTTAATGGCTAAAATGCTAACATGAATGCAAATGGCTGACACTTTATCCACAGCGACTTACATTCAAGGTCTGCATGTTATCAGTTCATGCATTCCCTGGGAATCGCTCTACTAGATCAACACTTTCGTTTGTTTGTTCAGGAGCCAGATGATCAGGAAGCACCTGATGAGCACGACTCCTCGCCCCCTGAGGACACTGCCCTCTATCCTCATACTCCAGGGACGCAATATCAGCAGGTTAGACCTTTATACACGAGTTAGACGGCTGATGACTAGCTGTGCGTATATCAAACACTGTTGTTCTCTTAAAGCCAGGGGCACACCACAGCACAGATCTCGCACACTTTCTCAGTAGCGTGTATTATTACACACCGTTATTGCCAGACTTGATTCATCAGTTAGGAGAGCAAAACATTTAACATTGTTCATCGCTGCACACACCTGACGACTGCTCTGCCTGATTTCAAACCGGTTTGCATGTACAGTCCAAAGTTTGTGAACAGTAAGATTTTTAATGTTTTTAAAGAAGTCTCTTCTGCTCACCAAGCCTGCATTTATTTGATCCAAAGTACAGCAAAACAGTAAAATTTTGAAATATTCTTACTATTTAAAATAACCGTTTTCTATTTGAATATATTTTATAATGTAATTTATTTCTGTGATTCCAAAGCTGTGTTTTCAGCATCATTACTCCAGATTTCTGAAGGATCATGTGACACTGAAGACTGGAGTAATGATGCTGAAAATTCAGCTTTGATCAGAAATAAATTACATTTTAAAATATATTCAAATAGAAAACAGTTACTTTAAATAGTAAAAATATTTCAAAATTGTACTGCTTTTGCTGTACTTTGGATCAAATAAATGCAGGCTTGGTGAGCAGAAGAGACTTCTTTAAAAAACATTAAAAATCTTACTGTTCAGAAACTTTTGACTGGTAGTGTATATATGTGTTTCATGCCAGTTTAATGGCACATCATTTCAGACCAGTTTGAAGCGTGTCATAATGTCTGTCTCGAGTCTCAGAAGTGTGCAGCTTCATAAAAGAGCGATGATCTCCAGTCTCATAGTGTGCACTTGGCTGAACTCATTGTTAGATCATTATCAACCACTCTCACTCGTGTTGTTCCCTCTCTCTGCAGCCGAATAATCACCCTCACGGGCAGCCCTACACCGGCCCAGCCGCCCAGCACATGAATAACCCGCAGCGACCTCCTCAGAAGCCTCAAGAAAGCTGGGAGGGAACGGACGAGGTGCCTCCAGTCCAGACTAAAGAGTAGCGTTTCCAGAGACCAGGCCTTACATGCACCTGCCACAGTCTCCCGAAGCGAGACGCTCTCCTCTAGTAATGTACTCTATGACTCCTGCAGCACTGACGACTCTCTCCATACTCCATCTGTCTGTGAAGATCAACCACACGGTCTGCGCTGCAGAGTTTAGAGACTCTTGGTGTGAACCATCGCTGTAGCTGAGCGTGCAGGAACGTGAAGGTGTATATAGTGTGCAAATATCTGGACTTTTGGACCCCCTCCAGCTCCATCATCATCATCATCATCATCATCATCATCTAAAAGTACCACAGCAGCCGAATGAAGGGAAACCCGAGGCTTCGTTTGCTGCGTCAGTGTGGACCGTTTGCATCGAGGTGTTTGCAAACGCTGCATCTTCACGACTCTCTGCAGGGTTTCTGGATCAACTCGCTCTCACTCTGCTGATTTAGAAGGCATTGAAATCTTACAGCACTTCTGATTTGTTTGTTTTTCTTCATTCATCAGGGTCTGTTAGGGTCTTTAACACCACCGCAGCTGACCTCACTTTGTCGTCCATCCGCTTCAACCTCGTTAATGTTGGTGTGGCTGCAGATTGGCACATTAATACACAGACTAAGTTCTCTCTGGCACTCGAGTCCATGTTTCATTTGTATTGTCAGCGGGCTGGAAAGTGTAATAACTCCTCTTATTTTGCCACCATTCAGTTGCCCTAGTTCTGATTCAGCCCCTTGGCTCCTCCCACTTCCTCTGTCACTGTCCAATGAAAATGCAGCCACGGTCACACTGCCCTGTATCCGGGGAGATTTGCAGGGAGGTCATCGGGATTCATCAACTGTACTGGATTTATAAAGTGTGGCTCTTGTTGCTGTTTTCTTTGATCGAGGTTATTTTGTTGAATTTGAGAAGAAAGAGTTTGAGCATTTGAATGCAAAGGCCTTGTCCTTGTGTTGTGATTTTGAAGAGGATATTTACTGTACAGAGTTCTGTGAGCCCTGTTTTTGCCGACCGTGGTTTACGGTGTGAGGTTGGATTCTGGAGCTGCTTTAGCCATGTGAAGTTTTCACTTGAAGAAGTCTCTTTTCCTGCACAGACGTATAATAACAAGCATTGCACCACTAAAAACAATAAATTAAACATTGAAATGCAAGCTTGACTTTTTATTAGCTTTCCGATGGTTTCTATAAGAAGGTACATTTTGTAAATACCTGACGCACGCAGAAACACTCAGACACGCTCGTGCTCATTAAATCATTGTGTCCTGATAGATTTGATCGGAACGCCACGTGGATTTGCTGAAGGTTGTCCTGAAACATCTGCCAAAACCCATTCTGACAAAGACTGAACGGCCCTGAACCGGGTAGTGAGCGGGTTAAACCATCTTAACTAGCACTACAGCTCATCCTTCTCTCAGGCCATCTGTTAAGAATACTTCCTCCTCTTTGACAGAGAGAATCTCACAAGCTTTTTGTTTTTGTTCTTTTGCTCCATTTTTGTAAACGTCTCATCAGAATGACCGTTTGCCTTCTGCTTTGTTTTTGCTTTTTCAGGTTTCATTTGAATTCTAAAGCTCTTTTTGTGAAACGTGCATGGATAATATTCCTCGATCGGCCTTCGAGCACTGTACAAACCCAGCACACTGTAAAATTATACTTTAAAGGTAAAAAATAAATGGTATTTGAATTACGTGTCTGTCTAATACACTGACCCACATCTCCTGCTCCGAGCATCTGATTTATTGCTCAGGGGTTCACGTGTGCAATTAAACACTGTGTACTCATTTCAATTACAAAGCAGCACCAAAACATCATCAAATATCAAAGAGTGTTTTGTGAAATGACTTTTCCATTAAACCACAGGACAACTCTTTCTTTTTAAACTTTTACTAGGTCTCTTTCTGTCCAGATTCTGTTCTGTGATGATCCTCAGATTCACTGCAAACGAATGAAATACATTCAGCTCTGTTCTGCACGAAGAAATCAGCCAGCAGTGAATGCATATTCCACAGAATGTGTCTCGTATTTCAAAATTATGACAGAAAATATGGATTTGAACCTGCAGAACAAATGAACTGCATTTCCAGGTGAGCTGCGAGGAGAGAAAACTCACCAGCATTAAATGACCATTCTGGAGAGAAACTAAATATTCATCTCAATCAGACCGCTGTTGTTAATGCTGCTATCGGAAATTTCATATTTCACACTTATGAAGTCGTGAAAGAATAAAATGTAACATCCCATTGGTTGACAAACATATAAACCTTCACCGCGCTATACATGCAGTTTGCTGATAATTCTGGAATTTCGGTCAAATACATGCTTATTCACTGCTTATAAAACATACGATATGCTTCGAATGATCGTTCATATCTAGCCTATAAATACACTACTTTAGCGACAAGACAAAGGGATGCAGCTGTTGTGAGAACAGCACTGACAGCAGTAATGGTTGTTTAGAGTTTATGACCCGCCCAACTCGGAAACTCGGGTATCAAAATTATTTCCGAATTTCCCAGTAGTAAATACTACTTGAGAGGCCGTTGACGTCTAATTTCCGATTCGTAAAATCATATTTATGATAATTCCGACAGTACGTGAAAGCAGCATAACAGCTCGCTCCTCAAGTCTCGCGAGACTTCCGTCGTCCGATAAAGTGACGCGGTTTCCGCTGCGCTCTGATTTCACCTCAGATTGAGAAAGACGCGCAGCTCGAGCTCCGATTATCATCGACGCGAAGCCTTCTTGAAGAACGTTAAAACACAAACGTTTCGTCTTAAAGCGGCGTTTGCGCTCCGGAGGACTCCGTTTTTCTTTGCTTTGTTCAGAGTTAAGCGTCTCACCGACGGGAACCGCGGGACACGAGCGAAAACGACACACCGGCGAACAAAGAAACCCGTTTGAGCGCGACATCAGCCTTCATCACCCGTTAGTTATGAGTCATGTGGCCGTGGAGAATGTGCACGGTCTGGACCAGCAGGTGAGCCGGGCTCTGCAGTGGGCTTCGGGCGGGTGGAGCGGGGTTTAAGATGGAGGTGCTGCTGGAGATGGAGCCGATGATGGCGGCGCGGCTGCGTTAATAAACGCGCTTGAGTTTAGGACGGGTTTCGTGTGGAGATTATAAACGTTCAGAAACACGACACCAATAAAAACATCGAGCAGGAAAACTTTCGGCTGGTGGAGTTATGGCCTGTTACTGAGCTGCTTCTGGCCCTTTCTCTGAGCAGCTCTTCGTTTCTGTTTGCTGTGTTTGTTTGTGTATTTGCGGTCATTCCAGCTCTTCCTAGAAACTGGTTTTGTTTTTGTAGGTTAGATGAACCCGAACGAACATTTGTAAACGAGCGGTTCGCCTTGTAAATGTGTGTGAGAGCTCGTTTAATGACATTTATTCCGTCCTTTTGGCTTTTGTGATTGTGTTTGTATGTATGTTGCAGTATTCATCGGTTTAGTTTTGTTGTCTAAACCGGTTTGCAGCAGGTGTTTCATAGGTTTTCAGGTAGATGTTGTGTTACTGAAGCAGGAGGATTGAATAAAGTTGTTGGTTCTGATCTCGCTGAATGAGCTCCTCACACTGACCCCAGTTCAGCTTTTTAAGGTTTTTCTGCCCTCTTTCACATCAGCTGTCTTCTCTTTCAGCTCGCTGCCCTAGACTTGAGCTCCGCTGATGTTCAAGGAGTCACTGGGAGTGAGTATCTGTTTCTTAAACCAGATCTTTAGTTTTGCTCTGGATGAAGTAGAGTTGTGTGTTTGTCATGCTAACAAACTCTGTTTTTCACCAGCGCGTTACATTCCACCTCATTTAAGGAACAAAGAAGCTTCCAAAAATGGTACGTACACTTTTCTTCTTGACGTGTCTGGTTAGTCCTTAAACTCCAGAAGATTGTAATTGTCTGACTTTAAGCCACAGTGTTGTGTGTTTGCATGTCTGCAGGACGTCTGTCTTGTTCTGCTTCTGTCTAGGTCTCCTGTCTTTCTCTCTGTGCGTGTTGTTGTTCGGTGAGCTGAAACAGAGTGGTTTCCACTGCCATTTTTGGATCATTTTATTCCCCCTCCATCAAGTGATCAATATACTGGCATGTAAAAAGTGCGTCTAAAATTCAACCAGAGCTTGTTTGAACCGTATTGGCCGTGACTCTCAGCAGTTTAGGTTTCCATCGATATGCTCCTTGATAGGGCTGCTTTACTGACGAGATGACTATCGCATGCAATATACAGTGGGTACGGAAAGTATTCAGACCCTCTTAAATTTTTCACTCTTTGTTATATTGCAGCCATTTGCTAAAATCATTTGTTCATTTTTTTTTTTCCTCATTAATGTACACACAGCACCCCATATTGACAGAAAAACACAGAATTGTTGACATTTTTGCAGATTTATTAAAGAAAAACTGAAATATCACATGGTCCTAAGTATTCAGAACCTTTGCTGTGACACTCATATATTTAACTCAGGTGCTGTCCATTTCTTCTGATCATCCTTGAGATGGTTCTACACCTTCATTTGAGTCCAGCTGTGTTTGATTATACTGATTGGACTTGATTAGGAAAGCCACACACCTGTCTGTATAAGACCTTACAGCTCACAGTGCATGTCAGAGCAAATGAGAATCATGAGGTCAAAGGAACTGCCTGAAGAGCTCAGAGACAGAATTGTGGCAAGGCACAGGTCTGGCCAAGGTTACAAAAAAATTTCTGCTTCACTTAAGGTTTCTAAGAGCACTGTGGCCTCCATAATCCTTAAATGGAAGACGTTTGGGACGACCAGAACCCTTCCTAGAGTTGGCCGTCCGGCCAAACTGAGCTATCGGGGGAGAAGAGCCATAGTGAGAGAGGTAAAGAAGAACCCAAAGATCACTGTGGCTGAGCTCCAGAGATGCAGTCGGGAGATGGGAGAAAGTTGTAGAAAGTCAACCATCACTGCAGCCCTCCACCAGTCGGGGCTTTATGGCAGAGTGGCCTGACGGAAGCCTCTCCTCAGTGCAAGACACATGAAAGCCCGCATGAAGGACTCCAAGATGGTGAGAAATAAGATTCTCTGTTCTGATGAGACCAAGATAGAACTTTTTGGCCTCAATTCTAAGCCGTATGTGTGGAGAAAACCAGGCACTGCTCATCACCTGTCCAATACAGTCCCAACAGTGAAGCATGGTGGTGGCAGCATCATGCTGTGGGGGTGTTTTTCAGCTGCAGGGACAGGACGACTGGTTGCAATCGAGGGAAAGATGAATGCGGCCAAGTACAGGGATATCCTGGACGGAAACCTTCTCCAGAGTGCTCAGGACCTCAGACTGGGCCGAAGGTTCACCTTCCAACAAGACAATGACCCTAAGCACACAGCTAAAATAACGAAGGAGTGGCTTCACAACAACTCCGTGATTGTTCTTGAATGGCCCAGCCAGAGCCCTGACTTAAACCCAATTGAGCATCTCTGGAGAGACCTAAAAATGGCTGTCCACCAACGTTTACCATCCAACCTGACAGAACTGGAGAGGATCTGCAAGGAGGAATGGCAGAGGATCCCCAAATCCAGGTGTGAAAAACTTGTTGCATCTTTCCCAAAAAGACTCATGGCTGTATTAGATCAAAAGGGTGCTTTTACTAAATACTGAGCAAAGGGTCTGAATACTTAGGACCATGTGATATTTCAGTTTTTCTTTTTTAATAAATCTGCAAAAATGTCAACAATTCTGTGTTTTTCTGTCAATATGGGGTGCTGTGTGTACATTGAGGAAAAAAATGAACTTGAATGATTTTAGCAAATGGCTGCAATATAACAAAGAGTGAAAAATTTAAGGGGGTCTGAATACTTTCCGTACCCACTGTATCGTGCAGTCCTACTCCTTGATCTTTAGTCTGATCTTTAGTTTGGCCCAGCACCTCCTGACTATTCGTTTTTTCTTTTAGCAGGAGCTTTTTCCTCTGGTAGACAGAGCGGTTACTCCGTGGCACCAGGAAGGAGCTGTAAGTTTCTGTTATGACAGCCTTTGGCTTCAGAGAGACTCTGAGGGGAAAATCCTCAAATATGCATGATCCCACCATTAATTCTCAGCACACACTTGGAATCGTGATGGCTTATTTCGGCCACATTTGTTTCCAATACAAGACTGCAAATGTCATCCACAAGCTTTAAAGATCACTTTTGTTTAAAGACCCTACTCAGATGAGGGGGGAAATATTTAGAGTAGAAGCTCCCATGTCTGCATTTACTTTAATTTTCTGCAATTTCAACGTAGCCTTTCAAGTCGAGGACTGGTTGCAGACTACTTAACTAGAGCCGAGACGTGCGAATCCAGACTAACTGCTTTGCTTTTGACCATCTGCCCTCAGAGAGCTCAGCTCCATCTAAAGGCCGATTGAACGTTTCCAGCGCATGTGTGTTAAATAACAACCTTTCACTCGTTCGCAAAGATTCTCCCGGAGGATGGGATAACGGACGCAGCAATGGCTTCGTGAACGGCTACCATGATGGCCGTGACAACCGCATGAACGGAGGCAGCAGTTTCGGAGGCCACGGCTCCATGCGCAGCGACCGCGGAGGAAGAGGTGGCTTCAGAGGTAAAACCAGCGGCTCCTACAGCCCCATCCAGCCAATGCAGAGCGCAGGCAGGTGTCTTCGACATGCGTCTGAGAGAGCTTGCTTTGCTGTTTGACTACAGGACTTGCATTGCTGCTTTTTGATGTGAATCGTTCTCTCTCTAATAGGATTTGGTTATGACAACAAAGATGGCAGTGGATGGAATGCCCCAAAAGACACTGCCTACAACAGCTTCGGCGGCCGCTCTGACCGGGGCAAATCCTCTTTCTTCAATGACCGCGGGTCTTCATCCAGGGGGAGGTGAGGCTCCCTTGTTTTGTTTTGTTTTTTTCCTCACTTGTTTTGTCTCTTTATAGAATGAGCTAGAGCTGAACGATTAATCATTAAAAGATTCAATCTTGATTCAAACACCCATGCGATCCCATTTTTAAATGCCAGCGATTCGCCCATGTCTATTAAACCTTTGAAAAAGTCCCGATCATTCAAATCTGCGTTCGTGCTGACACACAGAGCAGACATTTACTATGTTTGGGTAAGAAACCGCTTCACAGACAGTCTTTTCAACTACACAGTATTTCTGTCTTAGTCATTCATATTATCACAGAAATGCTGGGATGAATGTTTAGAGTTCAGATATAAACATTCATGTCTATAGTAGCCATCAAAATAGAGCAAGTTCTCTTTTGAAAGTAACTGGCGCTCTAAATAACACTTGTCTATTACATTGTTTCGCCACTAGGTGACAACAAGTGACTGTTAAAAAATGTATTTGTCATTGAATCATTCATTCAAAAGAGGTTCATTTAAAAAATGCTGATTCATCCAGTAATGAAACAAGTGATGTATTTATGAGCGAGTCAATGAGTCATTCATTAAAAACAACTTTTTCATAATTTTAATAATAAAACTTGGTATATTAAAAATAATTATATTTGAACTACATACAGGTGCATCTCAAATTAGAATGTTGTGGAAAAGTTCATTTATTTCAGTAATTCAACTCCAATTGTGAAACTCATGTTTTAAATTCAATGCACACAGACTGAAGTAGTTTAAGTCTTTGGTACTTTTACAGGGTTTCTGCGGGGTCTTAAAAAGTCTTTAAAGTCTTAAATTTAGTTGTATCAAATTTAAGGCCTTAAGTCTTAAATTGTACAAGAAGTCTTAATTATGATTTCAAGAGGTCTTAAATTTGGAGACGGAAAGACAAGAATTGCGATATGGCTGAATGTGAGGATTAAACTTCAAAAGGCTATGATTTGATTAAATAAACATGAGCGAGTTCAAAGTCCGGTGCTGCGCTGCTTTGTGTTCTGTCTTTACCGAGAAAACACTTATATTTCAGCCAAACGCAACACCTGCTGACAGAGAATGAATCAGTTAACATAGATTAAACTAGAGTGCGTGCGATTCAGTCTATTAAAATACATTTAGACTGATCACATAATTTAAGATATGGGGGCAGAAAATGTATAGCCTATATTTATATCATTTCACATAGTTAATATCACACGAAGAGTACCATTTTTTTTTTTTCTCCAAACATCAGCATGATTACAAATGTGATATTGATTTTATGCAACAGTTCAATAAACAAGAAGTTAATTTTAAGAGACTTGCGTTTTAGACACCATATTGGCTGTTTTTGCTCTATTTCTACAACAAAAATAATTCCAAACACAGCCACAGCACTGTTTTGTGTCTCTGAACAACATGACAGGGTTTCGTTCCTGAATGAATCAACCGTTTAAATGATTCGGTTCAATCGCAATGACTCACTTATTAACGCTGACTTACTGCCACCTATTGGCCGTTTTAATTTCACATTTAAAGTATATTCATATTTTTAAAATAATTTCAAACGTCTGTTTTCAACGTTTTATGTTTCAAATATCAAAACATCATTTATGCATTTGTAACTGTGCAGGTTAGCATTCTATGTCCCTCTGAGCTGCATTAAAGAGTGTCTAAATACATCTAAATGCCACTTCAGATGCATTGCAAAGATACATTTTGTTGATGCTGATTTCATTTGCTTGGTAACACCCCAAATGCAAGAGTTTAACTTAAAAGATTATGCACACTTTTAGAAAAAATGGCTTAAAGGTAAAAATGGCCATAAAACTTGTTGGAAAAGTTTTCACTGCTGTGAACTGACCACACAGAATATGAAGAATATTAAAAAAAAATTCAGGAGTCAGCTGTCCATGGTAATCTTTAAGATACTAGCACAATAACACACTCAGCAAAATATCGTCTAATTATCGTTATCGATAAAATCCCAGAAAATATCAAGATATCATTTTTTGCCAATTTCACACACCCCTAATTCATGTTAATTTATATAATTTATTGATGATAATTGTTGAAATCAATATTATTAATACTTTTGACTTATCCATTTTCTTAAAAATGGTGTAAAGTCTGAAATGTAAAGTTTATCATTTTATAAAACTCCTTTGTTTTTGTGAAAACTTGTATCTGAATTGTAAATTATGCTTTTTACAGTCATTTTACAGTTTAATACGGTACTGTAGACATTGCCCTACCCCGCTCATGTGGTATTAATTTTATTTGTGCAGGTCTTAAAGGTCTTAAAGTCTTAAATTTTGAGCTTAAAAATCCTGCAGAAACCCTGTTTTAATTGTGATGATTTTGGCTCACATTTAACAAAAACCCACCAATTCACTATCTCAACAAATTAGAATATGGTGACATGCTAATCAACTCAAAACACCTGCAAAGGTTTCCTGAGCCTTCAAAATGGTCTCTCAGTTTGGTTCACTAGGCTACACAATCATGGGGAAGACTGCTGATCTGACAGTTGTCCAGAAGACAATCATTGACACCCTTCACAAGGAGGGTAAGCCACAAACATTCATTGCCAAAGAAGCTGGCTGTTCACAGAGTGCTGTATCCAAGCATGTTAACAGAAAGTTGAGTGGAAGGAAAAAGTGTGGAAGAAAAAGATGCACAACCAACCGAGAGAACCACAGCCTTATGAGGATTGTCAAGCAAAATCGATTCAAGAATTTGGGTGAACTTCACAAGGAATGGACTGAGGCTGGGGTCAAGGCATCAAGAGCCACCACACACAGACGTGTCAAGGAATTTGGCTACAGTTGTCATATTTCTCTTGTTAAGCCACTCCTGAACCACAGACAACGTCAGAGGCATCTTACCTGGGCTAAGAAGAAGAAGAACTGGACTGTTGCCCAGTGGTCCAAAGTCCTCTTTTCAGATGAGAGCAAGTTTTGTATTTCATTTGGAAACCGAGGTCCTAGAGTCTGGAGGAAGGGTGGAGAAGCTCATAGCCCAAGTTGTTTGAAGTCCAGTGTTAAGTTTCCACAGTCTGTGATGATTTGGGGTGCAATGTCATCTGCTGGTGTTGGTCCATTGTGTTTTTGAAAACCAAAGTCACTGCACCCGTTTACCAAGAAATTTTGGAGCACTTCATGCTTCCTTCTGCTGAGCAGCTTTTTAAAGATGCTGATTTCATTTTCCAGCAGGATTTGGTACCTGCCCACACTGCCAAAAGCACCAAAAGTTGGTTAAATGACCATGGTGTTGGTGTGCTTGACTGGCCAGCAAACTCACCAGACCTGAACCCCATAGAGAATAAACTCATCACCTCCATGCCACGCCAAATTGAGGCAGTAATTAAAGCAAAAGGAGCCCCTACCAAGTATTGAGTACATATACAGTAAATGAACATACTTTCCAGAAGGCCAACAATTCACTAAAAATGTTTTTTTTATTGGTCTTATGAAGTATTCTAATTTGTTGAGATAGTGAATTGGTGGGTTTTTGTTAAATGTGAGCCAAAATCATCACAATTAAAAGAACCAAAGATTTAAACTACTTCAGTCTGTGTGCACTGAATTTATTTAATACACGAGTTTCACAATTTGAGTTGAATTACTGAAATAAATGAACTTTTCCACGACATTCTAATTTGAGATGCACCTGTATATATTAAAATGTCTAATTCATTCAAAATAAACACTTTTAAATAGACTCCAGCAATACTATTTTGTCTCATTATTTTTAGTTCAGAATCATGATCTATATTTGAGACCCAAATCGTGATTCTGAATTTATTCAGAATCGTGCAGCTCTAGAATGAACTTTTAACTTGTGATGGAAGTCTCCGTAGCTCCTGGATTTGGCTGAAGCGGTGTTGTGCTTGGCAGGTACGAGCGTGGCGGTTTTGGCGGCGGTGGGAACAGCCGATGGGTGGAGGACTCGAGGGACGATGAAGATTGGTCCAAACCATTGCCTCCCAATGAGCGTGTGGAACAGTGAGTGTTGCAGTTTAACATGACGCTGCTTTCAGCTTCCTGTGAAGGTGTTCCTACTTCCCTATCCTTAAAAAAAAAAAATTACTGACATCAGATTGAAGTAGTTATGATGTGGTGGTGTTCATGTGTGCTAATCTTGTAAATGCAATCATGACCTGGAGGTTGCATGCACTTTTTAAGGCAAGACTCTGCAGGCAAAACACGGTTTTGGTTTCATGCACCTGTCAATTATTTATTTTATTTTATTTTATTTATTTATTTATTTATTTATTTATTTTCTCACTTTTTTTTTTTTTTTTTTTTTTTTTTTTTTTTTTTTTTTTTTTCCCAGACTAACAAAGAAAACATCGAAAATACACCTTTGAGTTTTTTTTTTGTTTGTTTGTTTGTTTTTTTTTTTATAACATTTTATCTATTTCTGTTTGTACATTTCTATTACAATCTGTTTTCTCAATCTGATTTTTCTCCTGCACCCAGCCAAAAATCTCCACTTCAGTAACACTTATACACCAATAACAAAACACCAAACTTTATATTCTGAAGGTTTTTAGAGGGGGGGGTTGTTCATATATAATTTGCCTGGTTTTACACAACATTTTATTTCTAAAAAAAAAAAAAAAAAAATGGCTTTTTTTTTTTTTTTTTTCTGGCATTATTTTTTTTAACTGGGTGTTTATGGAGTGATACCCAAAATCTGTAAAAACCTCTGAGTCTAATATGTCAACAAAATGAAACAAGAATTTTGTTCTTGACACTTGTTTTTCCTGTTTTCTTGCAGTGAGCTCTTCTCTGGAAGCAACACAGGGATTAACTTTGAGAAATATGACGACATTCCTGTTGAAGCCACAGGCCACAACTGTCCACAACATATTGAGAGCGTGAGTCTCCTGATCCAGATCTCTTGCGGAGTTGAACTGCAAATATTTTTTATTTATTTATTTTTTTTAATTCTTCATCTTTGTTTTTGTAATACAGTTCCAGGATATAGATATGGGAGAGATCATTATGGGTAATATAAACCTGAGCCGCTACACACGGCCCACTCCGGTCCAGAAGCACGCTATTCCCATCATCAAGACTAAGAGAGACCTGATGGCATGCGCACAGACAGGTGAGACGTCAGCTTAGTTGCTCATGTTTTTTGTGTATATGGTAAATACTTAAATGACGTTTTCTGTTACTTTAACTAGGTTCTGGCAAGACTGCAGCCTTCCTGTTGCCAGTCCTGAGCCAGATATACACTGATGGACCAGGAGAGGCGCTGCAGGCTGTGAAGAACAGTGCACAGGTAGCACTTTCTGTTTGCCAATAGATAAAGAACAGGCTTTCTACTTTTGTTACATATCTTAACTGGGTGCATTCTTGTCTTTAGGAAAATGGGAAATATGGCCGCCGTAAGCAGTATCCCATTTCACTGATTTTAGCCCCAACAAGGGAGCTGGCTCTCCAGATCTACGACGAGGCCAGGAAGGTAATGAACAACTTAACCAGAACACAATCTCATTGGAGCTTCCTGATTACTGTTGGTTGAAATGCATTTAAACGTGTTTTTGTTTTTTGTTTTTTCTCTAGTTTGCGTACCGTTCTCATGTGCGGCCCTGTGTGGTGTATGGAGGCGCTGATATCGGTCAGCAGATTCGTGAATTGGAGAGAGGCTGCCATCTGCTGGTGGCCACACCTGGGCGTCTGGTGGACATGATGGAGAGGGGCAAGATCGGTCTGGATTACTGCAAGTATGTCAGATCTGCTGCACTTTGTGCCTCCTGTGGATCATGGTGTTTGCTGTCGTAACAGTTTGTGATTTACGTTCCCATTCAGTTGTAATCCAAATTTATGCATGTCTGTTACTTTTAATGGTCCTTTTGGTACCCAGTTTTAGGTCTCAAGTATGCATTAGCTTTTCGTTGTCACTGTTTTGTGACTTGACCATGAGCTGTGCGTTTCTGCCGTTAGTTATCTGGTGCTGGATGAAGCAGACAGGATGCTGGACATGGGCTTTGAGCCACAGATTCGCCGTATCGTCGAGCAGGACACCATGCCGCCCAAAGGGCTTCGTCAGACCATGATGTTCAGTGCCACCTTCCCCAAGGAGATCCAGGTGAGTGTTTCAGGCTCTAAGACATCATGTAATGTTAAAGACTTGTGATGGATATGGCTTGTCCTGTTTATTAGATCTGTCTGATGAGTTTTGGGATTTAATATTTCTTAGATCTTGGCTCGTGACTTTCTGGAGGAATATATCTTCTTGGCTGTGGGCAGGGTTGGTTCCACCTCGGAGAACATCACCCAGAAGGTGGTGTGGGTTGAAGAAAATGACAAGAGGTCTTTCCTGCTCGACTTGCTCAATGCCACAGGTACATGCACCTAACAAATGGCCTCTGAACACCTTCATCTGGTTCTGGTCTTTGCAGTCATTTCAGTATGATCGTGGTGGCAGATTGCTCTTCACACAGGATGGGTCATGTCTGAGGAGATGAAATTAGCTAGTTTTGTGAGCGGATTAACCTTATGTTTAGTTTTGGGGTTGGGTACAGTGGGAAAGGTGTATCTTATTGTCAGCAGAAATATGACATTGAGATTCAGTGAGCTACAGATACAGAAAATTGTGAATTGCATGCATGCTCCACCAGCAGCTGAACGCAGAGCTTCATCTGAACTCATGTAAACCATATCAAGACTGAACGTGATATTTGTTGAAACTCATCATAAGGTCTGCTTTTATTCAGTCATTCCGAATGAGGGTCAGGACGGTACGGGGGAGAACGTAGAAAAACCTGGTGAGTAGAGACGTTTATCTGTCCACTGGAAGTGGAACAAATGCAAATCTCATCTCACGTCTTCATTTTGCTTGAACGTTGTTTGTTTTCCAACCCCTTCCCTCCCATGTCAAATGAGATCTAGTTCTCATGCTGTTAGGATCTTGACTTTATTTTATTTTATTTTTTTTCTCTTTCCCTCCCTGATATTTTTTTGGTAGTAATGCTCCTTTTCAGTGGTTCCTGCGGTCGGATCTGTGCATGAAGTGGCATGTAACCAATAGGGATGCTCTGATCAGGATTTTTGAGGCCGATTGCAGATCACAGAAAGCAGTGTCTGTCGATAGTGATCTTGTGTGAGGGGGATTTTTTTTTTTTTTTTTTTTTTTTTTTTTTTTTTTTTTTTGAGGGGTGGAGGGGGCTTTTTTTATTTTATTTTTTATTTTTTAATACATTTTTCAAAAATAGATGTTTATCTCACCTAAATGTTTGATCATGCGGTGCATTTTTGTTTTTAACAATCGTGCAATAGCTTTAGGGCTGGCACTAACGACTTTTTATTTCGGTTTAATCTGTCGACTAATTTATCAATTAGTCGATTAATTTCCCGCCAAAAAAAATTTTTTTTTTTACTTAAGAATACTTTATTAAACCAGATGAAGTCAATTTCTATGAAATCCTTTTTTAAAGCAAAAGTAAAGTGCAACATAGAGTGCAAGAAGCAATTGTCCATCTCATAGTCCAAATCACTGAAATCAAAGTTCAGTATTATAGTGTAAGAATGACACATCCACGTGTTCAAGTCTAATAATAATAAAATTATAATCAAAAAACACTTTTTAAAGGAGTATTTACCAGAAATATTATTTACCAGAATTTATTTAGGTGAAAAATGTAAATGTGCAGTATTTCTCAAAAAAAAAAAAAAATTTTTTTTAATATAAAATCAATTAATTGGAGATGCTTTTGATTATTAAATTTTAATGGAACCATTAAAATGGAATCCAGAAAATAATGGAAAACTGAATTTGGTACAGATAAAACTGTAAAACTCAATTAGACAGGCTTTTTGATTTAATAAAATTTAATTTAACCATTAAAACGGAGTATAGAAAAATTAAAATGGAAAAAACTAAATTTGGAAACACAGGGCCCTATAATAACTTTTTATTTATTATAACAAAAAAAAAAAAGTGAACAATAGCTTTTAAAATGACTTAAATACATATATAATAGCAATGATGCAATAATTGGTTCAAATAAAGTATCAAAAGCAAGAAATCATATGGTTTTATTGAACAAAACTGTTAAAATACATAATGTATTATAAACAATAGAGCTAATGTAGATTACGCATTACAACAAAAGCCTGCAGGGGACGCCGATGGCCTGGCGATTGTTTTTACACATTACTGTGAGATCTAATCTTGTTTAATATTGACCAAGCACCATTTAATTCAAATGTCCACTTAATCTTTAATATTTGTCCATTTCTTTAGGACAGAAATGCTATAGCCACTGTAATTAAATGAATATGTGGACATCAAAACGTGTAAACTCAGACTGAGGTTTTGAGCTTTTATTTTGAAATCGCGATGTATTCTCCTGTGTTTGTGTAGATTTATAAATGATTTACCTTACAAATCTGATAATGGCGCACGTTACGTTCCCAGGTGAACGTTATAATAAACCCAAACTCACAACAACATGCAGAGATGGAGTTTGAGACGCTCCACACATGTACAGGGTTTCCGCGGGGTCTTAAGTCTTTAAAGTCTTAAATTTAGTTGTATCAAATTTAAGGCCTTAAGTCTTAAATTGTACAAGAAAGTCTTAATTATGATTTCAAGAGGTCTTAAATTTGGAGACGGAAAGACAAGAATTGCGATATGGCTGAATGTGAGGATTAAACTTCAAAAGGCTATGATTTGATTAAATAAACATGAGCGAGTTCAAAGTCCGGTGCTGCGCTGCTTTGTGTTCTGTCTTTACCGAGAAAACACTTATATTTCAGCCAAACGCAACACCTGCTGACAGAGAATGAATCAGTTAACATAGATTAAACTAGAGTGCGTGCGATTCAGTCTATTAAAATACATTTAGACTGATCACATAATTTAAGATATGGGGGCAGAAAATGTATAGCCTATATGTATATCATTTCATATAGTTAATATCACACGAAGAGTACCATTTTTTTTCTCCAAACATCAGCATGATTACAAATGTGATATTGATTTTATGCAACAGTTCAATAAACAAGAAGTTAATTTTAAGAGACTTGCGTTTTAGACACCATATTGGCTGTTTTTGCTCTATTTCTACAACAAAAATAATTCCAAACACAGCCACAGCACTGTTTTGTGTCTCTGAACAACATGACAGGGTTTCGTTCCTGAATGAATCAACCGTTTAAATGATTCGGTTCAATCGCAATGACTCACTTATTAACGCTGACTTACTGCCACCTATTGGCCGTTTTAATTTCACATTTAAAGTATATTCATATTTTTAAAATAATTTCAAACGTCTGTTTTCAACGTTTTATGTTTCAAATATCAAAACATCATTTATGCATTTGTAACTGTGCAGGTTAGCATTCTATGTCCCTCTGAGCTGCATTAAAGAGTGTCTAAATACATCTAAATGCCACTTCAGATGCATTGCAAAGATACATTTTGTTGATGCTGATTTCATTTGATTGGTAACAGCCCAAATGCAAGAATTTAACTTAAAAGATTATGCACACTTTTAGAAAAAATGGCTTAAAGGTAAAAATGGCCATAAAACTTGTTGGAAAAGTTTTCACTGCTGTGAACTGACCACACAGAATATGAAGAATATCAAAAAAAATTCAGGAGTCAGCTGTCCATGGTAATCTTTAAGATACTAGCACAATAACACACTCAGCAAAATATCGTCTAATTATCGTTATCGATAAAATCCCAGAAAATATCAAGATATCATTTTTTGCCAATTTCACACACCCCTAATTCATGTTAATTTATATAATAATTTATTGATGATAATTGTTGAAATCAATATTATTAATACTTTTGACTTATCCATTTTCTTAAAAATGGTGTAAAGTCTGAAATGTAAAGTTTATCATTTTATAAAACTCTTTTTGTGAAAACTTGTATCTGAATTGTAAATTATTCTTTTTACAGTCATTTTACAGTTTAATACGGTACTATAGACATTGCCCTACCCCGCTCATGTGGTATTAATTTTATTTGTGCAGGTCTTAAAGTCTTAAATTTGAGCTTAAAAATCCTGCAGAAACCCTGATGTAAATGATAACAGTTTCTGTGGAACTACTGTGACGCACGTACTTAACCTACGCGCGTGTAAATAAAGTGCATATACGGTGTTAGAACTGCATTGCATATAATTTAATTGAATCATAACATTTGTGAATTCACAATTATGCTTATGATTTTTAAATGGGTTTAATATATCATGCAGCCTTGGAAAATAGTCTGTTTATGGATTCTCGTCCATGAAATGCGCCACTTCTGGTATTTTGCCGTTTAGTCGACGCGAGCAAAATGAAGTTGACGATTTTTAAAAATCGACTAGTCGACTAAAATCGCCGAATCGCAACAGCCCTAAATAGCTTACACACAGCACAAGCCTGATTTTGTGAGCTGTATGTGAGGTGGCCTTCTATGTCATAGGTGGCCTTCTAAAGGTTCACACACAGGCTTACTCCGTTTACAGAGTGTATGCAGTCCATGTGCGGTACGCAAGCGGTGCAGAAGCAGCAATGACTGTACTTTCACACAGGAGTCCGCAACTGATCCATGGCTGTTTACCACAAACACAACATTTATCCATTATTTTGATTTCAAATCCAAACATTGTCACTGAAAATGCTTTTTCAGCATTGCAATTCTTCTTTTTTTTCTTTTTTTTTTTTTAACACAGTGCAGTAATACAATCTTTCATAGATGTTAAACAATAAATATAAGCAAAGCAACACATTATCCGATGCCTTTTACTTTTGCATTTACTTCTAGATTTATATATTAAGTAGTTCAAGTGGCAAAACATTTAAACTACTTTTCTTACATTATCATAAACTTACCATTAATAGAAAGTCAGCTCTACTGCCTTTCCTTTTGCATTTAATTCTTTATTAAAAGCAATCCTGAGTTTCATAAAGAACTTTTTCTACCTCCACGAGTGCCATCTATTATAGAATTGTTTAAAAGTGGTCTTTCCCTTTAAACCTAGCCAAAAAGCCATGTGTGTTGACTGAAACACAGTAGACTTCAATTATATGCATTTATGGTGTTACTACATTTTTGTGTTAATCCATGTTCATATTTACTGCAAACAATGCGCTGTCACTTCAATTCAGCGTGAGCAGTCGAAATGATCTCTGCACTGCTGCAGACGCATCGCTCCTGGAACGCACCCACGTGTAGTGTGAACGCTTAATCCGTTAATGATGAGCGTGGAAAAAATACGCACCGCATACGCACTGCAAACGGATGTGTGGACTTGGCGTTAAGTGTGTGTGCTGCGAGTGTGCATGAGCACACCGTCTCCAGGAGAGCGTGCGAGCACTTAATGGTTTAAACACTGGCAAGGATTAAAAAGAAATGCGATTCATAAACTTTAGTGATGATGCGACCCTGCCTCGATTGTGCAAGTGACCGTTCCTGTGTCAATTGTGCAGCGTGCAGACGCGATGTGATTTGAAGCCATTTGCGCATTTTGAGAAGGAAAGAGAGAGCGCACGGTGATTCACTCAAGCAGTTTGTGAAATTACGTCTCACAAAAGGTTTTCAAATTACTTTTATAATTTAATGAAGAAATATGAATTGTACCTCACCTTTAGCATTATAATTATTTCACCCGCGCTGGACAGAGACTGAGACGGTGTGCTGTATGTCGTGCCAAATCTCTCACGGCAGGCCGCGTCATCAGCTTGATCGGTTTTTTTGAGATCCTTCTTTTTAGAGACTGCCAATCAAACATCCCCAAGCGATTATCGGCCGATAGTGATTGGTAGGCAATCAATCGGAGCACCCCCAGTAACCAATGCCATGTTGAATTGTAAAGCCATAAGACTGCTGTAATTTGGTTGCATTCAGCAGGACAACACATTGTGGTTCAGCATGGCTGTGACTGCAGTAGTCTTTTGAATTTAACGAAAAGTTCACTTCTATGAGATCCAAATGCTTGTCACTCCCTGTTTGCCATATGTTGCCATTTATTAGCTTCTACTCCTACTGAAGTGTGATGTCAGTTGTTGATGGTCTTCATCTCGTCCAATAGGTAAAGACTCATTGACTTTGGTATTTGTTGAGACCAAGAAGGGAGCGGATGCTCTGGAGGACTTTCTGTACCGCGAAGGCTACGCCTGCACCAGTATTCATGGGGACCGATCCCAAAGAGACCGCGAGGAGGCGCTCCATCATTTCCGTTCAGGGAGATGCCCCATCTTAGTAGCCACGGCTGTACGCCATCTGTCTTTCCTCTTTCGTTTGTTTGATCTTTGGTGTGTTTTGGTGCAAATCTCAAACAGTTTTGTTCCACAGGTGGCTGCTCGTGGTCTGGACATCTCCAACGTGAAACACGTCATTAACTTCGACCTGCCTAGTGACATCGAGGAGTACGTCCACCGCATCGGGCGTACCGGTCGTGTGGGCAACCTTGGTAATTGCAGTGACCGTAGATATGTTTCCATCCAAAGATGCGAATTTAACTTATGCAGTATTCCAGTTTTTGCGCATTAAACATTTGAAATAAAGCATGTTTCCATCCAACGAGTCAAAGAGAACAAAATCGTCATTTCCTGATAAACCGGCACTAAATATCACTAAGAAAAGTAGGAGAAGCCACTGAATATTAATAATGTTCATTGACGATAAGTTACTTGTGCCTCAGAACGAGCAGACAAAGCACAAATGTTGTCATTGCTTTCGGAGGTGGATGCTGCTGTTTGAGAACACGGTCGTGTAAGACAATATACAGAAATACTTTGACAGACTTGGCTCAGGCATTATAGAACAACCAAAATATTTCCGATGCTTTGCAACGAGAACAGTCCGCTAGTTAGTCAAGTTATCCCATCCCATCATGCAAAGTCCCATGACTTTTTTTTTTTTTTTTTTTGTTTTTGTTTTTTTTTTGGATGCACATTGTGGAATTTATTTGGTAAATGTTTCCATAGTTATGCACATTTTTTCTTATTGGATAGTTTATCCTACTTTTTTTTTCTTTTCTTTTTTTTTTTTTTTATGCGATTTATTCCAAAATGCCCATAAAAATAGGTGGATGGAAACATAGCAAGTGTTGACGTCTGCTGCATCCCAGCAAATGAAGTCTGAATTTGGTTTTGTTGGGTTGTCTCAGGTCTTGCCACATCATTCTTCAATGATAAGAATGGCAACATTACCAAGGACCTGCTGGACATCTTGGTGGAGGCCAAACAGGAAGTTCCGTCTTGGCTGGAGAGCCTGGCCTATGAGCACCAGTACAAGAGCAGCAACCGTGGGCGCTCCAAGAGGTGAAGTGTTTTGCCGTTCTCGATGCTGCTTTTTCTTGCACGATTGTCCCCTGGGACCCCGTTAAAACGGTTTGGTGTTTTTCAGGTTTTCTGGTGGTTTTGGTGCCAGAGACTACCGTCAGACCAGTAACAACACCGGCAGCGGAGGCTTCGGGAGTCGCGGAGGCCGTAACACTGGCGGTCACGGTGGAAACCGTGGATTTGGCGGTGGTAAGGGTTGGTTTTGCTCAGGAACGCCCTCATTGGGTGGAGAGGCCTTGGTGGCTTTATTTACTGCTTTCCAAGATATTTTCCAGTTTAGCTGCATGACAACACAGTTGTTGAGTAACTTACCTTGTGCTTCTGCTCCTCAGGTGGCTTTGGTAACTTCTACAGCAGTGATGGCTATGGAGGAAACTACTCCCAGGTGGACTGGTGGGGAAACTAAGACTCCTTCCTTCACCTCTTCACTCCCCACGATGACCGTGGATCACCATGCCAAACTCACTGAATGGAAACCACATGTACCATAGCCAGACTATATACCCTGTGTAGCTTTGAAGAACTTTGCAGTACATTACCAGCTGTGATTTTCTGACCACATCCGGCCAGGCTTGAGCTCCATGGGACGCGGGGACGCCGGGATTTCTGGAGGTTCGACTGTAGCAGGACGCTCTACCGTGCCGAAGGGGGGAACGGAGGCAGAAGTTTGCTTTAGATTCTTGGAGTCTAGTTTTCCACTACATCTCATTTCTTTATACTAAATAAGAATCGTTTGTTTGTTAATGCACTGTCTTTTTAAATTTAGACTCGCTAAATTGTTTTCTGTTCTCCTTTTTAAATGTCTGGCTGACGGTTGTTTTTCCCCTCTTCCCCCCCCCCCCCCCCCCCCCTCAAAAGATTTGTTTGGATGGTGTAACAAAAGCTTGGATGTAATCAAACCTTGGCAAAGTCTGGGATGGTCTGTCACAACCTCATTTTGAACTGAAATTTTTAATGGGGTCACCTGACCACACTCTATTGGCTTGTGCCCTCTTGTGTGGTAAAACTATCACAAGGGAGTTAAAAATACTCAACGTTGGAAGGAAAGGATCTCGCTCACTCTATCCTGGAGAGGTATCTATAAGAGAGACGGTAGTCTTCTGAGAAAAGAAACCAAGCCATTCCAGTATCTTAATTTTCGTAGTTGTGATGAACCGTGTCTGCCTCCTGCCGCTCCGCTTCGTAACCGTACCGTTGGGGCGGCTAATTCAGTACCGTACACTAGCTGTTTAGCGGCGTTGGACTTTTTTTTTTTTTTTTTTTTTTTTTTTTTTTCTTGAACTGTCATGGAGGTAGCAATTGGATTTCTTTTTCTTCCTTCGAAATCCATTCTTGAAGTCAATTAATGGTGGGCTTGTGGCAGCTTCCGTAGTGAGTTCAGATGGCCTCTCTAGGACCACGACGTTAGAGCAGACGGGCCAGAAAGCCCAGCTCGTCTCTGAAGAAATCCGCATGCTAGTGTTCTTGTTTTTTGGTCAAGGAGATTTTCGAACTGATTTCTGCAGCAGGCTTTTATGTTCATTACAAGAAACATTCGTTCACCTTTTTATTTTTCTCTTTTTCAAGCTGCGTTGAATTCCGAAAGACATCCTCGGCTTTACTCTTGAGACACGGCTCCCTCGTGACCCCCGGATTTTAGCGAGGACTGGGGTCAGTAGAATTCGGCGTACAACAGGGGAAACCGCACGAGACGAGCCGCAGGTGTAAAACCAGACTCGTGCTGGTCTGTTTGTAGTGGAGGAGGTTTCCAAGGCATCCTGGCCAAAGACAGGGTTCTTTCAAACTCCTGTGCGCCCTTCATCGTACACTACTGCAAGAAGGGCGAGTGGGATGGGTTTAACTGAAGTGCAATAGATTTACTCAAGCGTGTTGTGCCTTTTGACATAAATTTGGAAAAGGTGACCTGAAGCAGATACGTTGACAATATTGTGGTGACTTAAGAGCAGTGGTGCTACTTTGGCCCTTCTGTGTTACTTAGGCCCATCAAGTTTTACAAAAGTTGTTTTATTGCACATCTAGGGTTTTATATAAGTGTCTTGAGTGTGTGTCCTTAAGCTTCCAAATATTATGTGAAGATTGTGAAAACGCAGCTTGTTTACAAAAGGGGAAGGGTTCTCCAATAGTTAACCAGGATTGATTTGGGACCAGGGGGATTAGCAGTGGGGAATTTAGCTATTTGCACAGATTACTAGATTCTACTTTTGCTGCTAGTTTGTGTAATTTATTAAGCATTTTTGAGAAATATTTATTTTTATAAGTCTAAAAGTGATAGTTTCAAGTAACTTGACCAAAAGACAGTACAAAAACACTGGCACTTGAATGTTGAATGTCACCCGTATGCGTGAAATTTATATTTTTCGGGGTAGTGTGAGCTTTTTCATGTTTAAGGTCATTTTGGACTCCGCCGAAATCCACATCTGTAATTGGTCCATCTGATTAAACGAATCAATCCGATCAGTCGAACTCTGAATTGGCAGCCAAAATTTGAACGATAAACAACCATGCCAAGGTTTGGAAAAAGTTACAGAAATATTTTTGTAAATGTGTATCAGTGCAAAGTGTTCAGATTCTCCAGTTCTTTATTTGTATTTTTATTTTATTTTTTTTTCAAATTTATTTTATTTGTACCCCCAGTGAATGTTTGGTACACGGCAATCTTAAGTAACGAAAACGTGGTTATTCTCTATTGTTGCATTTGCATATTGGGCAATGGCGGTGGTGTTCTCTGACAGGTTTGGCTGAAAACTCAGTCTTAATTACAGAAGCAGTTATGGGTGAAGTGTTGAAAGCATGAAGTGAGAGGCTTTTAATTGACCAAATCATGTGAAAGAACATCACCGGAGCCCTTAGAGTTAAGAGTATTTGCTTAGGCTGTGCACTGCACGAAAAATGATGTATGATTATTGTATGATTTTACCAAATTAAAGTTGGAAATTGCAAATACAGAAACTGCTGTCTTGTTCCCAGCAAACACAACGTTGTAAAAACTTTATTTTTTTTCACGTTGTGAAGACGTTTTTCCTACGTATTTAATACGACAAATGTCGGGGGTTTTTTACGTTATAAATGTTGTTTTTTTTTTTTTTTTTTTTTTTTTTTCACAACGTTGCAGAAACGTTTTTATAATATTCGTATGTCTCCTTCCAACGTTTTAACGTACTTACCACGTCCAAACTGGTACTTTACATGCTGCCATCAAAATGTTTTCTTTACAGTGTTAAATCTGAATATTCATCTTATTACCAGCGCTTTTTTACATTTCACCTTACTTGTAGCGTTGCTAACCTCTGGTTGTTGTCCATTTTATAAGCCTACGTTTATGTAGGCCTAATAATTTATACTACACAATTTAGTCACTCATTGTATTTATTCACAAAATATAGAAAGTAATTTGATACTGGTAGCTCTCACACACACACAAAAATCTAAAGACAAATGCATAAAAATATCAACAAAACATGGTTTCAAATAAAGTACAACATAATTATGCAGTGACTGGCAAATGTGAATATAAGCACATTAACAGTGCATAAATATTTTAAAAGAAAAAACACCATTTCATCTAAAATGTACAAAATTTCAACAATTTACAAATTTTATTGCAGTTATAATCATATTGCAATCATTACTTGTTTGAACTAAAACTAATGCTAATATTTTAAGGATTTTTTTCAACACAAATTATAGGTATATGGCATCCAATTTAGAACATGTTTAAATAAACAATAAATACAGTTTATAATGGCTATTGTTTAATAAATATTTTAATATGTGCGTACCTGATTTTCAAAAAATGTCTATTAGCAATTTTTCAGTGCTTTCATTGCAGGTTACATTATGCCAGTAGGTGGCAGCGAGGGACTGTCTTAATGAGTTAGTTGGTAAACCATTCATTTAGTGCTGATCCATTCAGTTGCCGAATTCTGTGACCCACCAAATTATATGACTCTAGTACTGAGGGTAGGTTAGGAACATTTAAAAAAAAATAAAAATAAAAAAAATAAAAACCTTGGTTATTATTATAGTAATTCCATGGCAACCACAAATTAACCATGGTTTTGCTACAAAAAAAAACTATGGTTATACAAATGGTAATCAAAACGGCAAAAAAAGGGTAGGACTAGGGGTTGGGTTTAGTAGTAGATCAGATTAGCTCAATGCAGTGCCTATAGGGTCACAAAATCAGTGCAACATCGAAAAGAAACAAGGTTGTAAAGAAGTAAATTGTCTAAACCATGGGGTTCTCAACTCTAGCCCGAGAGATCCACTTTCCTGTGGAGTTTAGCTCCAACCTTCATCAAACACACCTGACTCTATCTTTCTATTAAGACAGGGGTGCCCAAACTCAGACCTGAAGGGCCAGTGTCCTGCAGAGTTTAGATCCAACTTGCCTCAACACACCTGCCACGAAGTTTCTAGTATGTCTAGTAAGAGCTTGATTAGCTGGTTCAGGTCTGTCTGATTGGGTTTGGAGCTAAACTCTGCAGGGCCGAGTTTGGGCACTCCTGTATTAGGACATAAAGACAATGATTAGTTCAGGTGTGTTTGACTAGGGTTGCAACTGAATTGGTGCAGGAAAGTGGATCACGCAGGCCAGAGTTGAGAACCCGTTCTAAACTCTGAACAAAACCAACAAACAATGCTGTGTCTAACCTACGCTTCATCTTATAGAGATCAATGCATTGAACAGCGCTGCTGCCTGTCATGTGAAATCCCCTTAACCACTGAAAGAATACTTTGACAAATATATCGGTTAATGGATATACAGCAAATGTGGCATGAATTATGCTTCACACTGGTGGACTTAAATAGATGTATTATAGCAAACAAGGTTTACGAATCTCACGCCTAACATACAGCATTATAGTCCATTCACACTGGTTGGGTCAGTGTGTTCACCCTGTTGGGAGTATAGCAGTGTGAATTGGCTTGTAGTTGCTTTGGGAGAAAAAAATTGTAAAAATAAATGTTTAATGCTTAAGTGCAATTAACATTCATATCTTAAATAAGGCACATTCCCTATTCTTGCAATGTTCGTGTTCACGTTCCTGAATAATATCTGCATGCACCTAATTCTGAAGAGAACAAATAATATGCTAGTATACAGCAATCCATATGAGAAGTCTGGTGTGGAAGGTAGATCTGGAACTACCTTCTGTCCAGGTTGTCACAACATCTCTTGTTTATCTGTCTTCACAAACTGCCCTGAAATATAATTCAAACATCAACAATGATTGTTATAAATATAACATGAGTCTCTTACATTCAACAGTGCTCAGTACTTTTTTTTATTATCATTTTCTCATTATGTCGGAGCCCTTTGTAGGTTGCTGTATACCAAGTGTCCTCAACGCAGAGTTAAATGAGATGGCCTTGTAGGACATACAAGATTCAAAACAAAAAATATTTTATATTTATTTGATATATATTTTTAAAAAATGTGTAAGTGTTTGAACAGTAGTGTACGTTTGAGGTTTTACTTTCTAGTCAGATGGTTCTTAGCGCCTTGAAGATGCTCTTCAACAGGAGGTCCGCTCCAACTCTAGTGCACAGCCATCAGCATGGAAGAATCTAGGAACATATATATATATACACACATTAGTAATAATATCTAGTATAAATATATATATATATATATATATATATATATATATATATATATATATATATATATACAATGTCAGTTTTATTAGAAATAAACTAGAATAGAGGTGAAATGCAGAAAAGAGAGAATAATATGAAGAATATACCAATTTAGTAACTTAATCCTCATACGGTGTCATTACAGTATGTTTGGAAGTCTAAGCCTTCTTAAAATAACTAATAAATAATATATACATCTGACGCTCCTAGAATCACAGTACAATTTTTTTATCAATGTTTGTTTTGCGTGAAATATCAAAACGTGGTTGAAATAGTTTTAGCTAATTTTCGCGCTCCTTTTAAGCGACGTCACCGATTAACAGTACAGTGGATACTTTTAGGTTAAATAAACGAGTTTACTTCCATTCATCCATTGACAAATTGCCAGCAAAATATTTACAAAACTATAAAAACCTGTTATCTACACATAATATGTGATTAAAAGCAAAAACTTTCATAAATAGGAGCAAAAGTCTATGGTTAGCCTACATCTTATAGTTAGCCTAATGGTTGAGATGCTAACGGACTTTTTCCGAAGACACTAAACCATTTCTATAAAGTAAATATTCAACAGAAGCGTGTCAATTGCATGTAAGAACGTGTCAGGAACAGTTGTATGTATTATTTGTGTAATTTTAGGGACTAAACTTACCTTAAAGCAATGTGACAGACGGAGATTCGCGCATGTAGTGTTGTGTTGCTGCCCCGTTTCCATGGTAACTTCCTCCGCTCCAGTTTAAACGCGACTTCAATGTTCAACGCGCGTGCCCATTAAAAACCCAGCGTTTACATAAATACATACATGTAGAAGTAAAATATTACTACAAATTATAAGAATGACAGATAAAATGTTCTGAAACTTGATAAGGTATTGTGTAAGTGGATAGTAGGCCTAACATAATATAATATAATATAACACAAGATAATATATAATATAATAGCTTTAAAAATACTATAGTATTCTATATATAGTACCAGTCAAAAGTTTGGACACAGGAATGGGAAAGTGTCCAAACTTTTGACTGGTACTGTACTATAATATACACAAAGAATATCAGGCGATATATCGATATCGGCCTTTTTTACGCCCTAATATCGGTATCGGCCCCCAAAAAAAACCATATCAGTCGGGCTCTAGTTGTTATGCTTTCAAATTTCATGCCATTTGTAATTTCACAGGATTTTCACCTACTAAATTACACGTGTGAAGTCACAATTCTATAATGGTACGATTTACTCAGGCCGATGACATATTTTGTATGACATTAAAATTATTTTTAGAGTAATTGTACATCCACCCCAAAATTAAAATTTTGTCATTAATCACTTACCCCCATGTTGTTCCAAACCCGTAAAAGCTTCGTTCGTCTTCGGAACACAAATTAAGATATTTTAGTATGAAACGCATCGTCAGGATAGTCCATCTGCCATCCTTGGTTCAATCTGAATTTTATGAAGCGACGAGAATACTTTTTGTACGCAAAGAAAATAAAAATAACGACTTTATTCAACAGTTTTTCTCATCTCGGTCTCTCTGTGTCAGCGTAAGATATTATCCACTGAACACAAGCAGCGTACGCTCTTCTGTATCAGCCGCAACACAAGGATACGTATTCTACGTGTATTTACGCTTTTATTTGAACGAAAATAGCATATCCTTGTGTTGCGCTGATACAGAAAAGTGTACGCAGCTTGTGTTCAGTGGATAATATCCAAAATGGCGCTACACTGACACAGAGAAACAGAGAGGAGACGAATTGTTGAATAAAGTCGTTATTTTTATTTTCTTTGCGTACAAAAAGGATTCTCGTCGCTTCATAAAATTCAGATTGAACTACTGATGGTAGATGGACTATCCTGACGATGCGTTTCATACATTTCTGGACCTCGACAGTGGTAATTACTTGGCAGTCAATGGGACAGTCACAAGTCTCCAGGTTTTCATCTAAAATATCTTAAATTGTGTTCCGAAGACGAACAAAGCTTTTACGTGTTTGGAACAACATGGGGGTAAGTGATTAATGACAAAATTTTCATTTTGGGGTGGAGTAACCCTCTAAGCAAAATAATTGTGATTATTTCTGAGAACTTTTTAACTGCAGGCAGACGGCCTACATTATGGTACAGTACAAATATTTGAAAGTCTCTTATTCTGTCCCTTATTTTCTACAAGAATAAGATAAAGAATCACAATTGTCCCTTATTTTCCATTTCTGAAGTTAATTGGCAATGATGACGTAATTATCTTTTGACTCCCCTGACAGCGGCACCTTGCTCAAAAAAGTCATTGTTGGAGATATGTGAGCAAAAAATAATAGATAAAAAATGTATAATAGAAAGCGCAAAGGCGGCACTGAAAAGGCCAGTACAAAAAAAAAAAAAAAAAGAAAAGAAAAGAAAAGAAAAAACAAACACAAAGTGGGCCGGTCTAAGGCATGAAACTCCAGGGGCCTCATTTATAAAGCGTGCGTACGCTCATGTGTAATCTTAGAGTGTGCGTACGCTTAAATCCACGCTAATAATGCTCATATGTATAAAAACTGTCTTTGACGTGGAAAAGTGCTCAGCGTCACGTCAGGGTCTGAGCAGATGTAAGCACTTTTTCTTGTTCGAGTACTGCAGCTTTTTGTAAATGTAAGCTGTTCTTGCAGCTCGCTGTTCTAAATTAAAGAATTTGGATGATGACTGGCGATCTTTTATATGTTAATGACATTAATTAGGAGTCGTTTTCAAGGCAGAGAGCTGAAACCATTCATATGCCGCAAGTTCAAGATCATTTGCGATTCATCGATTTCACATCCGAAAGAGACGCGTAACGTTACGTGCGTTTTCTGTGCGTACGTTCATTCTATGAATCACACGTACTTCTATTTGAGAAATGATCGTAAGATCAAATTTAGGATGGTTTCTGTGCAACATTTTATAAATGAGGCTCTAGGGCTGAAAATGAATCCCACTCCGGACCTGCATAGTACCATCATAATATCAGACAGTAACGCTAACTGAACCGGTGGGTAACAGTGTAGGCTAATTATAACTAGCTATGATCGTATGTTACGGTTAGGTAATTCTGTGAAACGTTACAAAATCTCAATCTCATAAACCCAGTTTTCTTTTGACTAAAGGTACAGATAACCCTCTCATTGTTATTATGTTATTATTACATAGCCACATGTTACTTTGGTGATGTTTAAATTTGTGTAATTTGGTTTTTATAAGTTGTAAATGAAATAAACGCCTTACCTCCGCAGGAAAAGCGCGAAAAATCTGCGCGCGCTGTTCTACGCACGAGCGTCAATGACGTCAGCACCATAAAATGTGTCAGTTGCTCAGTTCCCATATTTGAAATCAAGGCTATTGTCTCCGACATCTTTTTCGCTATATTTTTGTTGTTTGGATGTTTCTGTCAATATTTCAGCGACCATGTATGCTCTGTGTTTTCTGTTTAATTCTTTCAAAGGCAATGTCCGTCTGGAGAATGATTCACTCGTTTGAGTCGGCTCCAGGGATTAAAGTTCTCCGTCTCTATGACGGATTTCCGTTAATTGCAGCGAGTCTATGACGGATTTCCGTTAATTGCAGCGAGTCTATGACGGATTTCCGTTAATTGCAGCGAGTCTATGACGGATTTCCGTTAATTGCAGCGAGTCTATGACGGATTTCCGTTAATTGCAGCGAGTCTATGACGCATTTCCGTTAATTGCAGGGTTCCCGCCTGTCTTTAATGTCTTAAATTCACTTTTCATAATTTTAAGGCCATAAATAGGCTTACATTTCTCAAATAGTGTAAAAAATGTCTTAATTTTAGTTTGAACAGGTCTTAAATTAAGGAAAGTGGAGGTGTATTCAGGCTGCTGATCAAAGGCTGGAGTGGAGCTGAAGCAGGTTCCTCTCTCAGCGCTCCGGATCCACTCCGGGTTTATATTCACACTCACTGAAAAACTGATCCGTGTTCACTCCATTTTAAAAGCTATCAGGGATTAACGACGGATTTCTGTCAATTGGAAAAAATGAGGGGAAAAGAAACATGTAGCTCATTGTTGTTGTTGTTCTGCCAGCACACCATAATCATCCCCGCCACGCTGCAGCTCCTCACTGACAACACAGTAACACTGCTCTCATCATTCACAGTCGGGTTATTATCAGAGAACACGGAGCACAACTTGAATCTCGGTGCGGGATTGCGGCTGTTAATAATAATTCTGCTCATTCCCGCAGGTTCAGACGGAGTGTATCACATCTGCGCGTGCTTTTGAGTCTTGAACTCACTCACTCACTCTCATTTTCTGTGTGCCCACAGATCACGATAAAGAGAGTGACAGCTTTTAATAATTATTAAGAGAGTTTGCCAATGTGATATTGATTTAATACAACAGATCAATAAACAAGTACTGCATGGTTTTGCTCTATATCATCAACGAAAATAGTTCCAAATAAAGTAACAGCTGAGCTGCAGCGCAGATCTAAAAGCAAACACAGCGGCGAATCATATCAGATTCATGAATGAAAGTGCGTTTTTGAACGAATCTAGTGAGTCAGTGATTCATGATTCTCCATTCATAAAGACAGTCACTTGCTTCATTCCTGAATGAATCAGCCGTTCGAACGAATCAATTGAATGAATGATTCAGTGATAAAATCAGTGACTTACCGCCACCTGCTGGCGGTTTCAGTTGAGGGGCTACTGTATAATTTCAGTTATTTAAATCATTTAATAGTTCTGTATTCAAAATTGTATATTTAAAACATTAATCTCCACATGAATTTATTAATTGAATTGCACTCATGCCGCCTCTGAGCCTCATTAAACGTCTGAAAATGTACCTACAAGCCACTTTTGTGTTCTTCTGTCACCTCTGTAGTACAAATTAATTTTTTATTAATACTAAATTCATATAATTGGTAACTTATTTGTCTTATTCTACTTCTTATTACATTTTTTTAAACAGAAATTTTAAAAATCTTATACACATAAATTTTTGAATTTTACAGATGGAAATGATGCAATTGCAAAAAAGAAAATGCCCCTGTAAGTCACTTTAAGGAGTCAAATGTCACCTTGTATTAGGAAGGCTAATTTTTGATTAGAATTTTTGATTATTGATCAGAAGGTGCTCCTAATTAAATTAGGAGGACAAAGCTCCTAAAAAGAAAAGTAAGCACAGAGCCATGTGTAACATATTAGATCCATGCATGAGGTCTTAAAGAGACAGCAGCCTAAATAAACCTGCTGCTGTCTTTCATTATACAGTGAAGACTGTATAATGAAAGACAGTACTGAAAAAATTCAAGTACTGATAATTTAATTTGTATCTTGTTACTATTTTTGTTTGTGCTATTGATTGCCATTAATTTATTTGTTCTTATTTTACTATTTACTAAATTATTCAAAGACATACTTGTCTTTTTTAGTTAAAATAAATTCAATTCTGAGTGCAGGTGATTCTTGGGTGGGGAGGGGGCGTGGTCCATGGGAAATAGTCCTGCCACCACAGCTGGAATAAATCCTAGAGCAAACACTGCATACATTTAATACAATTAGAAAAATGCATTTACAAAGGTAAAAAGAAAAAGCCCTTGTAAATCACTTTGAGTCAAATGTCACCTCGTATTAAGAAGGCTAATTTTTGATCAGAATTTTTTATTATTGATTAGAAGGTGGTCCTAAATTTTTTAAATTAGGAGGAAAAGCGCTCCTAATTACAAGAAGAAAAACCCGGCTCTTAAACTGGGTGTGTGACAGGGATGGCTGTGGAATGGGGTTTGACCGAGGAAAAATTTTCAGTCAGAAGATTTTATTTTATTTATTTATTTATTTATTTATTTATTTTGCTTTAACCAGTGCGGTTCTGTTCGATTCAAAGATTTGAATCGGTCAAACATCGGTTTTTCGGTTCGCGATTTCGTTTGAATCATTTGCGCAGTTCATGCACACAGAGTCATTTGGAGCGGTGAAATAACGCAAAATGAACAAAAAAAAAAACCTGGACAGTGTGGAATATTTACCTACAAACCACTGAAAACTAGACTGAAATGCGCCCTACCCGAGACGAAGATGATCTTTATTAAGATCAACACCTGCAGCTTATGAACGACTCTTCCTAGAAACAGCACACATCACTTACCAAAATTATTGTGATAAAAAACATTAAATGTGTTTTGGAAATGTACCACAGACTGAGTATCATGATAATGATAATGATCAACATTTTAATTCCATATGCTGAAACTGATCTTGAGTATATCAGTACTGTATTGTCAGTACCATGTTTGTTTTATGTATTCTTTACATCACCTTATAAATACATAAACCATTATATAAACACCATGGTACATGAATTTGCTAGCTATTGATTAACATGGTATGGATGTATCATGGACAAACCATCTGATATGTCTAATATTTATTTCCTATTATGGTAATAATACTTCTTTTGCAGATGTTTTTGATCATGTAGCCTATTCAATCTAGCCACATTACTTATTTAATGACTTTTAGGTTGTGATGGAGGACCCACAGCAAAACACATTTTGGATGTCTTCCTAAACCTAAACTTGTCCCAGTTTTTCCTCTTTATACAATTCCTGACATATTATTTTGAGTCTGTAAAGCGGAAAAATAAAAGCATTGTTAAATGTAAACTGTCCATTAATGAACTCACACTACTGTGGGATTGACACACAGTTTATCAGAGCATGTGGCTCTCAACAGAAATACACACATCTTTCACACACAGACCGGACAATAATCATTCAATCACAAGCTGTTCAAATGTGCTTTTTCGCTTAATGATAAAGATGCTTTTATCCAAGCGAGGAGCATCACAAGCAGTGCACAATGCCAAGTGTAATGTATAGGCTAGATTAGAAGAGAACACAACTTTATTGAACTGATTAAATGTATAAATAAATGGGAGTTAAGTGCCTTTGTTTATGATCGTGAATTAGTTGTGTTTGCAGACGTGGTGTGTTCAGCTGTTGTGAGTCTCAGCAGATCGTGTGGAGGACTGCAGCTCCAGAGAGGAGCGGGGAGGGTGAAGGTTTTGGAAACTGTCTCCTTGTGAAGGAGCTATCAGTGTGCTGTGGCAGCTTCAGTCCTGAAGGCCAAGATCAAAACACTGATTTCATGCTGGCAGAAATCGAAATGCAGGGCTACATTCACTCTCTATGCAGTGTGGTTCTCACATTTGTTCTTCCTCGTCACCGTACAGTTCATCCATATTTCCCCATCTGACTGGTTGATCATTATAGCATCCCTTTTTGAGCAGTTCAGCAGACAGATGCTGGTGCACCAAAAGTAAAAAAGCAATATAGGGACAGTGAATGCCAAACATCTGACACTACTGAGTACAGATAAAATCATATTTACCATAGAACAAATTAGTTATTTCTAGAGTACATAAAAAACAATATACATTAAAGTTATTTATAAACTTATTTGTAATAAACACAAGAAGTGATGACATTCTGTATATTGAGCTTTCAGTATTCTTAAGATTAAAAGATTTGCATTGTGAATGATTGCATGCAAACCATGAAGCATTATGGTTCATGAATGATAAAGGAAATGGAAAGGAGAGATGAAAGACAGCAAGATGAGAAAAGTAAAATGATTGAGGAATCATAATACTTAATAATCAATGGCTGAAAACAGAGTTGTTGTTGTTTTAAATATTAATAATTGTAAAATTCACTGAATGGATAAACACACGTTATTTGTTTATTTTATTTACTATGACCCTGATTACAGCTGGATTTACATTATAATATCTGGAGGAAACAAATGTTCTTTACATCTATTGCAGTGATAAATAATGGAAAAAATAGTTAAGCGATATTTCATCATAAAACTTAACATACTGCTGATCTTAACAAAAAAAATCAAGATGTCAAAAAGTTGAATCAGAAGTCATTTTTATTTACAATGTAAACATTCCCCATAAAGAAACAGTGAACAAACAAATATATCTGCTGGCTGACCGTAATGCGGAAACAACACATGAAATCTCAAAAAAATTTGAATTACAGCCATGAAAAAACAACAGTAACTTCACTAACAATAATAGCAGAGAATAATAATTTTCCATCCGTTCTGCAGCGGTTTGAGTTTTCAGAGATGATAAGCAGAAACAGAAGCACCCCAGTGTTTTAGACCGACTCTCTGTGTAAAGTGCACAGTTCTGTAAAGAATAAGCTCACTTTCACTTCCATATCATCAAACTCACACATACTAAGTGAGCAAAGAAACCACCAAGTAAATGTGTACAGCGGGTTTAGCAGCAGTCTATCATGAGGTGCATGATGGGAAGACGCTCTTCACAGCATCACAGGAAACCCGTTTCAGCTCAAGAGGCGAGGCCAAGCAGGAAGCCACCAACAAATCCACTTGAAACGACAATGTTCTTCTTCACAAATTCAGTGGCCTGAAAAACATGGAGGTTTATGAGGTTTAACTACTCATAACCAAAAGAGGGCACTGCTACATGCAGATACTAGCTATGTTTCCATCCAAAGATTTGAATTTAAATTATGCACAAAACTGGAATATCGCATAAAACATATGCGAATAAAGGACCGTTTCCATCCAATGAGTCAAAGAGAACAAAATCGTCACTTCCTGGTAAACTGTGGCACTAAATATCACTAAGAATATAGGAGAAGCCATTGAATATAATAATTTTCATATATGATATAAATTACTTGCGCCTCAGAGAGAGCAGACGTAACACAATAAATGCTGTCACTGCGTTCGGAGGATGCTGCTGTTTGGGAACACAGTCGTGTAAGACAATTATACAGAAATACTTTGATGACAGACTTTGCTCAGGCTTTTCAGAGTGACTACAACAACTTATAGATGCTGTGAACGAGATCGGTCAGCTGGTTAGTCAAGTTATCCCGTCTCATAGCGCAAAGTCACATGACTTTTTTGATGCGCATGGAGGAATTTATTCGGTAAATGTGTTTCCATTGTAGTTTATGCGCATTTTTTCTTATCGGATAAAAAGTTTATCCTACTCAGTTGTGCGCATAATTTTTTTATGCGCATTTTCCGAATTTATGCGCATCTTGGCGTTTCCAACCAGCAAATTTTTTATGCGATAGTCCAAAATGCGCATAAAAATAGGTTGATGGAAACATAGCTACTTGTTGTGCAAATGAATTGTATAACTACTGTATGGTGTTGGAACTAAAATAAAAACAGACTAAATGAAGGAAATCCATTATAAAGTCTTGGATTTATTTCTATAATGAATGTCCTAGTCACAAAACATTCATTCACCTCCTCAATAAACGTGTTGATCTCAGGTGCGGCTTTATTGCCTTTTTTCTTCAGACCTCTTTTTGCTTTGTTAACATCTTTCTCCACTTTCTTCCAGTCAACTTGAACGTAGCCGCTGTGATTGGCTATCTGCAAGACAGTAAAACCTTTCAAGTCACATTGTGCCACAATAACATAATGAACGGTTTATTGTTGTGCACAGTTTCATGGTTCTGGCCTGTAGCAGCAGAAATCCTCCTCCGACGGCCGTAGCGGCGACCTTCCCCACCCGCTGGAACAGATATCCCGCACACCTGCGGAGGAACGCAGTTCATGAGAACTAAAGTACATCCAGAACAAGAGGTTTAATAACTGATCATGAAGAACGACTGTAAATGTACCAGCCTGTCGCGCCGCCCATCATGATCTGAGTGGCCACAGAGTATTTCTCAGCGATGGGGCCGCAGCTGCTCCCGAACACAGTGCTCCACCACTGCTGCGATCGGGCGTATGTGGTCAGATCCAGCATCTCATACGCCTCGTCCTCATCGTCCGGTCCTGAAGACGCCGCTGCTGGGAGGAGACGAGAACAGCGGGTCAGATAAAGCAAACTGAAGTATTACATGGAGTGCAACACAGCAGTGTAGCCGTATGTCATCATAATAATTTTGGAGCACTGTGCACAAGAACAGTTTTTCCCAGGCCATATCCCACCTGAAGAACACATAACACACCTCAGTGCTGGACATCTGTGTACAACTCAACAAACCTTCAGTGTTTAGCACACATGCACATTCACAGTTTTGTCTGGACATTTTTCCTTTTTCTGTATATTTTTATTACTACTGTTATTTATAATTTATTTTATTCTCTTTAATATTAGTGTTTTATTACCTTAACTTTATGTATGTTTGCACTATGTTTGTACTTTTTGTACCGGAAGCTCCTAACACCAAGACAAATTCCTTGTGTGTGTGTGTGTGTGTGTGTGTGTGTGTGTGTGTGTGTGTGTGTGTGTGTGTGAACACACACGGCAATAAAGCTCTTTCTGATTCTGATTCTAATATATGTATATGGCTCCAATATTTGTGACCCTGGAGTACAAAAGCAGTCATAAGTAGCACAGGTATATTTGTAGCAATAGCCAACAATACACTGTATGGGTCAAAATTATCCATTTTTCTTTTATGCCAAAAATCATTAGGATATTAAGATCATGTTCCATGAAGATATTTTGTAAATTTCCTACCGTAAATATATCAAAACTTAATTTTTGATTAGTAATATGCATTGCCAAGAACTTCATTTGGACAACTTTAAAGGTGATTTTCTCAATATCTTGATTTTTTTGCACCCTCAGATTCCAGATTTTCAAATAGTTGTATCTCAGCCAAATATTGTCCTATCCTAACAAACCACACATCAATGGAAAGATTATTTATTCAGCTTTCAGATGATGTATAAATCCAATTTTGTGGTCCAGGGTAACATTTTAACTATAGTGTTAGCCTATTAAAAACAAACAATCCTTGATAAGAAGATGATTTTCGGGTGAAATGTGACCAGGACATGTTTTCACTCAACAGAACTAGTCCATAGGAGACACTGACAAAACTGAAACGAGCTCGTAATTCTCAGTTTTTGAGTTTAAGCAGCGAGTGTCATTCATTTAACGGGCTCTGTGTGACACGTGACACATTAGAGAGTAAAAACGGCCGCGAAAGACTTGATTCTCATAAATGCGACGGCAAACTCGCTCACCTCTGCTGTGTTGTTGTTCCGCCATTTTGGGAGCGGCGTGTGACGTCACGGCGTCAGGTGATGTTGACAGCTGTGAGCGTAAGCCCCGCCTACAGCCACGTCAATGTTTCAAATATTATACAGTGTGTCCGCTTATAATTACTGCGATTACACAAACACAGATGTACGTATCTCCTGTGCTTAAACACCGAATTGTTCGCTCTGAACACAAGCTAGTGAAGGGTTTGTTTTCCTTCATTCTCATATGAAGGCTTATGTTTTCAATGCATTTCATAGCAAACGCACAGCACTAAACAAACGAACGAGACTGAAGGCGTTTCTTAAAGGAGACGGCTGAGATTTTGGTAACTAGCTGCTTTCTAACTGTGACACTCTTTCAGTTTACTGCGTCCAAATGAACATCAGAGGAAAACAAAATAGCGAAAGGATTGGGTTTGAGTTTAACCCTCAGCTGCAGGGCTGTCAGTCAGTTTATGAAGCCACGCCTCTCTATTTGCATTTCATAACAGCGCTGACGAGCCGCGCGGACGCGATGTTTTGGGGAATCGCGTTTGCGCCGCCGAACTTTTCCACGCATCGCGTGAAACTCTCGCGCGTTCTGGGTCCAGCGATCGTTACAGGAAACTAAATGACCTCAAGGACTGGACCACAACATTTTGGGACGAGGCCAGTGACGCGCCTGCGTTCCGCGCAGCGATTGGCTGCGGAGCCCGAGGGGGCGTGGCGACGGCGTGGGTTCGTCTGTGTGACACAATTACAACAACTTTAATCTGCTGGCGAGCGCAACTTTGAGATTGTTTTAATACGTTCCGCTGTTTTAAGTGTGCAGGGCCGCACGCCACGCGTCAGCCGCCGCGTCACAGTGTATTCCTACTAAACAATGTGAGACGACGCGCCGCTGGAGGGCCAGCTCACTTCACTCGGGGCTTTAGACTCTGGAGCGCGTTTTCCTGGAGAAAAGTTTGCGTTTATTGTGGCTTTTGGACGCACGGAGCTCGATTTCGCGGCGCGATTCCATGAGATCGTGCCGAGTGTCGCTCGCCGTCGCCGCCGCTGGTGATGAGGAGAAGAAAATGGCGGCGGGAAAAGCGAGCGAACCCGAGGAGGACTCACCGCGGCTGAACGCGCAGGAGAGCGACGCTCTGGCCCGCGTCGACAGGTCTGAACCGGAGCCCGCGGGCGTCTTTTCAGCGCGTTTCTTTCTTTCTGGCTGTGAGATGTGTGAGTTGATCGCGAGCTGTGTGTGTGTGTGTGTGTGTGTGTGTGTGTCTCGTTCGCAGCTCTCTGTTCGGAGACCAGCGGCTTCATGAAGATGGCGCCAGCATGAAGGCCCTGCTCGTAAAGGTAAGAATGCGTGTTTAAACCGACGCATCGCACGCTTCGCGGCGCAAAATGACAGCGAGGGCCAGGCTTTCGGAGCCCGAGGCTGGGCGTGAGTGCTGCGCGATCGGCGACGCGCGCGTCCTTATTTTCTCCTCAGAGCTCCGCGGCTAAGTTAACCGTTGGGCTAACGCGCTCCGTTTGACCCGTTTGTTGCTGCTTATTCGCGATTCTGTCCTCTGATTACACGAGCGTCGTGCAGAAACCGTGGCAGCGCGGAGAACTCTGTCAGCGCCGCTGGAGCTCAGGCTCGGCTCGCTAACTCCGGTAAACGCGGCGCGTCGCTAGCCTTCTCTGAGTGTGTGTGTGTGTGTGTGTGTGTGTGTTTGTTCTGTAGCTTGTTTGTCATCAGTGCGGACATGCGGGTGTCAGGCAGGCTGCTGAGCTGCAGCTCGGGTGTTTTCACGGTGAGCTCTCGGGCTTTATTTCTCTCGGTGATTGAGAGCGGATCGCGTCTGTCAGAGCGACGCTCGCGCTCGGTGTTACTCGGAGACGGTGATTTGTGTGCGGTGCTAATGGCTGCTTGGGTCGGCCCAAGATGGCGGGGTGGGGAGGGGTGAGAGCTAGCGCGTTATAATGCAGAAACAGACGCGAATAACGCTGCAGAAAGTGCAGCTAGCATTGCTACAGCCTTCCATTCGGAGCCCGTGAAGGCTTGTGGGTAACCGGCCTCGTGTGAGAACACCTCCCTGTGCTGAGACCTGTAGTGAACACTAGAGAGGGAACAAAGACTGAGTGCTGTCTGCAGCTGATCTCAGGCTCCTGGTCCAGTTAGAAACCCGCAGCACCCTGTCCAGTGTGTCTGGACTTCATTACACTGGAGCTGCTGACCGCACTTTCACTCTTGTATCGATCTCTGATGTCATGATAGATGCTTTCTGTCCTTTAGGTACAGTGATTGAGCTGTGTGTATCTGGTCTATGATATTTGGCAGATATAACGATTGTAGTTCTGCTTTATATCGTGTATCTGCTTTTATGCATGCGGCCCTTGACCTCTGGTGATTGGTGTCAGCATTGACAGGATAGTTCACTAAAAAAATCCTTCTGTGACACTCTTTCGTTCTTCAGTGGAAATCACAAGAAGATATTTTGAGAAAATGGCTCTGTTTTCTTGGAACATACAATGAAGGTCCATCAGGTCCAATTTTGTTTGGCATTGTCTGGACAAAAACAGTTCAAATGTTCATCGAAATATGTAAACGATGGCGGAATGATTGTTTCTGGATCAATCATCTTCATCTTCATCGGCAGTATTGAGTCGTCAGGTGTCGCTTTCCCATCCTGACATTTCCACCATTGCGTGGTTCTATCTGCAGTAGCTACATTAATTTAAATTGGAGTGGTTGTTTATAATCTGCTGTATCTGGCTGGGTTGTTTGTCTGAATGTTTGCGCTGTGAGTGAAACACAGTTGAGCTGATTTGTAGTTCACTAGAACGCCGTCCAGATGAAGGTGAAGTATCTGTGGTTTCTTTTTGCTTTGTGTACATCACTGATGTTGGTGTGATACGTGCTGTTGTTTATTTTAACTTGCGTCTCTTGATCTGAATTGTATTTCCATGTGAATGTGTGCTGGACTGATCAATAACCCAGTTTATCGATTTCAGTCATACATGCACAGCTATTGATCAAATGTTCATGGCCCTCCATCTCAGATCTTTATAATGTTATGATCTGCAGTATATGTTCATGTAGGCTTGAATGCGGATGGTTTAAGTTAGCTTGTGATCTGTTACTTATTTAAATTTTTCAGTTGTCTGTATAATGTGTCAAATGGAGATGTCAGATTTTCTTGTTTCTGTGTTAGCGATAGAGAATAAAGAAAAACCTTGAAGAGCATAAAAGCCAAATTAAAGACATGAGGGGAACCACATCTGAAAGGTTGTTAGGGCTGAATGAAGCCTGAATTCGCTCCTGTACAGCAGATGGTGCTGCTCGAACGCGGAGCGATGGGCGAGAGAAACGCAGTGATGCTGATCGAGCAGCTCTCCTGTATTAACTTTATGTCTGAACTGCATGAAGTATGACATTTTCATGCTCAAACTGCTCTCTGTTTTAGACAGATGTGAATAGGAGTTTCATAGCACCAAAAATGAGCACAGAATGTGATGCGCAAACAGATGTTAATGCAGCGTTCTTGTGTACAGCGTCTCTGTACTGTTAAGATGTGGCTCTTTTAGGGTTTGGATCATTGGTGTTCTTATTGCAGGTGTCATGTCTTTCGTTAAATAATTGTTGACAGGTTTGTATTGTTTGGTGTTTTTGTTTGCATTTAGTTCTTCAAAATAACAAAAAGTTTGGCACATTGTTGCTCCCCAAAACACTTAATGAGCTCACCAAAATATAACATGTATACTTTGAACAGTGTGAACTTTATGCATTTATGATCTATATTTTGGTTGTGCTCCTGATTCTCATTAGTTTGGATGAGCATATGTAGTTCTTAAACCCGTTTTTACTACCTGCCGAACACCTAAGAGGTTGAAATGTTGATTGAATGCTAAGACATTACTTGTAGACGCATGCCGTTCTCTGCTTTTGTTGTGATTGGTGTTATTTTGTCAGCAGTGCACCTGCTCTAATTGTTTCAGACGTGTGCAGAACGGTTTTCTTGTGGTCATCGGGCTCATAGGAGGAAACTAGGAGTGTCCTGCCAAAGCAGCTTGAGGTCAGCCGGTGACTCGCAGGGGGGTCACACAGTGATGTCCTGTAGTGTCTGTGCTGAGCAAAACCAAAATAACAGCCGTATGGATCTCTCCATACAGACGCCGAACACGTGACCACGCTGCGTCATCCTCCACGTTTCTCTCATTACTGCTGCGATATGGAAGCTGGTTAGAGATCGTTAGTGCTTGTTTAACATCAGAGATCCTCGCTGTCTGAAGCGGGTCGCTGTGCTCTTGGGCCGGTTTGGGGTTTAGCGGGGCTTGAACGTGCGTTTGTAGGTGAAGGACTCATGCACAGTGTTTTATATCTGGTGGGACCGCGAGCCAAACGTGATGTCATGTCATGTTCATATTCACTGCTTAAAGGGACAGTTCACCCAAAAATTAACGTTCTGTCATTATTCACTCGCTCTCATGTTATGATTTTATGTTTTCTGTGGAACACAAAGTAGATATTTTGAAGTGTTTTTGTTGTTTGGTTCTCAACATTCATCAAAGCATCTTCTATATTTTGTTGTACAGAGGAATACAATACATCTTTGTCAGCCATGGTTGAAATTTGTCTTTGACAGAAAGTAAGTCATGAAGGTTTGATCGGCATGAGGGTTAGATTAAATGGGTTAAATGATGTCAGAATGATCTTTTTTTGGGGGGAGGGGTTCATTTTGGGGTGGAGTATCTCTTTAACCTAGTTAGCAAAATGCAGGTGTATCTCATACTCTTGTGCATTACTCAGACTAATTGAAACGCTAGTGTTTATTTGCTGTAATGTACACATTCTCTCCATCTGTGATATTGGCTCAATCTATTAATCGATTTAGCTGTTTTTGAGATCATAAGCATCTGCTGAGCACTAGGCTATGTCTAAAACACAAGCGTAACCTGCTAACCCGTGTCACTTACAAAATATGGAGACAGGCCTGTTGATGTCTGTTTTTTCCAGTGAATTAAATATTGTGTAAAGTAAGCTTGTTTCAGTCAAGCTGATTTCGTTTCTGATTGTAGAAAAACCACTGGCTGACATTACACTCACAGCTGTTTTCAGATCTTTAATATGGCTTTAATGGTGTCATAGCATTCTTCTGTGTTTGTGAATGTCCAGATGTCCAGATGAATGTCCTGTTGTTCATGGATGTTGAGTGTTAAAACTCTTCTTAGGAAATAACCGAACGCCTGCCGGTTCAGTGAATGTTATTTCATCTGACACTCAGTTACTCGTTCATGTGTGCGATTTATGGGCTGGATCGGTGATTCCAAGCGGCTCTGATTCGGCCGTCTCCAGCACTGGGTTCGTGAAGAGAGGACTTTGTGTCCTAAACATCATCTATAGAATTTCCCAGAGCTGAAGAAAGTGTTTGAGTGAGAAGGAAATCTGAGCAGGTTAATCGTTGACGGATCGTGATTCTCGTTCTCGTGGGTCCTGGTGAATGATGATGGTGAACTATAGAAACAGCGTTTGCAGTTTCATGTTTGTTTACTTGGAGGTTGAAAATGATTGACAGGCCGATGATTGGTCAGCTGTGAGTGTGGCGTTCTTAACTTTTTCAAGACAGATCGCTAGTCTAAAGGGACTTTGTTATCCTGGTTTACTGATGTCTTGTGAAATAGTGAATCTTTTCTGCTGAGAATATAAACAAATGTTAACCTCATTTGTTTAGTTTTTCTTAAGACATAAATGTTTGTATTTACATGTAACTATTCAAATTTTTATTTGAGCATGATGTATTCATAATTTTGTTTTTTGTTTCTATTGTGTGCGTGTAATGGTAATGTTGAATATGTTCTTCACTCAGGCTGTTCGCTGCTACGAGTCTCTCATCCTGAAAGCTGAAGGAAAAGTGGATCCCGAGTTCTTCTGCCAGCTGGGTCATTTCAACCTCTTACTGGAAGAGTATCCGAAAGGTGAAGAAGCTCTTCACACACCGCATGCTCTGTTCTGATCCACTAACATGACCAAACGCTTCACATAACATGCGTGTCTTTTTGTGTTGCAGCATTATCGGCATACCAGCGGTACTACAGTTTACAATCAGACTACTGGAAGGTGAGCAGCCAATGATGATGAACTCAAACATGTATGTGTGTGTGTGTGTGTGTGTGTGTGTGCACTTGTACAGCTATCTTTGTGAGGGCCGGTTTGAGTTTTAGAGCATCGGAGTGAGGACAAAATTGTAAAGTGAGGACATTTTGGCCGGTCCTCACTTTCTGAGAGCCCTTTAAAGGCCTGTTTGAGGGTCAAGACTTGGTTTTAGGGGTCAGGTTATAATTGGGTCAAGGGTAGGTTTAGGGTAAGGGTTTGGGTGAGGCACTTAGTTCTGATGGGTAGGGTTAGGGTAAGGAGCTAGAGATTGCATTGTGTCAATCAATGTCTTCACAAAGATAACTATACTGAGTGCTCAGGACGTTGATGTGGTCCTCACTCAGGTCCTGTGATCAGATTGTTTAGTTTAGCTAGTTTACTGTAGTTGATGATCATCTGAACGCTGTTAGAGGACAGTTTGTGTATGCTGTCTGTACATCATCACAATTAAAGTGTGTGAGCATCATAGGAAAGGAAGTGAACTCAGACTGGAGAAAGGAGGGTTAAATATAAGTTCTGCTTAGATATTGGTTTTCTCTTTATGATTCCAGAGATGGTTATGTTAAAGTGATTATTCTGTGCGTATTGATTGTCAGTTATAGTGGGATCTTCCTGTGTGGTTTTCATCACGTCTCAGGTGGTTTTCACTGACTGATCCGGTCGATCTCGTTGAATGTGGATGTCTGATTATTTTTGCTCTGAATCTTTTCCTCTAGAATGCTGCCTTTCTGTACGGCCTCGGGATGGTTTACTTCCATTACAATGCATTTCAGTGGTGAGTATCTTCACACAGTAATGTGATGAGAAACGCACCGTTTGTCGTTCTCGTTTTGGCCGCTCGTGTAACGATGTTAACGGGCTCAGATGGGCATCAGGGGGTGGGTGGACGGTTTCCATGGCGATAATCAGGCCCCTCCGCACACGCATGTAGGCTGATTCTGGGAGATTCCTCACGTTTCCTCATATTTTAATCCACACACGCCGAGGGGTTCAGATTCAGTCTTGTTCAGTAGCACCGTCACACGTTGTTCAGGAATGAGTTTTTAATTGCAGTTTGTTTGCTCTCAGGGCCATCAAGGCGTTTCAGGAGGTGCTGTACATTGACCCTGGCTTCTCTCGTGCTAAAGAGATTCATCTGCGTCTCGGCCTGATGTTCAAAGTCAACACGGACTACGAGTCCAGCTTAAAGGTACAACATGAGCGTCACGCTGCTTTAAAACACGTCTAGTGTGTGTGCGGTAGCTTTCTCAGTGGTGTTTGTGAATTTCTGTGATTTACATGAAAACAATTTTAACACATCTGCTGTGTGTCCGCAGCACTTTCAGCTGGCGCTCATCGACTCCAATCACTGCACTTTGTCCAAAGCAGAGAGTAAGTACCGCACCGACACTGTTACACACATCTGAGTCAACAAATACTGTGACTGTTATCAGTTTAAACACCAGATTATTAGTGGTGTTAAGTCAGTCCTCAAAAGTACTGATGCTCTTCACACTATAAGCACTAAGTACTGAAGTGTGTGTGTGTGTGTATGTGTGTGCTGCTGTTTACTAAGTGATCAGACAAACCATTTTCACCTGCTGGACCATAAAACAGCTTAAAACCACAGACGACATTGATGTGTGTTAATAGCTTATTTAAACTCTTTAACCTTTAATGCTGCCTTTGACTCTGAATGAAAACACACAGCTCTGTTTACAGCAGTTATCATCATCACTTCATTTTATTCTCAAACTCTTATTGCCTGCGACCGGTTGCCTTGGAAATACCAATAGCAGCGGCCGCTGGCATAGTGTTTGTGATTTTTTTTTTCTCTCTCTCTCTTGCTTGCGCGCGCGCACACACACACACACACACACACACACACACACACACACACAAACACCTCTGTCTGAGCGTGTCATTCACCGGAAAAAGGATGATGTTTTTCATAGGGCTGGACCAGAATATTCGAATATTCGTTTGGTGGGTTGGCATTCGATTTTCAATTTTGAGATTCGAATATCCCCCTTTTTTTTTTTTTTCTCTCGGAACACCTGGCATCTCCCACGAAACGGTTCTCAACTTGTCCGCCTGGCTGAGCATCTGCACCAGCAACAGGCCGTTCACCAGTGAAAGATGTTCGTGCTGACCTATAGCATGCATATATTTCATGAAAAATCTTCTATTGTGAGCGTGCTTGCCGCACATTTACATTTGAAATAACGAACTTAAGCACGCAAAAGACGCAACATGTGAACAGACCTTCTGCTATCACAAGACAGAATGCGATGCATGTGTTTTCTTTGTCAGCTGTCCCGAGATGCGAGAGAAAGTCTTGAATCAGCGTGCAGTAGCTCTTGTAGTGCAGACGAGATGCGCCGATGTGAAGCCGCTTTGAGAGAATGAAAGAGAGAAGACGCGGTACAGCTGAGTCACTCACGCTGTTTCAAATGACTGATTTAATCTGATATTTTGTGTGGATTTATTTACTCATCTAACCTACATGCTATATTCAATAAATGTTTGCAGGAATTTCCCTCATTGTAAACTTGAAAGCTGCGGGAATGAGTAAAACTGTGCGATATACACACAAATTCAGGACCTGATTACATATAACTCTATTATACAGAGATTTGTGAAATAAAATTCCATGACTTTTACAAAACTTTTCCAGGCCTGGAAATTGCTGTTTTAAAATTCCATAGCTTTTCCAGGTTTTTCATGACCGTACGAACCCTATAAAAGCATCTGATGCACGCTTTCAATCACTAAAGATTCCTCTCCCTCCTCTAATCACATGCTGGATCCGTTACCCTGCTTTATTCCGGGACCTCGCAGTTTACAAATTAAGCACTGGGCTACCTTATTAAAAGTATTGCTCTTAACAGTACTGTGTGTTTTGTATCACTAGTGCAGTGTCTGTTCTCGGAGCGTATAAGCCCTGCCCGCGTGAGGCACGCCGCTTCTGGCTCGCGCTGTTCAGTTTATTAAAAGTTTATTAATTCTGAACGTGTCGCGTGTCTGTATTGCACCAAAATGCGACACTGCACTCCCTTGGGTCCGCAGCAACGCACCCGCCACGCGTGAAGTCGATTGGATGAACGGTTCTCGACATAATAAAAATGCAAACAGACAGACAGACGCACAGAGATTCCTGCCTTTATTAGAGAGAAGAATATGTTCAGCCCCCTCCCTCCGAAGCTTCGAATATTCGGTGTTGATTACTACCGAAGCTTTGAAGCTCAAAAAATGGTATTCAGGCCAGCCCTAGTTTTTCAGGCTCTTCTCCATCAGAAACATTTAAATCTCCTGTTCTGAATTTGCTGCTAATTGTTGTCTCTTTTTTTTTGTATTTTTTTTTTTTTTTGTAGTTCAGTTTCACATCGCGCATTTATACGAGATTCAGGTGAGTCCTTCATTAACGTCTCTTTCTTTCACTGACCGCACGTGTTAACTAGTTCTGCTTGTACTTGATGTTAGTGCATGAGATCGTGTTTGTGATGGGGATGCTGGAGCTTACTGTTCAGGTTGTGTTACCATAGCAACAGGAGAGGGGTTGCCGTGGTGTTGCCGAGGCATCCCTCCTCTGAACGTTCAGCACAGAATCACACATCACGCAGACGTCAGCGCAGATGCCGTTAGTGCAGGGTTTTGTTTGAGTCTGTGTTTGTGATGCCAAACCATTGAGTGACGCATGTTTACCGATTAGTTGACTGATGAATGTCCTGTCTGGTTTTGTTGCATCATAGAAGAGATACCGTGCAGCCAAAGAGGCCTATGAGAGTCTCTTGCAGACGGAGGATTTACCTACGCAGGTGAAGGCAGCGACCTTACAGCAGCTGGGTAAGATCATCCAAACACTGACTGGACACACTACACCATTACTTCATTATTTATATTTTCTTTTCTATCTGCTTGTTTTCTTAAAAAAAAAAAAAAAAAAATCTTGCTATGTATACTGCGTTAGGCTAACTGAGACTTGTCATAGCGCTTGCATGTTGTTGCTCTTTTGTTAGTTTTGATTGCTTCTATTGTCCTCATTTGTAAGTCGCTTTGGATAAAAGCATCTGCTAAATGACTAAATGTAAATGTAATGTAAATGCCTCGTAATATAAAGAATTTCAGCTCGACCAGCGCAGGGATGAATTTTATAAATAACCCACTGAATAAAGTTCTCATGTCCATGTAAATCTGCTAAACCTGAGAGCTCGACAGATGCACAGATACCAGGAAAGGATGAGACAAAACAATCCTTAAAGCTGTTTATCTGCAGCAGAATCATCAGTGACTCGTGACCAGCAGTTCATTCACCTGCGAGTCGAGAAGGTCGTTGTTCGCTTTCAAACTGAAATGGTTTTAACAAAAACATGTGCTTGTTCTGCTGTAAATGCATCACTGATGGCTTGCTTTGAGGAACGAGTCTAAAGTGTTTTCTGTGGTAATAAGCGGCAGACCGCAGATTAGTTAAGCTGAGTTTCAGCAGGTATTCTGCATCTGCCGGCTTTATGCGGTTTATTCTGTCTGAAAGTGTCTTTCGATGTCTGTCTGTCAGGCTGGATGCATCATACGGTCGAGCAGCTGGGAGATAAAGCTAATAAGGACAGCTACGCTATCCAGTGTCTCCAGAAATCGCTGGAAGCCGATCCGAACTCCGGCCAGTCCTGGTATTTCCTCGGCAGGTCAGTCACACGTCTGCATCTGCGCACGTGGTCCTGCGTTTGTGATTAGCGCTGTTTATGCAGATGTGGTTTCGTTTGATCTCTGCAGGTGCTACTCCAGTATTGGGAAGGTCCAGGATGCGTTCATTTCATACAGACAGTCAATAGACAAATCAGAGGCCAGCGCAGACACATGGTGCTCGATAGGGTACGTATCTGTCAGATCAGACAAGTTTGAATTGCTCAAAAATTTGCTGATGTTTACACGAAGAGCTCTTCAGTCATCATTACTCACGCTCATGTCACTTTTTATAGGTGAAATTTAATCTTCGGCTATATTCTATGCATTAACAGTTCAATAATAGTTAACCCTTTTAGTTTTAATAACAGTTTTAGTCTGGTTAATCCCGTATGTATGTAGGATGCGTTAATTAACCTAAAACAAAAGCAGCAGAATTTCATCATAGAAATATCAGCATCTGCAGCAAAAATTCATATTTTTGCTCAGTTTGAGTCTCTGAATAAAAGTGAGCTAGGTTTTTTCTATAAAAGCTGATTAAAATATGATATTTGCATTGCATTATGTTTGGATCATACTAATTAAGCGTTTTTTTTGTTTGTTTGTTTTTGTTATATTTTCATAATTAGCAAGTTTTATAGTAATTTATACCGAATAACAGCTTAAATGTGGGTCTGTTGCTAGTGCAGTGCATGAGTAGTGTGATTCTTTCAGTAATAACACGACATGAGGACGAGTAACTGGTGACGCAACTGTTGTCTGCTGATAGCATTACGTCTCGTTTTCTCTGGTAGCGTGCTGTATCAGCAGCAGAATCAGCCCATGGACGCGCTGCAGGCCTACATCTGCGCCGTTCAGCTGGATCACAGTCACGCCGCGGCCTGGATGGATCTGGGCACGCTCTACGAGTCCTGCAACCAGCCGCAGGACGCCATCAAGTGCTACATCAACGCCACGCGCAGCAAAGCCTGCAGCAACACAGCGGCGCTGGCGGCCCGCATCAAATACCTGCAGGTGAGAGCCGATCGAGCCAGAGCGAGCCGATGGTCTGTGTGTGGGTCTCGCTACGTGTTGCATTTGTTCTGAATATGTTCAGTTAATTTGTCACAATCAGATTTCTTTCACCTTCATTCTTCGTTTGTATGCGTGAGTCACTGGAGCTAGAAATACTGTGCACTGATTCAGCTGAGGCCAGACTGGTTTGGCATCAGGCCGCACTGCTCTGTGTTTGAACTGTTCCGCCGCACCACCTCAGATGGCTGTTTACATGTCTTTTTCACGCGTTTTCATCCTAGGCTCAGTTCTGTAACCTCCAACACAATAGTCTACAGAGTAAAAGTAAAATGCTTCCTAGTATTGAGGAAGCCTGGAGCCTCCCAATCCCAGCAGAGCTAACGTCCAGACAGGGTGTCCAGATCACAGGCCAGCAGGTGAGACCAGATAGACACACACGCTTTGGCATCTCACCTTTAGAAATGCCCCTCTGTCACACACACACACGGCTCATCTGGTGAAACCACGCTCCTGCTCGCTTACTCATCTGCTCGATGTGGCACCATAACCATTGGATTGAACAAAGTGTGTGTCGGGATTGGAAGTATTTTGGGAATCGTTCGGTTAAAACATTTTCAGAAAGCATCTGTTGAGTCGATCAGTAGCGTGGTTTCTATTGCGTGAGCTTCAGTAGTGTAGCTCTGCACAATCACACCTGGGTCAAAAACGAGTTGACGCCATTTCAGTGTCAATTGGCTGCAGGTTCAACAGGAGCACAGGTGCCTCGTCTTGCCGTTTTTCACCCAGAGTTGTGTTTGTGCTGTAGTTTCAGTCCTGTAGTCATTGTGCCCTCTAGTGTTGCAGTTCCACACCAAACACTGACGCAGTCCGGCTGTAGTAGTTACTAGTTGAGTGAGTGTGTGTGTGTGTGTGTGTGTGTTCATGACGGTAAAATGAGACGTGTTTTTCTCTCTCATTGATACTGATGCTCTCGCTCATAATGTTTTATTTGTTTCTGCATCGTTTCTCTCAGAGTTCAGTTGTTGTTTTGAGGGGGGGGGCAGCATGTATGTACGTATTGTGTATATTAAAAAGATGTGGCACATTGATAGGGCCGCGTCTCTCACCCTCCAGCGCCACCAACAGTTCAATTTCACACATATGTTTTGTGCAATAACTTGAATGACCGAGAAACAGAAGATCTTCAATTTGGTGCCATATGATCCTGATGGAGACAACAGAAAAAGAATGTGAGGCTGTGTCTTTGCAGCACTTGACCTGATATCTGTATTATTGAAACGATGCCCTGCGCGTAGTCCGATTATTCCAAACTATTTTTGGTCAGTCACTTCATGTGTTTTACTCTAACAACATAAAACAGGCTAATCAAACAGGGTTTGTTTACTACTTTTTTCTTTGTGGAAACAGTTTTCAACTGAATGTGATCTGAACTAATTGACCCTGTGAACCTGACAAAATAACCTCAAACGTGAGCTACACTTAAGCTGTAAATATTGAATATCATGATGTACTCCTAACATTTGAGGTACGTCTGAGAATCTGCACCAGCCACTGGTCTGTTCCTCACCTGACCGCTGTCTTTAGTGGAGGAATATGATTTAACTTTTACATGCATTGGCTGAGGAGATTCAGAGTTTGATATGGTCATTGTCAGCTGTCTGTGTCATAGTGTTTGTTTCAGCGTCACAAACTGAAACGCACTCTCATTGACTGGTGTAGATGTTCTCCGTCTGTCTGTCTCCTCACGTGTCTGCGGTCTCTCCCAGGCGTGTAAACCTCAGCCCGGGTCATCAGGTGGGGCTCATGGCTCCGGTCAGTCGCTGCCTCCCCATGCGAGTCCGCTGGATCAGGCTGACGATCAGTCCAGTCCAGCCAAGAGGAAGAGGACCGCCAGCCCTGCCAAGGTTTGTGCTCCGTTTCCTCCGGTCAGCACTGATGTAATGACAGCGGTAATAATCACATCTGTGTCTCTACAGAGTTCTACAGAGTCTTGGACCAACAGTTCAGCACAGCCACCAACTCCAAACTGGTACCTGTCTCCTCAGAAGCTGCAGGTGAGGGCAAGATGAACACCTCATGATGATTGTGAATAGGGATGCACAATATTATCAGAACGTTATCGGAGTTGGTCCAATAAAGGCTTAAAATGTAAACAATCCGCATTGGCTGATTTGAAAAGAATATACCAATATGCCTTACAGATAACACGTGTGATAGTGATAAGATCACGTCAGCAGTGTGGTCATCCTTTAAGCAAACTTTTGCCTGAATGATGATTAGATTCACTGTTTTGGATCGCCGCATTTAATTTGAGAATGCACGTACAGAACGACGCGTCCGGTGTGCGAGAGAGTCAACATTTTAATTTAAAGGTCAGAAGCTATAGCTTACATGAATATAAGTTGCAAACATGACGCTTGAAAATTAAATAATGTAATATATACAGATTTATTGAGTAATATGTATTTTATTTTTTTCAAATGGATTATGAAAACTTAAATATAAGGAGCTCTAAAAGATTTTTTGAATTTTTACAGCTCTTTTGCTTTAGGCCATCTATTAATGTTAAATCCACAAATAAAATGTTAAGGTTTCAACCGCATCTGTCTGAGAAAAAAAAAAAAAAACATGGCGGAGATTGATTTTATTACAGTTATTTTCAAAGGCTTTCAATGTACTCTCATTAAAAGAAGAACTTTAATAAAGTTTATTACTTCTAACAAAAGTTTTTGGTCAAATCTAACCAAAATTAAAAAACCAAAATCTAACCAAAATTTGTTTATAATTTCTAAACAGGAGAGACTTGCTGTTGTTTCAAAACAAAGTTATCGGCGTTGGCTATCGACCAAAATGATTTGAAAAAAATCGGCATATCGGATATTGACAATAATCTAATAATATCCCTAATTGTGAGTTTGCGCATCGGCTTGCTGGCTATATCCGTGGCGATGCGTGTAGTATTAGCGCTGTCATATCTGACTATTACATGTCATATAGCCTATAACACTCTCACACGTTTGTTTTTTAACATTTTGGGAGGAGTAAAATGTACATATATGGTTTCAACAACCAGATGCGTTTACACTTGTACAGTTTCGTTTGGAATGCATCCCAGACATAAGTGGTTTGAACGATCGGATTTAAATCGGTCTCAAGCGTTTCAAAGTCGGAGGACTAGTCTTTTCACGATCGGACAGCTGTGCGACCAGAGAAAACGCATGAAGTGACCAGGTGTAAACAGGCCACCCAGAGGAAAGGCTCTCTGCTCTTTCTCTCCCTCAGTTCACATGCGTGCTATCACAAGCACAGCAGTCATTTACATCACTCATAAATCACATGAACCGATCAAATACGGCTTTGGCGGGACAAAAAATCGTTTTGGCAGCCACCAAAACTTTTTCAATACAGGAAACACCCTGGTTTGATTAGGGCTGTACAGTGCACAAAAAATCGATCTGAATAAATGTATAAAAATACACAAGATTGCTTGAAGAACACAGATAAACCATATATTTTGTGCAATCGTATGTTTATTGCCTTCAAGTTTCATCAGTTAAAATTTCTCAATCTCCGTTGTGCGTTTTATTCAGCGACAAAGGTATCCAGTTGTCCATATTAGGGATTTCAGTGGTTTTGCTCCTAGTATGAAATAAACAGTCATTACATTACGTGTGTACTCAGTAATGTTCACAACACCCTATTTTGGGTAAAAATAGGAAAGATAATACTTTTCTCTGAAGAAACAGGATTCCCGGAATTATCGTCATGGATTTTATCTCAATAAATACTAGAAATATCGTGATCTATTTTTAAGCCCATATCCCCCATCCCTATTCAGCAGGCTTCATGTAGGTTTAGACCAGCGGTGTCCAATCCTGCTCCTGGAGTTCTAGCGATCCTGAAGACCTTGATTGGCTGCTTCAGGTGTGTTTGATTAGGGCTGCAGCTGAACTCGGCTGGAAGGAGCAGGTTTGGACGCCCCTGGTTTAGATGGTGGTTTGTTGGTTGTTCAGACTCTCAGGGTCTTGGCAGTGACCGATGATCTGCTTCTCACACTGAAGATCTTCCATTATTGAGCTGTTTCGGGTTGACCATCTTTATTGTGAACGCTGATGATTATTTTCAGTGGTTTAATCGGTCGGTCACTCTTTTTGTCCACTCAGTTGCTGGAACAGTTGCGAGCCAACCGGGCGAGTCTGAAGCCTGTCCAGCTGCAAATGTTGGAGCAGTTGGAGGCTCAGCTGTCAGCCATGCACCTGCACCAGCAACAGGTACATCAGAACCAGGACTCACGAAACCGGCTAAAGAAAAAAGGTTGAATCGTTAGAAGATGATTTGAGAATCTGAACCTTCCTGGGATGCATCTTCTGATTATAAAGGTGTCTGTTTCTCGACCCTTAAATTTACTGTTGGTTGTAATTTTTACCTGCAGATGAGGCAAAACTCTTCTGGGCAGATACGACCCAGCCTCCCCAACGGCCCCTCAGGCGACTCCTCACTGCCTGCTCACCCTGTTCCTCGCGGCCCGGCCTTTAGACCATCTTGCATCGCTCAGCCGTTGGCCAACGGGCCGCTGCCTCCCAGTCCTGGTCCTGGACCCCACACCGGCCCACAAACCCCTTCAGTCGGCAATAATCACACGCCAGGAACCAGAGCGAACAGAGACGTGCCTTACCTGCACCCCAACGCACTACCTCACAACTGCACAAGCCCAGGAGACACATGGAAGAGCCAGCATCTCAACTCCGCTCAGGTCCGCTGCTGCTTTCCATAAACATTTTAACTCAAAACTGAGAGTTCAGCACAATATAGAGCGAATAAGTGGTCATGACCTCGACTCATTCTGTACTGACCGTTCACACCTCAGACAGAGAGGAACGTTGAGATTTTCAGAGACATTGATCCATATGTGTCTTTAGTGCGAAAATATCTCATCTAATGTGCTTTAGCTTCAGCATTTAGAAAAGAAAAAAGACAACTCCTGAGCGTTAAAGAGTCATGAAACCCCGTTTCAGCACCGGTTAGTTCTCACCACAGTTCTAAAAAAGTGGGTGTGGAGCGCTGCGGAGGGGAGACAGACAACACACAGCTTTGGTTTCAGACAGTTTCATTTCGCCTCCATTTAAGTTAAATACAAATAAATGCACAGCCATTTGCACTTTGCATCGAAAACATATATATGAACGCGCTGTTGCACCTAACCCTAACTTTTAAGGCTTATTTTGCGGCATTTATGTAAACCTTTTGATTGGTTGCATTAAGCAGCTGTAAAAACCGGTTACACTTAGAGCCCCTGCACAGGCCTCAAATTTAGGCCCTGGCCCGAGACGCTCAGGCCCTAGCCCGGCCCGTGTCCGACGGCTTATCAGAATTACCGACCCGACTGTTTCGGCTATTAAAATAGTTCAGTTTTGTATGTAATGGCAAAATGATTATATTTCGTTTCGTTTTTTTATTAAGTTAATTTAGAAAAAAGTTTGGAGCATTTTTGTTCGTTAAATATAAGTTTTTGTTTTTTAAAGTAATGACCAAGCGGCCAGCGGCATACAGTGAGCTGATCATAGCCTGTGTTTGATCAATTTAGCCTTCTCAAATCATCACAACTTGCCTAAAATAAAATCTATAGATATACTAAAACAGTTCAAGCATATAACAATGTTTAAACGTTAAACTTGCGCTATAATAATAATGTGCGCTAGCCTATATCCAAGTTTTTGCGGAGAGTGGAAGCTAAAGCGCGCTCTGCAGGCCATGGAGGCACCAGCTAAACACTTTTTTTTTTCAGTGGAAACAACTTAAAATAGCCTCCGCCGTCATTTTTATTTATTTATTTTTTTCTGATAAAGGTAAGATACATCATTCAGAACTGTAAAGGGTCTACTTTTATTTGTGTGCACTCACAATATCAACAAAATGTTGTGCTTTTTTAAAACAAAGAAAACAAACATGATGCGCTTTCTGCCGTCTCGTGTTGAACAGGAGCGCTTCAAAAAAATTAACCGAAGCTGAGCGAATACATGCCTCTCAGACATGATAAATATATCTATAGAAAGCTTTAAATTATCACTTAATGAAATAAAAAAATCGAAAAGAAAAACTCTTTTATTATAATCTTAATCATAATCAATAAAGATGCATTTCTCTCTAAAGGCATGTCTAATGAGGAGACGGCGAGTCAGGATCAGCAACTTCATCCTTGCAACACGGACTCAGAAAACATTAGTTTATTAGTAAATAATTCAAATATCTCCTTACTATTTCCCGCGGACACATTTATGGTTATGTTTGCCTAAAGCTTTAGCCTATTGCATGCATTTGAATGCAGAACTCTTCAGCTGCGCTGAAGTCACTTGCGCTCGCTGCTGCTGTGGACACTAAACACCATCGAGCAGCTCTCAGTCGCGGCAGCACGGTCTCGTGTTGTTTCCACCAGCGCGGCAATTTTTTTTTTTTCATCACTAATTGATGGCGGTCTAAAATATAAAAATAAGGAGAAACCTAAAACAGGCCCGAGGCCCGGCCCACGTCTGAACTACGATGTGAAAATTGGCCCAAAGCCCGGTCCTAGGGGCGTAAAAAAGTCGGGGCCCGTTGGGCCCGGGCCGAAATGCAGGGCTCTAGTTACACTCACTAAGTGAATGAATCACGTTTGTGCTGAACTCTTACAAAACAAAAACAAATGCTCATCTTCGATCCATGAATGCGCGTCTCTCACTTAGTGTATGCAATCTCACAGTCTGAAGCATCCGTCACACGTGCTGTTGTGAATAATTAAGTGAAGCGTCTTCTCATAGGATAAGAACATGCAGTCTCATGAATAATTGAGACACCGACATGTCTTCGAAGTACTATAAAGTTTTCTACAACCATTAAAATTAAAATTGTCTTCTATGATGTGCAACACAAACACCTCTGCTAAAACCTCAGAAAAAGTAGTCTGGTGTTTCATGACCCTTTAAAGACAACTAAATATATGTGCCTGAATGATGCTAGTCTCAAATGCTAGATTATCTGAACTAAGCACAGAAACCACTTAATGCAGCTTATTTGCATCTGGTTTTTGATCTAGAAAATTATTAGTATCCCATAATATCATTGTTTTTCTCAGTGTTTTATGACCTTTTTACTAAAAAAAAAAAAAAAGGCCATGTTTAGCTGTGCCCCACATTAACCTGTTACCACATGACTTTCCCACTTAAAGCAATAGTAATTCCAAAAATCTGACATCCAGCAGGTTTTCTGCATCATGGGATGATCATAAGCAAATAATCTCATCACGTGTTGTTTTTTTTAATTTTTTTTTTTTTATTTTTTTTTTCTCCCCCATTTTCACACATTTTGCATCGAAGCTTAGTAACACGCTTTCTGAATTACAAAACTAAAACCAGCATTTTAACACTTTCTGGGCTAGTGTAGGAAAGTTGGCTTGAGCTGAATAATGACACTACTGTTTTTTTAGAGCTGCTTTACAGCAGTCTGAACTGACTCCATTATTGAGTTTCCACTGATTGTTATTTTCCTGTTTATTTCTGTGAAGCTGCTTTGACACAATCTGAATTGACTTGTACTTTTGAATGTCCTCCCGATTCAGGGGCTTCAGAAAGGTCCTGGTTCGCATTGGGCAGGTCCTAATGGAGATCGGACCCTCTCTTCCAGTGGTTCGGCCGACGGCGGCCCTCACAATCAGGTTGGACATTCCGCCACGACCCCATCGGAGCCAGCTGTCAATCATCTGTCCTCTCCTTCCTCCACATCCTCGCCCGCTTCCTCCTCGTCGCAAACGGCTACCTCAGGTGTGCCCCACAGTGCCGCCCCGACCAAAGAGAGCGCCGCCCTGCAGGGCAACGGCTCCACTGCCACAGACGCCCACAGCCCTGGCCGCACGCCCACTTCCACGTCTGGCTCGCCCGCTGCCGCCTCCGCAGACAATCCACAGCTCTCCGCGCTCCTCAGGGGCAAAGAGAGCCCCGCCACCGGCTCCAGAGTGAACCACGTCCATCTGGGCAGCTCCAGCACCTCCTCGCCCGCCTCCGCCCTGACCGCCTCGCCCCCATCGCCTCGCTCCACAGAGCCCGCCGCCAGCCTCAGCAAACCCGCCGTTAACGGGAGCAGAGGAGGAGCATGTTCGGAGGACTCTCAGAGCCCGCTGAAGCTGGAGCCGCCGGAGCTCTGCATCAGAGCAGCTCTCAAACCATCACACTCGTCCTCCACCTTCTCCATCTACCCCACATCCACAGACGTCCTGAAGGCCTGCAGGTACACTCCGCTCCTGTGGACTGATGTAAGAAGCGTCGCCCTCTAGTGGCGGCCCATTGAATGCTCAAGACACTATAGTGTTTAATGCTGTTCAGGATCCAATTTACACTCTGCTGATCAGTGTTAATTTCGTCAACGAAGACAACGACGAAAAATATTCGTTAACAAACATTTTTTCTGTGACTAAGACGAGATGTTGACGAGCTAAAACTAATATCTGATGATAAAAACTATGACGAAATTTATACCACATCTTCGTTAACAAGACGAGATGGGACTCGAATATTATTTGAGGACTACCGGACATTCAAAATGCATCCTATAGGCTAAATTAACTGTCGTCTTTCAAAATGTGCGTCCCTGTCATTGGATTGCGATCAGATGAGAGCAGTTTGCATATCTAGTCTCAGTATGGCAGCCGCAGAGGACGGATGGGTGACCAAAACACGAACTAGCGATCTGAAACAATGGCCTCAGGTTAGAGATAGGGTGACCAGTCCTGTCCTGTTTTTCCCGGGAGTCACAATTCATTGTGGATTAACTTAAAGTTAGTGAAGGCGGGAGAGGCGGAATCGCGCTGATAGAAGTGCTCTCTCTCTCGCGCGCACGCTCCACTTCTTCAGTTCTCACACAGCGCGCGATCAGGTCTCAGTGCTCAAATACACACACAGCAGTCCAAATGTCCATCGTGTAGAGTATGTCACATAAATACAGTCAGTTATGGGTTAAGTGAACGTAAACAGGTGGGTGAAAACTGAATGTGTGTCAGTATTACATGCATGCCTTCCGTCTTAAAGGGACAGCATTCCTAATTAAATACTTATCTGTGTCATTAATGTTAACCAACAAAAGATGTTAAATAAATATATACATGTTATGTAAACCTACTGTATCTGAAAAATTAGATTAATTTGTATCTCTACCCAAAAATGAAAATTGCCATCATTTATTCAAGTTTTTCCAAATTCAGTACTTGATTCAGATTTCTCAAGCTTAATTGATTTGGTCTAAAGAGAGAAGAATTAATGACTATTTTTGTTTGAAGACTACATATAATATAGCTACCTAAATAAATGTTGGTGACTGTTTGACTAAAAGTAATGACTAAAAGTTGACAAAAATGCAATGACTTTTGTCGACTAAAACTATGAAAGACTCAAATGACTAAAATGTGACTAAGATTATTAAGCATTTTCGTCTCCAGATAAAGACTAAGACTAAATCAAAAATGCATGTCAAAATTAACACTGCTGCTGACACTCAGACAAACCTATAAAAGCTGCTGATGGACTAAAATGTCTGGTTAAACATTTTGACTGAGTCTGGGCGCAGATCTAACCATAACCACACACCAAACATGCTCTCGTTACGTTTGTTTAGAATCACTGCGTTAATGTTGTTTGCACAGCGTGTTGCTCCGTGAACTCCAAACGGTTTAAAATGTTGGAATAAAAGGACAAACTCTGGCCACATAGACACTGCAGCTAAATTCGGTTGTCAGTTCACCTTTTACTGCTTAATCACGTTCTGTACACACATAATTCACTAAAATACGGGAGTGACAACCACATTTACAGAAATTCTATGCAGTGTGTACGGAACTGAACTGAACAATTAGTTGTTGATGACGTATTTAAATGTGCAGCAGAAATGTGTCTTCGTCTGTATGTGAGATGCAAGAAAATGACAGTGAAAGAAGTCTTAACCTTAGCACATTTTGTTTCTGAGAGATAAAATATCAGTGCAGTTTAGTCGCGTCAGACAGAAATACATTCTATACATTGTCTTGATCTCACACTGTGTGCTTGCACAAAAAAAACAGGCTAAATGTGCGATTATCATTTTAATTTTGACCACAGTGAGCTTCCGTAGACTTGAGGGTGTTGTGCATCAGCAGGTGTTTGACTTTCTTTAACATTTCAACTATGATTAATTTTTAAAAATTGTTTTATTCTGCAGAAATATATATATTTTTTTTTTTTTCATGTCTGATGTCACTCTTCTTTTCAGGAGTCTTGTGAAGAACGGTCTGTCGGGCAGCAGTATCCTTCTGAACAAGTGTCCTCCGCCGCGACTGCCTCCTCCTCCGTCGCCACCGCTGGCTAAAGACAAACTCAACCCGCCGACGCCGAGCATCTATGTGAGCAGCGCACACAAGACCGCGCTTAGCAATCATTAACACTGCGTATATGTGATGCGTGTCTGTTTATAAATACGTGTTTGTTCATGTTTCAGCTGGAGAATAAAAGAGACGCCTTCTTCCCACCGCTGCACCAGTTCTGCACCAACCCCTCCAACCCCGTCACCGTCATCCGCGGCCTAGCCGGAGCCCTCAAACTAGGTCTGAGACCCTTTAGTTTAGCGCTAATGCACACACACTCTCACTCGCACACACACTCATTCACACACTCACTCACGCACACACTCAGACACACTCACACACACGCACACTCACTCACACACGCGTGCACACTCTCACGCACACACACTCACTCGCGCACACACACTCAGACACACGCGCACTCACTCGCACACTCTCACGCACGCACACACTCACTCACTCGCACAGACACACTCACACGCACACTCTCACTCACTCGCACACGCACACTCTCACTCGCACACACACTCACACGCATGCACACTATCACTCACACACTCTCACTCACACACTCTCACACGTACACTCTCACTCACACACGCGCGCACACACACACACCTGAAAGGCCAAATGTGGATTCTTGTGGGAGTGACCCGTTTCTCTGCAGTTTCCATGGCAACTATAAAACAGATTGAAACTTGCTTTGCCCTCCATTGTTGCAAAGAATTCAAGGACGTTTGGCTGGTTTGCTGGATGAAATGCAAAATTCTCTGACTGATTTACAGCTCACACTAGTGTTGTAGACCAGTATTATTACAGACACTAGTGTTATACTGTACAAATGTTTTGACACTTGTGAAGCTTTTCGTGTTGTACTTGGTCTGTCACATTATCAAATCAGTTTTTAGGTGCTATAATATCATGTGACAATTTTAAACATTAGTTGCATGTGCATAAATGCAGTTGACTGATGCTTTTATCCAGACTGAGAAATGCGTAACGCAAGCTCTTCTTTTCTCGCTATGCAGGCTTGATTTCAGATTTAAGTTTTTAGCCCATATGTTTCAAACATGTTGCTGCAGGGGTAAAATTAGCACAGAATGGTCAGTTTTCTATTTCAGTTCAAGTACTATTATAGTGGAGTGCATTTGGGAGTAAATTTTGCTGAGCAAATCAAATTGTTGGCAAATGTACAGCAACTAAGAATTAATAATGACATTTAGTTTAATGACAGACATTTAGAGGAAGCAGTAACAGCCCGAGGTTTGATACGGCCACAGTTACAGACAGCTGGACATTCATTATCTGTATAGTCTTTCAGATGGGACACTGCTGCGTTCAGTGTTTACAGACACATTAATGCTCATGTTGCTGTAGCACATTCCTCCCCAATTAATGTGATTGGTCCGTTGTTTTTAAATTGACTTTGAAATTGAGTTGAATGATGTCTTTAATGCCACAGGGACGGAGTTTGTCTAGATACACTAACAGATGCTCAAAGAGAGTAGACAGGAAGAAATAGATTTTTACGTATAACGTAGATCGCAAGTTCATCTTTTTTAAGACTCTTAAGCTAAACTGGAATTGTTTTCCATATGTTCGAGCTTTCATGTGGTGCCTTCAGCCGGTCAATGTTATGATGACATTTTCCTGTGAGTAGTCACATGAAACACAAACGGTCATTCAGTTAGATTCGGTTTGTTCGATCCGTATCTGTGTTCTCTGGGCGTTTCTGGTGGGTGTAGTTGAGAACACTTGTAGGATGTTGGATCATGTTTTATTCTCTGTCTCTGTAGATTTGGGCCTGTTCTCCACAAAGACACTAGTAGAGGCAAACCCAGAGCACCTGGTGGAGGTGCGGACGCAGCTGTGTCAGCCGGCCGATGAGAACTGGGACGCCAGCGGCCTGCGGAAACAGTGGCGCTGCGAGAGCAGCCGCTCTTATACCACCATCGCCAAATACGCACAGTACCAGGCCGCGTCCTTCCAGGAGTCGCTGCGGGTAAGACCATTGTGTACACGCTAATTTACTGCGCTCTGCTGCCAGTGATCGGTTTCATGTGTCATTTTACATATTAAATGACTGTGTTTGTGTGCTTTCAGGAAGAGAATGAGAAGAAGGGCCAGAAGGAGCTGTCAGACTTTGAAATGACGTCATCAGAAACGTGAGTGTCCTGCTGAAAGTGCTTTAGCTGCGCTGATGTAAACCTGCACTTACTCTCTTCATTCTGCTCAGTGTTTCCAGGAGGCGGAAAGGTCCTTTCAAGCAAGTCAAGTTTGGGACAAACATTGACGTCTCCGATGAAAAGAAGTGAGTTTTCATGAGGTTTCATTTTTGCACTTCAAGTCGAGTGTTTGTATTTAAGCAGTGATTTCAAACTGAGAACAAATGTGACCCTGGAGCACAAAAGCAGTCATAAGTAGCACAGGTATATTTGTAGCAATAGCCAAAAATACATTGTATGGGTCAAAATTATTGATTTTCTTTTATGCCAAAAATCATTAGTATATTAAGATCGTTCCATGAAGATATTTTGTGAATTTCCTACCGTAAATATATTGAAACTTAATTTTTGATTAGTAATATGCCTTGCTAAGAACTTCATTTGGACAACTTTAAAGGTGATTTTCTCAATATTTTGATTTTTTTGCATCCTCAGATTCCAGATTTTCAAATAGTTGTATCTCAGCCAAATATTGTTCTATCCTAACAAACCATACATCAATGGAAAGATTATTTATTCAGCTTTCAGATTTTTTATTTATTTATTTTTTTTCCAGATCTTTCGGTTTTGTGGTCCAGGGTCACAAATGACAGGGTCAGTTTCCGAGTTTAACGTGTCTCTGAATGCCGTTTAATAGGCTGAGAGAATGACAGCTGCTGTGGTGTCTGCAGTTCAGTGTAATGTGAGTCTGCTAGTCAGATGAAGCCAGAGGCAGGTTGTTGATGGCGCTGCTCCTCTTGCAGGTGGAAGCTGCAGCTGCAGGAACTGAGTAAGCTGCCTGCATTTGCGCGCATGGTGTCTGCTGGGAACCTGCTGAGTCACGTGGGCCACAGCATTCTGGGAATGAACACAGTCCAGCTCTTCATGAAAGTCCCGGGCAGCAGAACTCCAGGTGAGACGCCGCTGCTATTGTGACGCTTCAGAAGCGCAGTGAGTCTGTCGCAGAGGCTCATGTGATCTCTCTCTCTCTCTCTCTCTCTCTCTCTCTCTCTCTCTCTCTCTCTCTCTCTCTCTCTCTCTGTTGGTCTTCAGGGCATCAGGAGCACAATAACTTCTGCGCCGTCAACATCAACATAGGTCCGGGCGACTGCGAGTGGTTTGCCGTCCCGGAGCCGTACTGGGGAGTGATGAGCGAGTTCTGTGAGAAGTACGTGACTGTGAATGTAAATCATCTTGAAAGTGATCTTAAAGTGGCTTCTGTTTAGGGTTATGTATTGTTTGAATTTTATCAATTCCGATTCTGATTCCGATTCTGCTTATTGATTCCGATTCTTATCGGTTCCCAGTTTCGATTCCAGTGTTGTTAAAAAAAACAAAAAGTCAAACATTTAGATATCAAATATATTTATTCTGTCTCTTTTTGTAAAACGTTTAATTGCTGCTGAATACATTTACATTTAGTCATTTAGCAGTAGATACTAGTATCGGAAAATATCGGCGAGTACTTGAACTCATGTACCGATCCGATACCATTTTATTAAACAAGACCTATAGTTATGCGCTCTAGCTTTGCTTAACGCTGCAAATCGGAAATCAATTCTTCTTTGCTGCTCAGAATGCAAACACAGGAAGGTGTGCCGTGTTGCCACAAGCAACCACTATTTAGAGCAGCTAAGAAGAAATACAAACGTGCTAGCACATTGCCAGTAAATCACTCGCATATGCAACTGAATCTTCACCCTGGGTGACTAAATGATGTCTAATATTAGCCACTGGCTAATAAATGATCAGATTACTGGGAGGGTATGTTTAAGTTTAGCACAGATGTCACTCGCCGAACACTCTGACTGAGCGCTTCAGAGTTTCACTCTCCATCAAGCGATCTATTTTTCAGATCATCTGAATGGATGTGCAGCGCACCTGTATTTGTCGTACTGTAAGCTCTAGTGTGAAGCGCACGACTCGCCGTCGCTTTGCTTTTTTCCTCGCACGCAGAGAGAGAGGGAGCGAGAGACTTACATGTAGCGCATCAATTCTGCATGGTAATATGTAAAGGATATTCATTGTTGTATTTTCCTGTCAAAATAACGGAGTTCCTTTGGAATTCTTCAGCTTAACTGCCGGGTTCTCTGGTAGTAGGCGGAGCTAATGCGCAAACGACAATCTCATTGCCTAGCACTCACCTGTTATCGTCCCTGTTTTGAGCCAGCAGCTTGTTAATCCTTAGTGCGTTTTATATTGTTCTTAGTAGAATTCATAGTATGATTATTATCTTATCAGTATTATTGATAGTTTTTTCCCCATTTTTACAGAAACACTGAATGACCAAAAAAGCACCACCACCAGTCCTAAGTTCAGTTAAAATGACTAATATGCATTCATACATGGTTACCAAGTTTTAATTCTAATTGCTAAAGATCTATCATTAATTAATACTTGATTATCATAATATATTTATAATGCTTGACTGACTGATGTTAAGAGTGTACTTTTAGATATTTAAAAATGTGCCATTTTCAAAACATACATTATATTTTGTTTACTCGCCAGACTGTCTGTCTGTCTATCTGGTGAAGCACACCATAAAATAATTGTATCAATTCATACAGGGCTAGTAGTACATACAGCTGTATAACCAGATACACACCCAGCTATCGGGTCAGTACTCTGTATCGGCCGATACCCTGAGCCTAGGTATTGGAATCGGTATCGGAAAGGGAAAAAGGATATCGGAACATCTCTATTTAGCAGATGCTTTTATCCAAAGTGACTTACAAATGAGGACAACAGAAGCATTCAAAATCAACAAAAGGGCAATAATTTGCAAGTGCTGTGACAATATAGAATATATATTGAATACCATGAACAAAAATCAGCCGGCTACATAAAAACGGGACTCGATTAAGAGCTGTTAGTGTGCAAAATAGAGCTGCACGATTCTGGATAAATTGAGACTTTTTTTTGTTTTGTTTTTAAATGGAGGTTGTAGTTCTCTCACAATTCTGAAAAATATTAGACAACTAAACAAAATCTCATGGAATTTGTGAATGGAATAATTCAATGACTCACTCAAGATTTACTTGTTTCATTACTGGATGAATCAATGCTTTTGAATGAATCTCTTGAATGAATGACTCGAAGACAAATACATTTTTAACACCCCCTTTTCACCACCTAAAAAAAAAAAAAAGATGCGGACTTGATAGGTGGAATTGAAATTGAAATTTTACTACAAGTATCCGATTCTGGAATTGATTTTTGATTCCAAACCCTACTTCTGTTGAAATATATTGTAGAAACTTAATTTCCTGTAAAGCTGCTTTGCAACGATTTGTATTGTGAAAAGCGCTATACAAATAAACTTGAATTGAATTGAATATGCGAGTGTCTCTCTTTCAGGAACAACATCAACTTCCTGAAGGGTTCGTGGTGGCCGAATCTGGAGGATTTGTATGAGGCTAATGTGCCGGTGTACCGGTTCATCCAGCGGCCTGGAGATCTGGTTTGGCTGAACACAGGAACGGTGCACTGGGGTCAGGCCATCGGCTGGTGCAATAACATCTCATGGAACGTGGGCCCTCTGACCGGTGCGGTGCTCAGCGGGACATCAGCTCAGCCTGTCTGTCTGTGGGTTTTTTCTTTGTTGTGTGATTGTCATGTTTTTCTGCTTCCTGCAGCGTATCAGTACAAGCTGGCCGTCGAACGTTACGAGTGGAACAAACTCCAGAGCGTCAAATCTATGGTTCCCATGGTGCATCTGTCCTGGAACATGGCGAGGAACATTAAAGTGTCTGACCACAAGCTGTTTGAGATGATCAAGTGAGTGAGACGTTTCCTCGATCGATGTCTCAGTTAGGGGTGTGCATAAAAAGTTGAATATTCCATCTGTAATTATTATTCGAAAAATGAAAACACTATTCGAATATTACTACGTATTGCTTTGCTGGCCGTAAATGCAGGGAATCCATGATAAATCCTAAGCACACAAACTAAGTCAGTTATAACTAAATGCACTGGGTGGCGCTGTGGAGCATTAACATGTTTATTGTATTTCGTTGTGTGCCTCACAAACTTTGGAATTACTTTTGATTAAAATAATCTTGCTAAATGATCTTACAAATGGAATTACTTCTGATCAAATGAATTAGTGAAACTGAGTTATCATAATATCTCCACCACAATGAGAAATCACAACGAAAGTCTTTGTCTCCTCCGATGATCTGGATCAAATGGTAGAACATGTCTCTGGTTCCCAGGTTCTGTTTGCTGCGGACGCTCAAGCAGTGTCAGATGATAAAGGAGGCGCTGGTGTCCGCTGGGAAGGAGACGATCTGGCACAGAAGAAGCCGCGACGAGCCGGCTCATTACTGCAGCATCTGTGAGGTGAGTGCTGGACTCGACTGCAGAATACTGTTCACTCTCATCGAACGGTGTGCTGAATCACGCTCCTCTGCTGAATCCTTCCAGGTGGAGGTGTTTAACCTTCTCTTTGTGACGAGCGACAGTTACACCAGAAAGTCCTACGTGGTTCAGTGTCAGGATTGCGCCAGAAAGGGCAGCAATGAGCTCGATGGTTTCGTGGTGCTGGAGCTGTACAGAATGGAGGATCTCATGCAGGTTTACGACCAGTTCTCATTAGTAAGTCGTTTTATTTGACTGGATATGTCGTTCATGTACCAGCGTGTGACTATCTAGTAGAGGTGGGAATCTTTTGGTACCTCACGATTCGATTCATACCGATTCGATTCACAAATTTTTTTTAATCACGATTCATGAGTTTTCATTAATTTTTTTTGGTGCACACTGGACATCAAATGCACCAGTATTTTAATGCAAAAACATGCCAGTCTATAGTATGGGTAGTCCTGACTCAAGAAATCAGTGTTTCCTATTAACTTACTAATAAATCAAAAAAAATAAAAATTACTCTTCCCATTAGGGATGTGCCCACCCTTACAAAAAATAACTATGCTTTTACTACAAATAAAACCAAAAGTTACTATAGTAAAACCATGGTAACCACAAATTAACTATGATTTTACTACACTAACCATAGTTTAACCATGTTATTTCTAGTAAAACTGTGGTTATACAAATGGTTACTACACCTTTACTATAGTAAAACCATGGTTAATTTTCATAAGGGCAAATCCAAATAAATACCGTGTTCAGAAAGGAAATGACATGCTACTACCACTGAAGAGAATAAATACAAGATGGGAGGAAAAATATATTTCAATGATTTCTCTCGCAATTCTATTGAAGTAATTATACTGTATATAAATTGCAGGCAACAGGGAGCTGTTATTAATATGCGGGGCATTGAAAGTGCATTTGAATGCATGATCGCTTTTTACTTTCACTTTCGAGATTCGCGATCACACATGCTCTGTTTATACTACAGAGCGGCAGTACTTACATTTTTACAAGATTAGATATTTGTCAGTGGAGCTCAAATCATTCATCATCGTCTATCAGTCATGTCTCCTTACTCTGTTTATGTGGTAAATGAAATTTTATGTACTGTACTGTAACAGGCTACCGCTAGCGGCTAACCATGTGCCTTTAGCGGCGCCGTAGAACGCGTTGTTTATTTTCGGTGCCTTTCCAAACAGATTCACTATTTGGCCACATCCCTACTTCACAAAAGATCAATAATTAATATAATATTTTTCCTAACACTTGCCCTCGCTGAAAATCGGGTAGGGTGTATTTGTTTTTTTGTGTGTTGTTGTTGTTGTTGTTATAGGGGGAAGGGAAAGGGAAGTGGTATGTGGCCAAGTATGGTGACCCATACTTGGAATTTGTGCTCTGCATTTAACCCATACAAGTGCACACACAGTAGTGAACATACACCTGGAGCAGTGGGCAGCCAATGCTGCGGCGCCCGGGGAGCAGTTGGGGGTTTTTTGGTGCCTTGCTCAAGGGTCTCACCTCAGTCGTGGTATTGAGGGTAGAGAGAGTGCTGGACATTCACTCACCACACCTACAACCCCTACCTGAGACTCGAACCCACGACCTTCGGGTTACAAGTCCAACTCTCTATCCATTAGGCCACGACTGCCCCAACAATCTTCTATATTAACTAGAAGATTGATTTTTCAAATTTGTGAATCACTAGAAGACTGAATTGCAATTCATATGTGAATCAATTTTTTCCCCCACCCCTACTAACTAGTGTTGGTTCAAGGAGCGTTTGCAGGTTTAGTGACGGTTTGTGTTTGTATTGGTTTGAATTGAGACGTCACATGTCTTCTGTGTGTGTGAATGAAATGAGCTGCATGAATAATGTTATTTGCTCACCTTGTGTTTTGTAGGCTCCTGCTCTGCATTCATCTTCATCTTGACATTAAGACGGCGTACATGTGGATATTATCACATTACTGGAACTCTCTAAACGGACCATTTCTGATCTTCAGGACAGTGGCGCTCGTCTCTCGTGTGGCTGGTGACCATCGAGTGGCTGTGTGTGTCTATGCAACCCGTTTATAAACTGCGTGTGACTGTGGCCTGCAGGGGGCGGTAGTGGGCGAACTTCCTCTCTACACACCTTGCTTCACGTGACAAATTAATCACAAAAACTGGGGAGGAAATTATGGCAAACTCGTTTTGTACATATTGTCTGTCACAACTGGCATCGTCACTTACAGACTACTGACTTGAGACGTTCTTTTTGTATTTTGTTAACATGCTGAAACCTGAAATCTCTTTTCCTTGTGTCTCAAGGGTTCGCCTTCACGGAGCGCTAGCCTAGCTTTTTGTATGGTAGATAGCGATTTTATGACGACTTTGGATGGCAAAATCTACAAAAAAAAAAACACAATATTTGTAATGTGAAGAATTAAGTGATATAATTTTTTTACCGCTTTTGTTTCACCTGTCTCGTTCTTTTGACACCATGTTCAATATTTTGTTTCTTAGGTAAGAAAAAGGAAAAAAAATGTGGAAAAAACATAACAGCCAAGTCACAAAGAAAATGGGTTGCACATAGAGTAAGGAATAGAGTTTAAATTGTCTGTTTTTTTTTTCCTTCCTCATTTGTTTCTAATCCTGATGTACATTTACACTATTTATAAATGCATATTTATTGCTTGAAGATATTTGTGGATGGAATGCTGTTATTTTTCCCAGAGTACCTGCCATTAAATTTGAAGGAGTTTGGTCATTTAAACTACTCCTGCATTTTTCTATATAGAATTAAACTGCTTAGTAAGCATTGTACAGAAACTATAAAATTGTTTTATTGTTTGAAGAATGTTTTATGAGTTATTAAACAAGTTGTCAACATTTTCATGCACTTGTATTGAATATGTGCTGATACGTGAAGATCCTTCTCTGAGTCTCCTCTTCAATCTTCACACTGCAATTTTTTTTTTTTTTTTTTTTTTTTTTTATAGTATATGAGGGTTCAGATTTATATGACAATTGTCAAGCAAGTGCTTTGAAATATGTTTATTTTAAAAAGCATGTTCCTTTTTAAAGTTTCTTGATTTTGGACGAGACCTGCAGCCTTGCTAGACAATTAGCATCGATGCTCCATTCACTAACACTGTATACAGTCAAACTTCAGTCATATCCGTCTGCAGTCACGAGCTCAGTTACTATTGAACAGGCCTTTTGAAACCCTCAGAAAGGTTAAAGTTCATCAGCATTCACTGACAAACATTTACAAATGGACTCATTGTTTACGTCAAACTGCTGACGTGCAGCATGTCTTGTTCAGTGGCTGCTCTTGACGCACGTTCCTCATTTGCTCAAAGTAATTCACCTGTCGAGTGAGAAGACGTTCTTCCAGAAGTCTTGCGGTTCAGGAGCCTCTTGAAGGTGGTTTCGTCTTTGAATAGTTTTTTTCTGACGTGTGGTCAGTAATGGCCTCTTGTTATGCAAGAATCTCTTGTCTTCGTTTTCCCCTTATTTGTACTTTTCACAATCTTGTTTAATGGAAAGCTGAAGCTAATGAGTTTCCTCTCGAGTGACTTCAGAGAACTGCATCTGTTGCTCATGCGTGATCATGTCTTTGACACACTCGTATCATATTTGTGCGTGTGAGTTGATAACGTGTAATGCAGTTTATAAAGACACTTCTGTGCGGCACCTGTTCAGGCACCGCTGATGGACACTGAATGCTAAATTCATATAATGTTGTCTTTAAATAGAGTTGTTAGACAGTGACAAATGGCTCCTCAGACAGAGTGACCACGTTCAAGTTTTATTGGATCATTTAAAAACTGACATTGTGTTAAACGCCTCCTGACTGAACGCCTCCGTCAGTATGAAGTGGTTCTGAAACCCAGCAGACAATGTAGCTGTAATTTGACACAAACAGATCTCTACACTGTATGCCAGGTTCAGAGCCACATCAGTCTCGGTGGTGGTTTTCCTCCGTGAGTCTGGTTTTTGCTGCAGTGTTGTGAAGCTCAATCACAGGCCATCAGAGACCCAGTAGCCAGATGTAGCTGCTGGAGGCGACAGAACCTACACTGACTACTGAGCAAAGGATGGACGCCTCGATGCAGCGATGCCTTTATCTCCTGCATCTCTCTGCTCCTGTGCTGCAGCCTAGACAGAAGGCAGATAACTGGGTTAACAAAACGGACATGATCTCATGCACCACTGATACCAATGTGTCGTCTGTCCATTGAAGGGAGATGAGTTCACAGCACTAAAACAGGTGCATTAAACTCAGCCGATTGTATAATAGCCTGGAAGTGAGCCTAATGGGCAGATATGACCTGGAAAATTAGTTCAAACAGACACCGCAGCCTCAGGGACCGCCGATGGAAAGTTAAACAGGACGGGAAGCGTTCCAGATTAGGAGCGCTGACTCATGCGCTCATGTCACAAACACACGGCTGCGGCCGAATCAGCAGGTTTGCAGCAAAGTGTGAGACGTCAGCCTGAGCTGCAGCTGGAGAGAAATGCACTGGGTTATTTTCTGAATGCTGAACTGTCAGTGGTGACCGGAGTTTGTCGTCTTGACCTCGTTCTGCTGTCCTTGTCCTTCTTCTGTCACGTGACTGATGTGTGATGCTGTTTTTCCACTCAGGATCTCCTGTTTCCATGATGTCATGTGACACAAGTTTTCCATGATTTCATGGACGTCAGTGCCATCATCTCTGCTGTCCTTCACTGGATCTGTCATAATCACTCCTGTGAAGTTTGATGATGAGGGACATCACTCGCTGTCAGTCAGTTATTCCCTCTCTGGTCTCCTGCTCTCTAATGACCTGCATGTGAACTCTGGAGATTTGAGAGGACAGAAGTGTTTAAGCTTTAGGTGAAGGAGGGTATGAGCTCTCTCTTTCTTTAGTCAGCATGACAGCTGCTGTTGTTGACTGACTCTTGAGCGCCGATGTCGTCACGTGTTTACTGGACCTACAGGGATCGAGACCTCTGACCGTGTTTCAATAGCCTTCTCTTTCAGCATATCTCTGATCTCACAGCTTTGTTTTAACTGGTGATAAAAGCAGCAATAGAAATGGCTGTCACATTTTAAGGCGGTGTGTTGAGTTGTGGTGTCGTATTTCACTATAGACACAGAGACTTGGGTCTGACCAATCAGAGCGCTGGTCCCAGCAGCCCATTCATAAAAGCATGCGTTACCCTTCACCCACATGCTCTCTCTTAACAGAACAAGGACAAACACAAAGGCCACGTCTCAGCCGCTGCTTACAGTAACTCAAACTCAGATCAAGCTCAGATGAACATATGTGACCCTGCACCACAAAACCAGTCATAAGGTCAATTTTGTGAAACTTACATCATCTGAAAGCTGAATAAATAATCTTTCCATTGATGTATGGTTTGTTAGGATAGGACAATGTTTGGCTGAGATACAACTATTTGAAAATCTGGAATCTGAGGGTGCAAAAAAAAAAAAATTGAGAAAATCACCTTTAAATTTGTCCAAATTAAGTTCTTAGCAATGCATATTACTAATCAAAAATTAAGTTTTAATATTTACAGTAGTATATTTACAAAATATCTTCATGGAACATGATTTTTACTTAATATCCTAATGACTTTTGGCATAAAATCGATAATTATAACCCATACAATGTATTTTTGGCAATTGCTACAAATATACCTGTGCTACTTGAGACTGGTTTTGTGGCACAGGGTCATATATTAGGAAGATGTTTGTTTTAGCTGCTGTAACTGGTTGCCATTTCTTAGATGTTTTCACATCTTTTGCCATTTACTGAAGAGTCCAAATATTTTGGGTATCCCTCAATTATTATGAGCACATTAATTATATGAGAATTAGTTGCTAATTTAAAATGGTTTCTAGATTGTAGAGTTTAGTATGTCCAACTGCAGGATTGCTCATGAGTTTTATGGGATTGTTGAATAAGTATCTCTTGAGTTTTCAGGTGTGATGGACAAACGGATGAGCGACAGGTGATCGAGATCCTTCAGACCATCAGGTGAACATATTCAGATATTTCAGAAAGTCTTTGACTGGCGCTCACATAAAAGGTGTCTGTGTGTGTTGAGGGTATTGGATGCTTCTTCTCGCCCGTGAGGATGATGTAAAGCGGCCTCTTCCCCTTCTGTCTTTTTTCTGTTCCTCACTTTGCTCTCGTTTCTCTTCTTCTCAGCCCGACTCTCTCACTCTTTCTCTCTCGTCTGACCCTAAACCTGTTCCTCGCTGGCTATCTTGATGCGGCAAACAATTGCACAATCGAACGTGACGTGAGATACCTGTTTGCAAACCTCCTGTTTTCCACTTCACATGTTCTTTCTCTTCTTTCCCAGTGAATCCGCTCTGGAGTGGTGATGTCTGTTGGGGAGCAGTGCTGGAATTTCACCCGCTCGCCCTGTGAAAGCATGAAGAAGCAGGTTAAGGTTAGTCTTTGGGATCCATCTTGAGTTTAATGAGTAATCTGCTTCAAAGGGCCGCCAGTGAGGGTCATACCGGACCGCTATCAGTCCACAAGCACTCAGCAGGGCTCGATAACTTTTGCTCTACGTTAAATACTTCACCACACTTTATCATATTTCTCTGTTTTTCCATCACTATAATGTGTTACAAGTCACATCGATTCTGCCTGCCACAATAAAACCATGATGACTTTGCAAAATGTAGCAGTACTCACATTTGTACAGTGGAAAGCTCTCGTCTGCCTTCATTATATCTCCACATTTCTCTTTCTTTCCTTCGTTCCTGTCCTCCAGTTTCCCCTCATTCCTGTCCTGATCTGTTCTTCTCACGCTGTAATCGAGTCACATGTTGCCGGTCCACCTCTTTAAAGAGAGGCGGGAGCTCAGGTGGGTGGGGCCTCTTTGCTCTGACCTATCGTGTCAGAGGGGCGGAGCTTACGGTGGCATTTTCTCAATGGGAAGGTCAGAGGCGCCATTCATTGAGAAACAAAGGAATGTCATGTGCTTGAGAAACTCATATATAAGGAGAGGTGAATTATAACATTATTCAAATACAGGAGGCAGAGCATGCGATTCATTAGAAAACAAATGTTTCCAATCCTTCCAATGCAGTCGCACTCAATCTGATTCAGTCAGGTTTTCAGCAAGATGTCTTTCATATTTTAATTGTGTAGAAACCATTTTATAAAAGCAGTAAGAGACTTGAGGTGCTGTTATAGAGTCCAGCTGTAACTACATGAGATCTCACACTTTAATGCTTAAACGTCTAAAGTCAGTCTCACTGTACGTTCAGATCCATCTTACATGCAGTAGCTGTAGTACTGGTTAAATTAGTTTATATCTGTTCAGTGGTTTTTGCAAACGATTCTGGTGTAACATCTACAAAATGTCTCCTGTGTTTTCATGCTAATGGACGCTTCATTAGAGCTACAACATGAGTCTGTAGAATGATTCTTGCGATGCTGCTTGGCTCCTGGGGCCCGTGACTCTCTGTGTGGGCGACAGCGTCTGTGTGTGTTTTTGCAGAATATATTTACAGAGATGCGCTCACATGCATAGTGTGGACTAATATGTCTCAAGTGGCCTTTTGTGGTCACTATTTCAGATGGTGGGAAATCAAAAGCTTGTTTTGTTGTTCCAGTTTAGTCATAAACAATAATTTGAGTCGCTTATGATGACATTTGGATTTTGTCTTCAGAACTGCTTCACTTGAGTCAGTTTATCAAAAGTGAGTGCAGCAGGTTTCTACAAACCATGTTTCCTTTGTCTCTTCAACCAGTCTAAGTGTGTGTATATTATATATACTGTGTGTGTGTGTATATATATATATATATATATATATATACATATTCTTATGTGGTCTTTTTCAACCTGATGAGTTTCATCAGCTGACTAAAGATTGATTTTACTGGATGAATCTGTTGAACATGTTCAGAGAACCAACCAGGTCAGATTTCACGATAATGAGCCATACGTTCATCATAAATGTTGCCATATCTAGCATTAACCGCTATTATTAATGCATTTTAAACTGATTTTCATCTACTGAATTGTCACAGAAAGAAAATATCACATCTGACCATGCCGGTGTTGTGCCCAATTCTGACCCGCACCAGATTACTACCCCCCTAGTATTGGTAGGTTTAGGGTTAGGTGTGGGGGTGAGGTTATGATTAGGGGAGGGGTTAGGATTAGGGGAGGGGTTAGGATTAGGGGAGGGGTTATGATTAGGCAATCAGGTAGCGATTTCAACGAAAGGGGATAATAATTTGGCAGCGGTCGAAAATGGGCACAACACCGGCGTTAAATGCAGCACTAATTTTGATCAAGTGTTGATATTAGCAGGTTAAAATGAGCAATGAAATGCATTGCGCAATTACTTAAAATCATATAAAATAAAACAGACCTTCAGCATGAAGACAGACTGTGGTTGTGCCTGGTTTTATAAATGTTTCATAAATAACTGTTGATAAGAAATAACGTTAGGCATGTGGCTGTTTTACAGTGAATCGTTTCCTTCTGTCAGGACAGCATCTGTTTCTCACTCGCCGAAGGGTTCAGATGTTTTAATTGTCAAAAGCTAGTTATGCACCAGACTAGACATTACAACATGTTAACATGCGCGCTCACACGAACGAACTCGACAAACTACAGCGCGCGACCGCGCCTCGCGTCTCCGTTACCGGAGTTTAACCGAACGATTCTTCAGAACCGATGAAGCCCTTCAGTGCTGTAACTTCATAAAGCTGCTTTATCTGACATGCGCCCGCGATATTCGCTACATGTCGAGCCCATCGTTTTAATAGTAAATGCTAATGATTAACCGAAGATAAAACGGATCTGAACGACAAACAGAATGAAATGAACATTTACCTTCATTCACCTGAACGCGCCTGCTTCTGCCTTCTGCTGAAACTAGAGAGAAAAACACACGAGTTTAAACTCCTTCAGCAGTCTGATTACATATTCATATGACGGAAATATAGTCGAGATATGTGTCAGTGATTTGATCTGGAGTGGTTTCTGAGCTCTCAGATCTTCAGCTGTGAGACAGAGAGTGTTTCTGATGCTCACTTTCCTGATCTCCGTCCATCAGATCATGATCAGAGTCAGTCCATCTTCAGCTTCATAAATCCACACTTTAATCAGTGTGTTTTCTGTCTCTTCAGTGTTTCCAGTTCCTGACTCTGGAAGCACAGACTTCATAAAGTCTCCGATTGTGTGATGTTAATGCAGATTATTGAAATATATCACATAGATAAAGGCTCTTACCTTCAGCACTGGCACGCATGATTCCATTTATTTTCCACATTTTTCTTCTTTCTTTCACTGTCCTCTGTTTTTCTTTTTTCCTGTTCCTGTCCTTTACTGGCATGATCTGGAGTGAGCTGCGTTCTACATGTAGACGTATTTCTCACTGTGATATAAAATCACTCCTTCTATCAAGCGTCTCTCTCTCTCACACACACATACACACACACACACACACACACACACTGTCTCTTTCTCTCTTATTCACACAAGTGATCAATCGGCAGGCAGTGAACAAGCTTAACTCCATATACCTCTCCACCCCCGTGTGTGTGTGTGTGCGTGTGCGTGTGTGTGTGTGTGTGTGTGTATGTGTGTGTGGACCCCTGCCTACACACTCTCTCAAGGGCTCTCAGCCCCCAACACACTCACAAATAGCCTGATTCACACACACTCACACTCAGCATACATATACAACAGCGCATTTACACCGACAGCCGCCCACCAGAGCACTTCCATTCCTGCATCGCCCGTCTAATGGAGCCGCGGCGGAGGACGGCCCAAGCTAATTATGTTTCACCCTCCATTAATTAATAGAGGCATTATCTTACACGGGCTTTAATGGGTTTGGGTGAACATTACAGCGGGTCGTGTCTAATCGCTGACTTTGTCTGTAGCCCTTCTATATCAGACTTGGCGTCCGCTCCTCCTCCAGATGAGCAGCATTACCAAGTGTCAAGATCACTGAGGTCAAATCAAATCAGAATAAATTAAGTGCTTCTGTTTCACCAGAGAGGCGTGAAGAGCAGCGCCGCCTTCAACCTGCCGCTGCAGGACTAAATAAAGCAGTCGCAGTAAAGAACAGATCCTCTTTCTGGCCCTAGTAAGAGCTGAACTGAACACGGATCTTTGGGTCGGGAAATGCAGAAGATCATCCGTGACTCACTCCGGCCGTTAACCCAAACTGACTCAGATCGCATGTCAAACCGGTTCAATTCTTAACGTGAAATTAGTCTCAAACACATCATCGACGTCCGTTTAGAGTGACACGCCAGAAGCGGTGTTCATTAGCATTCTGGTGCTGGTTAACAGATTAAAATGTGAGTGGGAGATGAAGAAAGAATGTGTGTCACTCCACACTTCAGACTGCAGGGGAGGAGAACTAGTCAACTTAGACTCGCTTTTAAATAATTACCAGCAACCCTGATAATGGGAGAGCAACTCGCACCACACAGCAGAGCTTTCAGACGTGAAGACTGACAATATAAGAGCAGAAAGTGGGATGAGCTCTGTCGTGTCTCCATCTTCATGTACGTGAGCACAGACTGCTTTCTGAATGTGGTTCCTGTGTGATTCTGGAGGTTTGGATGCTTGTTTTGCTCTGTGATGGACGCAGGGCTCCTCACACGGCTGAAGGGTGTCGTGGGTGAGTGTGAGTGTGTGTGTGTGTGCATACGGCCTGTGGGTGTGCGTGTGGGCGACTGTGTAGGCGTCATGTGAACCTGACTCACGGTTCAGTCTGCTGTAGAGGCAAAACAACACAATAAACACAAAATACACAATCGCTAAAGCATCGCTCTGATTGGACCAGAAAAACAACTCAACAAATTTCCCTTTGAGTGACACAATTACAGTAATCTGCTAGCCACAAATAGGGGGAAATACATCTTTTCTTTCAAGTTTTGCATGATTGTTTTAAAGTTGACCAAAATCAACAATCTTAAGAAAAGACGTCCTTTTTTTGTTATCATTCCTATTAGTAGCAGATGTACTAGCAATATAACGTTACTTCTATTTTACTCAAATTAACATTTGTCATAACTGAATTGTACTGATATTTATGACTTGAATGCGTGATGTTTTTCAATATGACCCCGTTTTGTGTGTTTTGCAGGTCTGACGGTGGCAGCTCTGTCGGTTTGGGTGAATTCGAGTGTGTTTGAGTGAGGAATTATACAGGATTGTGTGGGCGTTCGCTGGCTGGAAGCCCATCACTGCCTCGCTGTAGAGAATGAGAGCTGGCGATGCTCTTGCTTTATTCATCCCAACAAACTACTGACACGCCAAGAAGAGTAGAAACAATGTTCAGAATTCACCTCGTTGACACGAACCGCCGGTTCACATCGGCCAGAGACTGAATCTGTCCCTCTGCTCAGATGTGCTGAATGGGAGGTTTGTCGTCTCGTGTCTTTGTCGCGCTGTGACCTTGATTGGCAAGAAGCTTCAGGACTCGCTCAAACATTACTGCAGAAACCATGGCAACTTGAGTAATGTAAATGATGGAGCGCAGCTCAGGAGGACAAACGCTGGTCCTGTGAGCGCTGATGATGAACCGTCCAGACCAGTGCTGGGCTTCCTTCAGAGCGACTGATCCTCACAGAGAGCTCTAGATCTCCTGAGGGTCAGTGCTGGCGAGGATCGGGTCAGAATGGGTCAGAATAAAGCGGCTGATCCTCACAGAGAGCTCTAGATCTCCTGAGGGTCAGTGCTGGTGAGGATCGGGTCAGAATAGAGCGGCTGATCCTCACAGAGAGCTCTAGAGTTCCTGAGGGTCAGTGCTGGCGAGGATCGGGTCAGAATAGAGCGGCTGATCCTCACAGAGAACTCTAGATCTCCTGAGGGTCAGTGCTGGCGAGGATCGGGTCAGAATAGAGCGGCTGATCCTCACAGAGAACTCTAGATCTCCTGAGGGTCAGTGCTGGCGAGGATCGGGTCAGAATAGAGCGGCTGATCCTCACAGAGAGCTCTAGAGCTCCTGAGGGTCAGTGTTGGCGAGGATCGGATCAGAACAGAGCAGCTGATCCTCACAGAGAGCTCTAGAGCTCCTGAGGGTCAGTGCTGGTGAGGATCGGGTCAGAATGGAGCAGAATAGAGCGGCTGATCCACACAGAGAGCTCTAGAGCTCCTGAGGGTCAGTGCTGGCGAGGATCGGGTCAGAATGGATCAGAATAGAGCGGCTGATCCTCACAGAGACCTCTAGAGCTCCTGAGGGTCAGTGCTGGCGAGGATCGGATCAGAATAGAGCGGCTGATCTTCACAGAGAGCTCTAGAGCTCCTGCGGGTCAGTGCTGGCGAGGATCGGGTCAGAATAGAGCGGCTGATCCTCACAGAGAGCTCTAGAGCTCCTGAGGGTCAGTGCTGGCGAGGATCAGGTCAGAATAGAGCGGTTCAGGAGCTCAGAACCGCGCGACTGTTTGGAGACACTCGGCCTCTTTGTCTCCAGGCAACAGAGCAGTGCTAGCATGTTGCTGAGGCTGTCGTCTGCGCGGCAGATCCCTGCAAACACACGCCTTGCGTTTGAGCTGCTTTCTGCTGATACAAACGTGTTGATGGAGATTCCTCATCGTTATGTTTCTAAATGTCATATCTGGTGACAACCCAAATTCAGCATGAAACTGATACTGACGGTCACCTGTTCCTGTCTGCTGTAACCGCTCTGCAGCGATTCAGTGTCTGTTTGTCTCCCCTATTGCTGTAAATTCATCACTGATAGTAAAAGAACTTCTCGTGTGTTTTCACCTCAAGGTTACTGGATTGAGTGCAGCAGTGAGTGGGCGAGCGCGTGGGTTTGTGAGAGAAGACACTGACCATAACGGAGGCCTTGACACCGGTCTTTCATGTTCTTCTCCAGTCACAGCGTTGGTGATCTTCGCTTGCGCTGCAGCAGGTGCATATGCATCCGTTTGCTTCTCCTCTTCTGACTCACGCTCCAGTGGGCGTCTCTCCTCCGCTGAACACCTCCTCACGCTCCGCCGCTGATGGAGGAGGAGGACAGCAGCTGGAGCTCTCCATCTTTCTTTATTCTGCATCTCTCTCTCACTCGAAAGCCTCCATGAGCACAGAGATCGGAGAGCTGAAGAGGGTTGAGGATATCAGCGGCATCATTTGAATATTCGGGCGAGATCCGAGTGCTGATGAATAGTCATGAGTCGCCGCCTCTGCAAACCAAACCAGAGACGCCATCATCAGAGCCGCTGTGCTGCGAATCGTTCACACACGTGTGCGTCTGCGTTGGCTCTCGTGAAACACAGAAACTTGATGTTTAATGTCTTGAGAATAGTTCAGAAGGATGTGTCGGTGTAATAAAAACAGACCCCAGTGTCCGTCCTTTTCTTGTCAAAGCGTTGTGTGTTTGTTGTTCCTTCACTTCTTCAGAGTGTCTCAGGCTTAACCTACAACACAAGAAACACAAACTTCATTTCCTGATAGTCTTTATTTGTTACTGCAACGCACAATCCATCTGCTGTGTCAGTTTACAAGTAATAAACCACTGCTCGATTGAGTAACGTGGCCGGAGCCTTAAAACCCCCTCAGGACCTGATTGAGACCAGTGGCCAACCTGGAGTAGTGAACACTTATCAGTGAATGACGGATATGAAGAGCTTACAGTGAACATTAGATCAGTTCATATTTCAGTCATTTTAAATCCAGAATCTCGATGCGCCTCAGGCTTCTGCTGCGATAGGAATCGATAAATGCTCAGATATACGCTGACATGCCCCGCTAAATTGATTTGTGTTTATTTTTACTGGCAGTTGAGTGACCTCATGAAGGGTCAGCTGTTGCACCTTGGGATTGCTGTATGTTTTTTTTTCGTATGTTAAACGAATGGAGGCTGAGAGCGGTTTGAGCCAGAACTTTTGCCAGGAACGGTGGTGTTGCCACGGCAACAAATGGAGCGCTTAAGCAGAGAGAGCTTGAAGAGTTCTTCACTAACCCATCCAGAACCAGGTCCAGCGCGTATGTGTGTGTGTGTGTTAGCTGCAGTTTGGGTCCAAATGTGTTTCCAGGTAAATCTGACCAAACCTCCCTCCAGGGACATTTGTGCACGTCTTCAGTTGGAACATTAAAAATGCAGAAAGTTAGTGTTTGTGTTCACCTGTGGTGTGTCTTCATTTAGATAGATGTGTGTGTGTGTGTGTGTGAGTGTGTGATTAATTAGCAGTGTGAAATGAGTGTGGGCGGTTAATTGTGTGTTAGGGAGGTTGCGCCGGCGCTCAGTGTTGAGTTGGGTTGTAATGCGCTCTGACACACATCTGGATTGTTTGTTTAGATTAATTGGACAGAAAAAACATCCTCAGTTGAGCTGATCTGGAGAAAGTAATTTGACTGATTGTTCATCATTTGTTGTTTGTCATTTAATTTCAGTGATGAGCTCTGAGGCCTTTGATCAGCTCTTTCTTCATCTTTTCGGAAACTTGAGCTGATATTGAGTTGTGAGGAAGATCTGCTGTCAGTGAAGATGATGATGAGTTATTGGTAAATCATCGTCGAGTTCATTCATGGTCTATATTTGAGATGCAACAGCTTCATAAAAGTAGGACAAATATAAGACGAATATGAAATAAAATGAAATATATTATTTATATATGAACTGAATCTGGAAAGTTTCAAAAGTTTTCCTAGTGTAATTGTTCAGTCTGCGGTTGTTGTGTTATGTGCTCATTTGTAGCATTTTGTTTCCACTGAAAGACTAACCCTAGACTAAAAGCGTTTGTGTGTGTGTATGAGTGTATGTGAGTGTGAGTGTGTGTGTGTATGAGAGTGAGAGTATGTGTGTGTGTGTGTGTGTGTGTGAGTGAGCGTATGAGTGTATGAGTGTGTGTGTATGTGAGTGAGTGAGTGTGTGTATGAGAGTAAGAGTGTGTGTGTGTGTATGAGTGTGTGTGTATGTGAGTGTATGTATGAGTGTGTGTACCTGGTATTTATCACGTTATGGGGACAAAATGTCCCCACAAGGATAGTAATACCAGTAAATTTTGAAAACAAGCTTATAAATCATATAGAATTTCCTACAGAAGTTTTTTTGAAAATCTAAAAATGCAGAAAATTTCATGTAAGGGGTAGGTTTAGGTGTAGGGTTGGTGTAGGACAATAGCACATACAGTTTGTACAGTATAAAAACCATTACGCCTATGGGATGTCCCCATGTGTGAGTGAGTGAGTGTGTGTATGTGTGTGAGAGTGAGTGAGTGTGTGTGTGTGTGTGAGGTTTCTTTGTATCATTGCCAAGTCAAGTCACCATTATTTATATAGCGCTTTTTACAATGCAAATTGTGTCAAAGCAGCTTTACAGTATTAAACGGGGAAATAGTCCGTCGAAATAGTGTGTCTTTCTCCTCTGGCCAGACAAAATCAGCAGTTTACTGCAGCAGAGTCAGATTGTGCAGAGGACTCACCTGATTCCTGTGGTCTTGTCCTGATGGCCGTCTAGGAGACAGGGTCTTCACTGGGGATCAGTCTCTGGGGCTCATCTAGTTGTCCTGGTCTCTGCTGACATTCAAGGTGCTGATCCACCATCTGATCTGGATACGGACTGGATCTGGGTGATTGCAGTAACCTCGGAATAAGAATGAGACAGACTAATATTAGCGTAGATGCCATTCTTTTAACGATGTAACAAGTACATCGGGGTGTTATGGGAAGTGTTCCCTGTTCCGGTTGACCTAATTAATGCAGCCTAACAATCCTTTAACGGATTTGAATATTAGAAATGTATCAGTGTGTTATGTGTAAGCCAGTTTAAAGGGGTCCTATTGTGCTCTTTTACAAAGTCTTGATTTTGTTTTGGGGGTGTACTAGAACATGCTCTCATGCTTGGTGGTTTGAAAATTGCATTATTTTTCACATAATTTACATTATTACAATACCTTTCTCCCCAGCCTGGCACAAACGGCTCGATCAGTTCTGGGTTTGATGAAGGCCCGTCTTCCGAAAAACGAAATGTGTTGTGATTGGTTAGCTGTCCCTGTGCGCTGTGATTGGCAAACAGCTTAGACAGTGTTTCAGTACTGCCCCGCCCCTTGCCAAAGCAGCAAATTAGTCAATATTGCTATATCACTTCAGACCCCCGAGAATATTGAACATTGAATATTGAATATTGAGGATCACGCAGAACCTGTGCACGCACGGATATTGCAAGACATATTAAAGTGGTAATGTTTTTTTTTGTTTGTTTTTTTTTTGGCTAAATCATGTTTTAGATAGGATGTCAACAACAGCTTAAAAATAACTGCATTTACTATGTACAGATAAGTGCAACGGTAAAATGTATTATGTTTATTGTTCTTTAATTCTAACACTATAACATAAATTGCAGTGAAACTGTTATACAGTTGAATTTATTTATACCATAGTCCCACAGAGTTACACTATTTGTGGCGATATATATATGCAAATTAATTCTCTGCCAGCAGGAGGCGCTGTTGGAGCGGGAGAGAGCGAGGTTTCTCCGGTAACGCTGTACACAAAGCAGAGCTCCTCTCACAAACACTGCTTTATCAGACATTACATGCAAGATGAAATGAAAATGACATCCAAAATTTTCTGAAGACGGTCGGTTTCCATCAGAAATACAGTGATATAAAAACACCCGCACCAGGTTTAGATTTTGAAACGTGCATTCGAATTTCCGGAGGCGGGATTTATTTTAATGATAATAGGCTTGTTTGAGATGGGCCTCGCCTGAGATGTAGGTGAGAGCAGGCGGCTGCAGTGAGGGGAGGAGTGAAATAAGCGCAGTCAAGACGGACAGTTCTGACCTCTCGAAGTGGAGCAGATACCTACGAGATCAAAGGAGGATATCGCGTTATTTTCACTCATGCGCTGTGCTGCTGATAAACATGATATAATTTCAGTTCTGTTGCTTTTATATGAAAATAAATATGATGAACAAGACACTCAAAGTGTTTGCTATTTAATTCCATACGAATTGAGGTGTAAAAGGTGTATTTATCATCCATTTTTACTTGAATACAAACATGTATTTTATATTTTTATAGAAATATGACAATCAGATATCTCACACAGAGATCGCACTGATATAGTGTTTGAGAATATTCATGCTCAATTTAAATACATAATCACATGAAATCAGATAAAAAAATAAAACGTTTTAGAAGAGAAGGCAGCATCACGGTTGTCTGAACCAATGAGCATTAAGCTGTGTCGTCAGTCAGTCGTTTCCCATCATGCTTTTGGTCAGCGCAGTCGGTGGAGAGCAACTGCGCGCGACTGCTCAATCAGACTCAGCCGCCTGGCCTCGCCAGAGTTTTTTTGGCAGACGTCAGCATGACATCAGAGCAAGGCTCGGACACTTTTCTAACCGGCATGCATCTCGCGGTGATCACCGGTGATCGGTTCTGCGCAGATTTTGCTCATCTCAAACAAGCCTATTGTAATGGGCCACTCTGTGATGTCACAAATACAGGAAAACAACTTTGTAGTCCAAACGAGCCGTTCGTTGTAGTTCTTGAAAAGGGATTTTTTAAAAACAAAATATTTCCCTTTGGAGTGGACTTTGAGATTTGTAACTTTGTAGATCGTTTTATGCCCAAACATACACACTACACACTGACTAAAATTCAAAAAGTGAAAAAGCATAATAGGACCCCTTTAAAGAGAAGTGTCTTTAATCTAGATTTAAACTGACAGAGTGTGTCTGCCTCCCGAACAGTGTTAGATTGTTCCAGAGTTTTGAGAACGCAGCAGACGTGGAGGACTATAATGTGATAAGAGCTCGCTCAAGTACTGAGGAGCTAAGCCATTCAGGGCTTTATAAGTAATTAACAAGATTTTAAAATCTATCCGATGTTTGATAGGGAGCCAGTGCAGTGTTGACAGAACCGGGCTAATATGGTCATACTTCCTGGTTCTAGTAAGGACTCTAGCTGCTGCATTTTGGACCAACTGTAGTTTATTGATCAAGCGTGCAGAACAACCACCCAGTAAAGCATTACAATAGTCTAACCTTGAGGTCATAAACGCATGAATTAGCATTTCTGCATTTGACGTTGAGAGCATAGGTCGCAATTTAGATATGTTTTTAAAATGGAAAAATGCGGTTTTACAAATGCTAGAAACATGTTTTTCGAAGGAAAGATTGCTATCTAATAACACACCTAGGTTCCTAACAGATAACAAAGAATTGACAAAGCAGCCATCAAGTGTTAGACAGTATTCTAGGTTATTGTGTGTTTTATTGCTGCCTGAAAACCCTTTTATCACAGATATTCAACTCCAGTAACTACAGCTTTGAAAGAAACTAAAATGTGTGAATGTTAGTTTTCTAACAATCCATACAGCATCAGTTCACTAATGGTTTGTTTTTTAATAAATGTGGATTATTGTTTTCTAATCATAAAATCCAAACTGCTAAAGCTCTGTAAATGTATTAGTGTTTTTGAAGAATATGACATAAACTTTTCAGTCATATAAAAAGTCTCCAACATTATCGGCAAACCAGCACTTTATATTTCAGTCAGAAGACGCCGATTCTCTCTGAACGAGTTTCACTCACACAAACTCACATTCCCACTGACTGAAGTATACATGCACTGCTGCTAGGTGCTGCATTAGTGCTCGCGTGTGTGTGCGTGTGCGTGTGTGCGTGTGCGTCACTCACTTCATTTTCATTTTCAGCGTCCGTTTATGCGTCTAATGCATGGCTGCATATCAAGTGAATGCACATCAACAGCTAATATGGGCTGTAAGTTGAATATACGCATGTTCTGTTTAGTTGTTTTCAGTGTTGTTTGCAGTTGTTCTAAATGAACTGTAAATGATCTGTCAATCACTGCAAATCACAGGAGTTACAGATTCAAGCTCCAGTGTTTCATAATTTCGGTCTAGAAAATCTTTGACTCTTTTACATGGAGTTCAGGGACTTTCAGATAGAGATGGTACTTTCAGCGTCCTGAAGTTTCTGTTGATTTGACATGAACATGCGTTTGTTCATTGTTTCCAGATGATGGCAGCAGAGTTTTTCCTGACGGCCTGATTAAACACTAGATCAGATTCGATCAAGTCCACAACATCATGACTGGCTGCATTAAAGACAGTTTACACACCTCTCAGCAGTTATAATCCAGAAAGACCGCGGACAGACTCTTTAAAGTACTTGTTCAGGTACTTTAACTATTTATTGACACAATTTTAAAGTTGTTTGTCTTCGTACATTTATAAAGTGCAGTAACTTCATTCACATAGAGTCCTGCAGCCGTGATGTTAAAAGACTAATTCTGCATGGTTCCTCCTGTTCTTCCTCTTGCTTTTTATAATGGGATTTTCAGTTTTTGAGTAAAACAAGATCTGTGGAAAATATAAATGGACAATATTTGGATGTTTTTCTCTATGACATAAAATTATACATCCGTAATTAAAATCTGTTAATTAAAAAAAAAAAAAACAAAAAAAAAAAACGTATGTTTGTAATAAGTAACTTTGGAGTGTTTGCAGTTTTACCACAGACCTTATTTTAATCATGAATTGAAAAACTTGAAAATCTCAAGGGAATGAATGAGTCTTCTGGTGTTCGACATCACTGCTGCACCTCTGTTTGGTGAAATGTATTGCATAGTTTTTATTTTTGTTTTGAAGTTTCACACACATTCTGTTCTCTTGAAATTGTTTTAACCCATACAAAGTTATTTATAAACCCATATGAAGTTGTTTATGAAGTTATAAAGTTAGTTGTGAATGAATGTGAGAGTTATTCTACGTGTTTGCATCTATGACAATCATCTCACACCTTTTCTGTTTGCAGGGCACAAGAATGAAATCTACATCATGAGAACAGCAGCGCCTCATGAAAACAGACAGAACTGACACAAATCTGCAGCACATTTTATTTTTCATTCTGAAAACACAATTCTCCTGCTGTTTTTTTTTTTTTTTTTAAATGGGCCTGAATTTGTGTAGGGGAGAGTGGGGACAGCTGCAACACTTTTTGCATTTCCTTTAGTTTTTCAGAGACTGTTTGCATTAGAAAGCCAGGATTTTAATACAATAAAGCCACATCAGTTGGCTACTCACCCACATATGATTATATACACACAAATATACTTGAATAGACAAAGTCAAATGTTGCAACTGACCCCACAACAGGGGATGGTTGCAACATTCATTAAAATGTAATTAAAACCATTCTTAAATATCATTTTGGAGTTTCTTAATTTTATTTGTGCATAGACATGGTCTTTAATAAGTTAAATTGGCTGTATAAAAACAAAGAATAGTAAATGGAAAAAAAAAAAATCAAATAACAACCTTGTCTTGGTTAATTATTTCAATACATTAGAACTACAAAATATTAATTTAATCAGAATCAAGACACTAAAATTTACTAATAGCCTACTTCTGTTAACATCTGTGAAAAGTTACTGAACTAAGGCCAGTTGCATGAACTTAGTCACTGTCTTAAGAACTAGTTTGACCAACTAGCAGTTAACCAAGTGTATCAATGTTGTGGTAAGGGACAGCATGTTGCAACTGTCCCTACCCTTGACAGCCGTGATTAAACTTGGTATAATAGCTTGACACAATATCTTTGACACATGCTAGCTACGCCTATTAGAAGCTAAGGAAACACAGATATAAATCATGTTTTTACAATGATTCATGCAAACAACTTAGTATGACAAAAAAATCCGATGATTAAAAAAATACTTTTTTACGGTGAAAATAATTTTTTGTAAAAGGAATGGTCACATGTGCCTGATTTCATCCAGGAAGGATGGGGGGCTGATTTAGCATGTGCAGTATGAATATCATCACTGTAGCTCATTCCTGATTGAAGAAATAAGCCATGTTGCAACCGTCCCCACTCTCCCCTATATCATGTGATCACTTGTTGAACATAGTTTTTAAAATCCTCACTGTGATCCTTAATGTCAATTGTGTTACGCCGGTTTAATTTCCTACTTCATTCACATCGGCCCTTGTGTTTCTGCTCTTTATCATCACACACTTTAGTGCTGCTGTCTCACATCATCTCTGCGTATTTACATACTGTCTTGTCTGGTGTGTGTGCTATAATGAAACCAGACTCAGAGATGGAGATAAAATGAACCAAACAAGTATTTATTAAACAATATTGATATTGGAGTGAAAGGTGAGTAGAAGAGAAGATGATCAGCACAATGATGAATGAATAATAACAATCTTCTCTGTATTCCAGGGGAATCCAGAAGATCCTGAAGATGATCGGTGAGCACACACTTTGACGATGAACCGGACTGGATTTCCAGGAGCTGGAGTTTATCTGAGAGCTGCAGGTTCACAGGAGACACTGGAGGAGAAGGGGAATAACAGGCATCTAAAAATGTGGTTCATATGATTCACACATGAGCTTCTGCTTTAAGAGCTTTTTTGTCTTTGGTGTCTAATGCTTTCACGTGATTGATTGATGTGACGGAAGTACATTCATTAGCAGTGATCTGGTTATTGCCTTATTTCGTGAAATCATTCACAGAACCCACGGATGTGTGATTGTGAAGACATGCATTCACATTCCAGTAGATTAAAACTGAATTAGATGCCAGACTAGAAAAGGATTTAACATAAACCCTACAACACATTTGTGAATCAGTAGGACTGAACTCGAGACTTTTGTAATCCTGACTGCTTCAGAAGCTGTTTGAAACGGTTTTCGACGTTCCTTAAAGGAGGCGTGAAGGTTGTGAGCTGAAATTCTTTGGACTGGATGATCAGGCTGTTACTCTAAACTTTCCAGCGTTCCTGTTGTAAGGGCCACTCAACTGACTCAAAGAAGGTATCCAATGGTGGCTGAAGGTTTCCTGCGCATTCGGTCTAGTAATAAGTTAAATTCTAATCTGACTCCATTTTATTATTACCTTGAATTTAGGTTAGAACGCCAGTTATTATTGATCATTCATAGGATCATTTATCTAAACATCAGATTGCTCTCTTTAATCTTATTCCTATAACACTTTGAGTCTTGTACCGGTCGTTATACGGATCTCGTATTCTAGACAGCCCGTGCCATACTTTTCTCAATCTAGAATATATTATCTGGCTACAGAATCACACTGATCTTCTTGCAAGATTTCCTTAAGTACTCAGACCAAGACAAACATCCTCCAAATGGAGACATGAACTAACAATTGGAATTTGCATTGATAAAGTAGAGTTTAGACCTTTTAAGGGACAGATGGTAATTTGCATAAAATACACTGGGAAATGGCACACCCTCTACAGTAAGCAAATTATCTTTACATTTGCTGATCTATATTACCTTTTAGTCTACTTCTTGTAATATTGAGACCATTGTACCAGTCACATGTAAACAATTCAAATGATACCAGACATGACTGTAAATATCACTTGCATTCATGTAGAACATTATATTTTGCTATTGACCATTCTGAGTGAGCTGAGTGAAAGGACGATGGGTGAGAGGAAAGAAGTGGATGAAAAGCAAAAGTGAGAAGGGACTTTTCTCGCATCTCTCAGTGAGATGTCAAAACGAATGTCAGTATCTTAATATACTGTCTTTGTATTGTCTCTATCTCAGAAGATCAAAGTGTCTGAGGTTCTTCAAAAGTCTTACATTGCTGTCTGTTAAACTTTTAATTTCATGGCACGTTTAGTCTGTGAAATTACAGCATCAACTAGATTATTTTTTGTGGTCATGAACAGATACCTGATCTCATGAATCAAACCACTGACAACTGACTCTTTCAGTCAGTAAAATAAAAACCTCTAAATGAGCCCACTCCAAAAATAAATAAATGAAATAAAATTACAACTCAATTTAATAAAAAAAAAAATTAGCTAAAGCAACACAATTTGTGAACATTGTCACAGCTTTATTTCATTTGAATTGTAAATGGAGGGTAACATCTGTTTGTGTTGTGGAACCTGCTCCGTATGGCACGCTAAACATGTTGTGATGCGGGTGATTGACTATGATTTCCTTTTTTGTTTCTCCATCAACAACTTTATTCAAAGTTTTAGTATTTAGTTAAGTGTGCAAATAAACTACTATTAAAACAAACCATGTGTATTATGGGTTTTTTTTGTTTTTTTTTTTGCAGATGGAAACAATCGAAATGCTTTTTTTTTTTTATTTCAATTACTGTCATAGACATACTGTTTCTCTCTAAAATCAGCATGTAGCACTTTCACAAAAAAACAACTGAAACTGAAAATCACTATCAGTCAGGTGCGTTTACCAGGTTAGTTCCACTGACAGAGCTGATTGTTATATACTCCTGAACTGTCAAAAAAAAAACAAGGTTTTGTATGTTTGATTGCTGCTTACAAATATTACATCCATGCACACAGAACAGATGTGAACGACAGTTTTTCATATTCATATATTTAGGTTTCCTTTCATATACAGATTTACTATGAACAAACATGGAAGTACACAATCAGTCATTGTGATTGAATGGAAACCAATGAACAGATCATAAGGCATTCATGTTTAAAGTACATGGTACCAAATGTAACGCAAATAATGGAACTCAAATCCACTAGCACAAATAATAATAATAATAATAATAATAAGCAAAGTCAAGTGAAAAGTACAAATATGCAAATATCTGAAATGTCAGGTCAAAAGAAAAGGAATGAAGTAAAACTGTACAAAACAGGAATGACTAAAGTACTAAAACCTGAAAAATAACCAGTAACTGAACTAAAAAAAACAAAGTATTTTTCCAGTTGATAAAAGTTGCCAAAATGAACTAACTGGATTCTTTTAGAGGTGAAACTGTTGTGGTGAGATGAGGCTCAAGGTTTGTTAGAGAAGGCAAATAAAATGAAGATTTCACATGCATATTTGTATTGATCTTGTAGGTACCAATCCCGCCTCATGCTTAGGGGTTTCCAACATTAGCAAGTTGCAGCTTCCTTTTTACAAGGTTTGTTTGGCTCAAGAGGAACATAAGATCGTTGTTACACGGTCGTCTTTTGTCCGGTTCTTTTTCCCCCATGTTAAATCCAGTTCACATACGCTGTGTGCTGTTTCGAGCACCGTGGTTAGAGAGGAAGGTGCAACACAAGATGCAAACTCATGCTTTGGTCAGACCTTCTGATCGGCAATTCAGTCCAGGTGTACTTTTTTTCCTGTAATGCACATGCCAGTCAATAAACCACTCTGAAGAACCAAGGCCTGCCTTCAGCTGCTGCATGTGTAGTTACACTGCGTGACGTGTAACGCCACTGTTACGCATCACTGAAAGTTCAGACAGTTTCTGCAGCGTTTGTACAGCTCATTGGACAAAAAAACCAACACAAAAGAGTCAGCCATCGCTAGACAATGTGTGTTTAGGACTAAACGCGAACGCTGTCCAAGTAAACATGCTGAAAAGGTTTTTTCTTCTCTAAACAGTCGACCCACTGGAATTATGGGTAACGTGTTTATGACTTTACTGACTTAAGGCAAAGTTCCTAAGAATTCATTCATAGTCCACGCGGTCTCAAGGAAGGCACTCCCTCTCTGAGAAACGTCTGTAAAGCGGCGAGTAACGGCGCCTCGAACGTTGTAGTGCTCAAGGTGGTGAAATAGTAAACAAACAACGGATTTTTGGGCGCTGGTTTTCCATCCGTCCCTCTGTCAGAATGATCTGCCGGCTGACGTCTGCCACGACGAGCCAACGGGACAGAAATCTCCAAAAACAAACATCTCAAGTGACTTCAGCTCGAACACGTTGCGTTGGGGCCACAGTGCTAGCGGGCTACAGCGCTAACGTGGTGAGTTAGCCTTTGCGCCCTGACGTCTCTCTCTGCTCAGCGCGCCCTCAGCGAGGATCTCCGTCAGACGCAGAGTTAATCAGACACAGAGACCCAGAAGAGCTCAGAGCTTGGGTAAAACGCTCGTCTCTACATGGGTGGCTCCTCTTCCATCGGCTCGTCCTCCGTCCTGAGCAGAAACACAGCAAAGCTGGTCACATGACAGAGCCAAAGGACAGCTGGAACGCAGAAAGGAGGGAAAGTGGTTGTACCTTTTCTCCATGGCTGCGACAGATAAAGAAGCCATTGCCGTCACCGTCTCGTTCTCCTCAGAGTCGCCCCTCTGAGCTTCCAGCAGAGATAAACCCGTGCTGGATGTGACCCGCTGGACAGAGCGCCAGTACTGACCTAAACACAGAGAACGGGACACACAATCAGCTCTACAGGACCCTTCCAGCGTCAGTTCAGCTCGACTGACAGCATGTGTGTCACAGACTTGCCCTTCAGTTCATAAAACAAGCAAAATTCAGACGTCGATCACAGCTTTGATTCCCAGGGTTCTGATAACATGCACAGCACATCTTGACTGCAATGCAAACCGTTCTGGATATTGGGGTCTGTACGTAAAATAAAAAATATTTACACAGAGCAGAGGTCAGTAAGTTATTATTATTATTATTATTATTATTATTATTATTAAGTGATTCTATCACACTAGCCTCTAGCGCTAACTGTCGAACCATATTTTAATCTTGGTTTTGCCTTGTAGACGTCCACTGTAAGACGTACTGAACCTGGAACATTCAGGGATCAGACATTTGACAGGAGTAAATGATTCTTCTTGAAAAGAAATGAAGATCTGAATGACTCACTGTGATTTTCTAGGACTTTCTCTATGGAGCTCACAGCGTTTTCGTTGGGTCTCTGCTTCAGGACGTCCACTGAAAGCGGCTCTAGCTGTTCAACACACAAACGCATGCAATCAAAGTCACAACTCTATCTGTAACGAGAAGTCGCCTTATGCAAATGAAAACTTACAAAGCAAAGGATGATGGGAACTCATTTACCTCTATCCCCAGCAGCGCTGAGACGCAGGCCTCTGACGCGTCACATATGGCCCTGAGGTCATGACCTCCCTCCAGCGCCAGCACCACTCGACCCCCGGCCAACCCCATCAGCTGTTTAGTCAGGTGACCCAAACCTGTCACAAACACAGTGGTGGCTTTCACTGAAATGATCTAAATAACGAATACAACTAGACACAAGTGCGTTCAGGTTTCTTGTTCATAGTAAAGACGCAGCGCTTACATTTGGAGGTGAGTTTATATCCTCCCAATGGAGGAGGGTGTCCTTCCACCGCGTCAAACCCTGCTGACACCAGCACCAGATCTGGAGCAAACTCGCTAGCGATTGGCATTACTACTGTCCTGTGAGGTCAAGCGTTCACAGAGACAATATGAGCAACACAAACCTTCACATTAATGAACAAACTGGACTGCAGGTTATTTATGTGACAGACAGGCATTCTGCAGTTCCTGTGAATCTTCAGCCTGACGCAAAATACAGTATTCAACATTTGAAGTGGATCAAAAAAAGTTCAAAGTAGTCCTAAGACTATGGCTCCTTTTCTCTAGACACAAAACCATAAAACATGCACACAACATGCAAAACATTACACATCTTTTGAAGAAGCAAACATGTTTTTTCATATAAAAATGGTATTTTCGCATAAAAGCTCTACACAAAAAACAACGAATGATTAGCCATTTACATGATGCTTTGATTTAGGGCTGCAGCTAATGATTATTTTTATTGTCGACTAATCTAACGATTATTTTTTCGATTAGTCGACTAATCTTTCGATTATTTTTCAATTACTCTATTTATTGTTTTCTTATCAGTTGATGAATTCTTTAAACTATCAATAAATAATAACAGTAACTTCTGCAATTAATCTTTTAATATTTTATTCAAATATTTTCTCATAATTAATACTTTACAAAAATAAATAATTACAACAACAAAGAAAGAACAATAAATAATAAAAAAACAAAGAAAAATAATAAGAGAAAAAGAAAGAAATAATAAATTAATAAAAAATAAAAAAAGAAAGAAAGAAAGAAAAGAAAGCAAGGAAGCAAGAAAGAAATAGGATAACAAGAAAGAAAGAAAGAAAGAAAGAAAAAAAAGAAAGAAAGAGAAAAAATTACAGGGCAGTGATACAATCAATAAAAAATGCACATTATGGCTGCATTCACAGTTACGGTTTGGGACTGACAGCAGTTGCTTACAGGTGAGAGACTTGAAATGTTTTATTTATTCAGCAGATTAAAACATCTGCTTGAATACATATCTGTATGAATGATCAGCTGAAATCAAAACCGCATTCAGGACACTAGAGCGACATAATCAAAAATGGCGTCATAGCGAATCTGTATTCGGAAAGGCACGGAAAACGAATAATGCGCTCTACGATGCCACAAAAGGGACATGGTTAGCCGCTTGCTAGCAGTAGCCTGTTACATTACAGTACATACAATTTCACTTACCACATAAACCGAGAGAGGTAAGAGAGATGACCGATAGGACGATTTCGAATGATTTACAGATCCTGAGCACCACTGACAAACATCTAATCTTGTGAAATGTGTGGTAAATAGTGCTGCTCCGTAGTAGAGCAGGCTGTGTGTGATTGTGAATCTCAAAAGTGAAAGTAAAAAGCAAACGCGCGTTCATAAGTGATTTTAATGTCCTGCATATTAATAACGGCTCCCTGATGCCCGCAATTTATATACAGGATAATTACCCAATGATATAATTGTGAGAGAAAGCATTGAAATATATATTTTCTCGTATGTATCGTATTTATTCCCTTTACGGTTGCCGTAGTACACACCTTTACCTTTCCGAATACCGTATTCGGATTCGGACACATCCCTACGGAAGTTTTATCACAGCTGACAGCCCGTTTTTAAATAAATGAGTCCAGTCGAAGCTTGTCCTATCCATCACACAGTTAAACAACTAACGACTTTAAATGCTTTGTTAGCCAGTGCAGAGAGCGCGGAGCTCGATTGCACCCACAGCACTGACGCCAGCTCCAGTGGATCTTAAGATGAATGTGAATCATTTCTCCTTCTCCGTCTCTGTGGGTGAATTAAACCCGCCATGATTATACAGGCAACTCGATGTCCCGTGCTGTTCCATTCATTCAACGCAGCTTTGAATGCAGTTGTGAATCCTGACAATGTAAAGGCATCAGTTCGGCTATATATGTGGGGTTCTGACGGTCGTATAATAATAAAATACTCTATGAACGCAACTCTGTGAAGTCATGTTGCCATACTAGCCTTTACTTTCTGCTCTAGAGTCTTGTTTTGTGTTAAACATGGCAGAAAAACAGTCTTAAGTAGGGATAACTGCAGGCTCGCGCAATGGGCGTGGCTAAAGATGCAACTCGTCGACGCATTTGATGCTAATCAACGTATTTTCATAATCGAAGTAATCGATGACGTCGACGAATCGCTGCAGCCCTACTTTGATTCTTAGTGAACAAATTATGTATAAATGTTTTCACACACTATTTCACACACATTAGCTGTAGGTAGGGTTGGGTATCGAGAACCGGTTCCAAATTTCCAAGAACTGGGTATTCGATAAGACACGTGCGTTCCGATTCCGCGTAACGATTCCTGCGTTCGCATTTTAATGTGATTTTAAACTATTTTAAGAGCAGGTAGGGAAAGAACTTGCTCACTGTTTGCGTGCAGCGCACACATCTGAAGCGCGAGCACAGAGAACAGCGGTCCGTTCGTTTCCAGAACCGACTTCTCTTTCACATTTATCGACCAGTATGCACAAAATACGTCAGTATATCATCATAAACACAGACTTTTTTTGTCTTAAGTGAACGAAAACAGAAAAGAAAGAAAACGCACGTGTAACAGTATTTTTAGATCTGCATGCGTTCGGTGTTAAAGAGACAGATGCCTAATAAACATGCTGCCTGTCAATAATGTTAATCAAAGAACAAACGAAAATCATTAACTGATCTTGACTGAATATTTTAACTTTAATGAGGATTAATTTTTTAATTTTTTTTAAGAAAAGAAAACTATGCAGTGTTTTTAAACTTTTGATTTCAATTTCTGTACCTGAAATTTGTTGTTTCAAAATTGAATGTTTGAAATTTATATTAGTCTAGTTTTTTTTCCTGTGGTATTGTTTGGTAAAACCACTGGCAAAAAACAGAATAAATATGTTTGACATCTAAATGTTTGACAATTTTTTTTAATAGATTTGTTTATCTTATTGGAATCGGAATTAGGAATCGATAAAACTCAAACGATACCCAACCCTAGCTGTAGGTAATGAGTAAATAGGTGTGGCATTTAAATGGCAGCATTTCCCTAATTGGTTGGTTTTGAATGATGTGCCTAATGTAGAGAACAGTCTAGATCAGTTTCTGTTCTGTTATAGAGCGGATGTGACTGCGGTGCTTTCTGAGGGTCATTTGGGCAGCTTTCCTGCGTTTGAGGATTTTTATCTGGTCTGCTAAACCTGGTGAACACTGGTGAATGTGGGAGAGATCGGTCCTTACACTGACTGCTCTACAAACAACACAACTCGTGTGTGTGTGTGTGTGTGTGTGTTTGAGAGTATGTGAGTGAGAGTGTGTTATATTTAAACACTACATCACCTCCTGAAGCTTTAATGCATCCGTCACACTCACAAATAACTGATTCAGAACAACTGAGCAGCTCTGATGAGCAAATGAAGAGCGAGTGTTTGATGAGAGACGCTTTTACCTGAAGGCAGCGAGATATTCTGCGTCTCCCATCGGTGGATCCAGACCTCCAGTAAACGCCATGTTGACATTGAAACCGACTCCTGGCCCACTGCCCACCTGTTCAGAGGAAGTGCTGCACGAGTAAGGAAACAAAACACCTTCCCAGAATCCACCCATCGTATCACGGCATTACCTCTTCAGGAGCGCCGCTGCCCGGGAAGAAATTGCCATCGTCGTATCGATGAAGCGAAACGTACAGAACTCTGGGATCGTCGTAGAATGCTTGTTGAGTTCCGTTGCCATGGTGAACATCCTGAATGTGGTTTAACAAAAATGATTAAATGTTAAACAAAGACAAAAGAAAATACAGAAGTGCCAAATAATTCTTCAAAATGAACTCACCCAATCAACAATCAGAATTTTGCTGACATTGAGTCTTTGCTGTAGGAGTTTAGCTGCTATGGCAACAGAGTTAAAGTAACAGAAGCCCCTGCGATTGGACGAGAGCACCAATGTTACTGAAGTGAATAAAGGGAAAAGAAAGGACAGAAGGACACAAACACAGAGATGCATCTCACATGGGCGTGCTCTCCTCTGCGTGGTGTCCTGGCGGCCGAACCACAGCAAAACCGTTCTGCAATGAAGCCAGAGACACACCGCTCTACGTAAATCAAATAATACAGACAGGCACAGATACACACAAAGCATATGCTTATGGTGACCTTCAGCTCCCCTGACGCCACTTTGAAGACGAGTTCGACCACAGAACCGACGGCCAGACGCGCTGCGCTCGACGAGTGAACTTCATTCCAGACGGTGTCACTGTCCACCTTCACAGACAGAGCAGAAACCCTCCTTACATGCTGCACATACGATGAAGAGATCTTTGAGACGGACTTTGTTTCTACTCACCCCAATACCGCCACACGGCAGTCTGACGAACATGGAGATGACAGAACCTGAGCCAGACAGAGAGAGCACTGATCAGAGATGCATTCACACCAGAGTCTGTGTCTCTGAGTAAATGATGACGCGATCTTCATTTTGGCTTGTAAAAGTCTTACTGTCTAGTTTCTGCCGTAGTGGGTTGGTCCCATACAACATGACATGAGCTTCAGAATGAACCGTCTGCAGTTCCTCTAATGTGGCTTTTCTCCCACGGATACACTGAAAATAAAGGACAGAGAGATTGACTAGAGCACGAGAGCGCCCCCTGCTGACACATCACGAGAAGTGTACCGTTTGTAGCTAAAGTAAAAAGAACAGCAGCAGCATCCAAAACCAACTCTCACCAGTGAAATTTAGCTCTATTATTAGGAAGTGCAACTCAATGCGCTCAATAAGGACGATAATCTATAACTTTACACGAGTGATTCACACTAAACCGCTTGAGAGAAATATTGCACTCCCGTGTTTTTCACTGGGGAAAAAAATAAATAAAATCTTGCTTAGTATTTTTGTCTTGTTTCTAGTCAAAATATCTAAAAATTCTTCAATTAAGATGCGTTTGCTAGATAAGCAAAATGACAAGCTAGATAAGCAAAAAGTGTATGTTGCTTAAAAGAAGTAAAATTATCTGCCAGTGGGGTAAGAAAAATACTCTTGTTTTAAGAATATTTTACTTATCCTACTGGCAGATAATTTTACTTGTTTAAAGCAAAATGCATTTAGTTTTTTTCGTCTGGAAACAAGACTAAATATCATATATAATTATCTAGTCATTATAATTATCTAGTAATTATCTCTAACCCTCATCTAGTAAATGCATCTTAATTTAAGAATTTTCAGATATTTTGACTAGAAACAAGACAAAAATACTACGCAAGATAAGTCTTTTTTGCAGTGTTGAACATCATCTATCTCAGTGGAAAATTGAGCATCAGACAATTTTTTTCCCTGAACTTTACATGGAATATTTCTCACATTAAAATTGCAAAACAAAATCACAATGCATGTGGATGTTTTTGTTGTATGCAGAGTTTCAATGATAGAGATCGATTCAGCCAATGCATCGAGCCGTTCATAAGAAACAGACAAATAGCTCCAGTATTTGTGTTAATCAGACGTATCCCACCTCACACTGGCTGCGCAGGCCCGTCTCCTGCAGCCGAGACCAGATGCTCTGGATGCGTCCGGCGTGTTCGGGGTGCGTGTTGGTGTTTCCACACATGCACTGGTGTTTCTGCATGAGAGAGTCGTACACCAGACCTAGAGAAAGAAACTTTAACTGGAGCGTTCATCCTTGTAAATTCTGTTTTAAGGTCACAGAGAGGACAGTGAGACGCACCTGTGGTAAAATGAGGTTTGGAAGGCTGTTCCTGCGGGCTGATGAATGAGGCAGATGCAGGGGATGACTGGGCTCTGGACAGAGGACGGTGCCCTGGGAAACTGACCGACGTACCGGCCGCCTCCACGGACGCCTGGTAGTTTCTGAGCTGATGGATCCTCTGCTGCTCCAGGAGAAAGGCCTGCTGCTCTCACACACACACACACACACACACACACTATAGGTGCTGTGCACTGACAACCCCAAGAGGGCGACACAAACGCAGCGTCTCTCTCACTACTCGCCCTGAGCTCCAGGTGTCTCTCACCTGTTTGAAGAGCAGCTCTTGTTCCTCCTGTCTCTGCTCCTCTGTGAGATCAGGAGGTTCCTGTTTAATGGGGAGGCTCATGGGAAGCATTTCCGTCTGTGTGGCATCCTGCTGCTCTCTAAGCTCTTCCTCCGTCTCTTCTGGGTGGCTCTGGTGCTGCCGATCACCGGGTTTACTCAACATCTAACAGACATACAGAGAACAGACGATAAATCATAATAAATGATTTTTTTCAGGGTATACTGTTGTTGCCGAAAACCCATGACCTTGGCGTTGTTAGCACCACGCTCTACTTTGTACCATTTAGCACTTGCTTTCTTGAACCATATTCAGGTGTTTGGCTCATTTAGACAAAACAGCTGCTCTTCATTCAGGATTATGGGGACTGTAGGAAGGCAAGTCTTTTCTCAAACTCTGACTGAATGGACTCGCTTTGGTTCAAGCTAGAGCAACTGGGACTGACATGAGACTAAATTTAATTTGATGCTTTTATTCAAAGTGAACTGCAGTGCACTCAAGGTGCCAAAGCTGAGTTGAAGTACCATCGTCACAGTTACGTCTGTAACGAGGTCGCAAACACCCGCTGGCCAGGCACCAGAGGAACACTGACGTCAGAGCCTCTTTTGTTGCCTCATCTTTATCTTTTCTTCTAAATAAGCTTTTCTTTTTTTCCCTCCTTCTGAATGTGAGGAACTCCAGAGTGAGCAGCTCTCAGCCGGAGACCAGCTGCTGAAAGACTGATGTTCAGTGTTGTTTAAACAGAGACACGCAGAGACTCGCACAGGAGACTCCAATCACACTCCAGTGCCTGTGCTCTGCACACAAGATCTCGTTCTAGAGATGCTGAAGAGCAGGGGTACAAAACTCAGTTCCTGGAGGGCCACAGCCCAGCAGAGTTTAGCTTCAACCCTAATTAAACACACTTGATCCAGCTAATCCAGTCCTTCAGGCTTATTTGAAAACTACACTTTACGTGTTGGAGCAGGGTTAGAACTAAACTCTGCAGTTTTGCACCCCTGCTGTAGAGCAACACTGAACAAGCCCGTTCTGCTGATATGAAATCTTGACCTTACATGACCTCATCTGGCCACATCTCATAAGGATCACTAAAGCGCAGCAGAACTCAAAACTTGAGAGTGTAAACTCAGCCCAAAACCCTCAACTGTTATCACATGATCATGTGCTGGTAAAATATCTGTTTCCTTGCAGCATTCACCATTAACCACATGAACTGTAACGTCAGAGAACAGAACAGATATTATTCACCTGAGAGATCGCTCTCTGCTACAGCTAATTATTACAACCGATTCATCTGTCATGATAGGGATAGGGTGAAAAGACTGATTTCTGACCTTGCTGATGTGGAGCTGCTGGAAGTGCTGCTTGTGTTTCTCCAGGAACTGCTGGTGCTGTTGTTGGACCACCAGCTGCTGCAGGGCCTGTCCACTCTGGGGCAGAGGAGCCGACTGCGTGCGGCCCAGCGTCCGGTGCTGATGCAGCTTCTGCAGTGGAGACTGGAGACCCGCTCCCATACCTGCAACAGCAGACAATCCTCATCAACACGCATGTGCGGCTGGGTAGAAATAATCCATCAGCTGTCTGGGTTCAACTGAGTTTCCAAAACCGCTTGACAACGAAACACCCTGTAAAATACGTTCATTCATTTGGAGTTCTCCACAGACGTCACGACTGTCCATGCGTGGCTGACCTGGCAGCAGAACACGGCTTCGGTTCTCCAGGTTCATTGTTTCACTTCCATGTCCCATTCAGATCATTAGAGGCGTATTCTGGCACACAGAGCTAGCATGAAGACAGACCCGCCTGGCACACTGTGTTCCTCTGACCTCCTGCTGTGAGCGACTCGGACTCTGATCTAATTAACCCAGGGACCCCTGACCTGGCCGCACCTCAGTGCCGCTGCGAACGCCAAACTGTTCACACATTCGAGGTTTATGTAACACTTTGGGCCAGTAGCTATTACACAAATAAAGAGGTTTATAATGGACTGCATCACTGTTACTGAACCAGGACAGAAACTCAAAGAACTCTGAGCTCTACTCACCTGCAGCTAAAGGACTCGGCGAGGCTGATTGCTCCAGAAGGACCATGTGCTGCAGCAGTGCATTGTGGGAGTTTGCAGCATCCGAATTGCCAAGAAATGACGGCAGGTGAGGGGCAACCAGGAATGGAGTGCTTATGGGTAAACCGGTCACAGACAAACGTTCGCTGTCCGGCTGGGTAGACGTCACCTTGATGAAGCAGCAACAAAATAAAACTGAGCCTTTTCCAAAGCATCACATGACGAAGCAAAAAGAAGATGAGTGCTGACCAAACACGCTCACAGGTTGATGATGACCGTTCCTCACACACAGATCAGATCAGTACGGTATTAACTGTGAATAATATTTCTTCATTAACGGTCGAGCTGCTGTGTCACACTCTAATTACTGTTTAGGTTCCGGTAAAATATCTAAACTAAATAAAAGCAAATTTACTTCAAAGGCAAAACTTACTCAAATCAGACAACTACAGAGGATCTGTCCTGATTTAGGTGAATGTTTTTAACCCATTGTGAAAAGAGCACAAGCTCAGTTAGATCTGAACACTCACGTTGTTGGTGGCAGTGGCCGGCAGACCCAGGGTGATGTTGGGTAGTGAAGGAGACGTGTAGAGCGACAACTGACTGACCGACCCGTCGTGACCAGCAGGCCTGTGAGAGGACTGGAGCACACATTGACATGTTCAGCAGATGCTTTTATCCAAAGCGACTTACAATAGAGGATCATAAGCAATTCACCACAGAGCCAACAGTATTCACAGTGCAAACTAAGTGCCAGCTTTATTAGAAAGCAGACTGGGAAAAGCTAGAGCAGAGGTGAAATGTAGAGAAAAAGAGTAATTTTGTTGTGTAATAAACCCAATCATCCACGACTTTATAAAACAACTCTTCTATGTTACAACACACACACTCTCACATTCATGCACTAAACTAGCCTTACCTCAGTCACGCTGATGCCGTTCTCGCACAGATTGCCGTGTGAGCTGTTGTTTGGGGAACTGGGTCCTGAACCAGGAGCGCTGCTACACGCCGAATCTACAGACCATCAGAACGAGAGACAGAGTTTGTGTGAAAACAGTCACGCGTCCATGCCAGCACATATAAGTGCTTCTTTAGCAGCACCTGCCATATCCAGAGAGCGTTTCTTGAGCGTGCTGATGGGACTGTCTTTACGGCGCAGTAACGGGCTGCTCCTCCGCTCCGACACCTTCTGCTTCAGCCGCGAGCGCAGCTTCAGGTTCGGCTCAGACGCTACAATGACAGACACAATGACAGGAAGCTGTTTTCACAAGCTGCCTCACTTTATGCAGAGATTGTGAATAGAGTGCATGTTTCATTCAGAATGGGGTTTGGTCAACTGCTCTGGGACATTTAAGGCACAAGTGAAGATGCTAGTAATACTAGAGTTACTAATGAGAGACTCTGGAAGCATCATCACAGAACAATCACATTTGACATAAGCATCATTGCAGCACACACATTTATGCACTGTGCATTTATTCACCAAGTCATGAGCTTTGGTAAGTTACTATGATTCAATTCAAGTTTATTTGTATAGCACTTTTCACGATACAAATCGTTGCAAAGCAGCTTTACAGGAAATTAAGTTTCTACAATATTTATATATTGTAGAAACTTAATATATTTAACATATGGCAAAATTTGGTAGTTCTGTATGTTGTCTGAGGGTTGGCATCCTCTGAGGAGTTGGCATCATCTCTTCTCAGGTGTTTGGTCATCTCAGATTATTTAAGGGTTGGATCCAGACTGAAGCTTGTGTAATTTCTAGTTACCCGTGTCAGAAACAGAGAAACAAATAGAGACTAGGGTTGGGCCGATATACGATGCCATTGTCCATCGCCGATCGCTGATAGACATCGCAATGTTGGGCTGACATCGTGAGGATCTGCAAACCATTCGCCATCGTCTTCAGTCATTTCTCCTTACTCTGTTTATGTGGTAAGTGAAATTTTATGTACTGTAATGTAACAGGCAACCGTTAGCAATCGTTATGTGTTTCCTGTGTCTTTAATATGGATTCATGCTTCGGGCGCACCCCCGCCAACCGCGCCCCCCGCCCGATGTCATCGTCCATCCCGATGTTTCACTGTAGACATCGTCAGAAGCCAATTATGTAGACATCGCCCAACCCTAACAGAGACATAATTAGCATAGCTGCTGTTCCATCCAAGCAAAAATGATTTGTTCAACCTAAGCTAAAGAATAATGTGCTTTTGAAAGATATAACTGCAGTCCAAGATTATGAGATGCATTAGAAGAATGCTTGGCTAAAGAGATGTGTCTTTCATCTGGATTTAAACAGAGAGAGTGTGTCTGAACCCCGAACGTTATCAGGAAGACTATTCCAGAGTTTGGGAGCCAAGTGTGAAAAAGCTCTACCTCCTTTAGTGGACTTTGCTATCCTAGGTACTACCAAAAGTACAGAGTTTTGCGGCCTTAGGGAGCGCGATGGATGGTAGTGTGGTGCTAAACCATTAAGGGCCGTATAGGTAAGTAATAGTATTTTGTAACTGATACGCAACTTGATAGGTTGCCAGTGCAGAGACTGTAAAATTGGGGTAATATGATCATATTTTCTTGACCTGGTAAGGACTCTAGCCGCTGCATTTTGGACTACCTGTAGCTTGTTTATTGAAGATGCAGGACAACCAGCTAGCAGTGCATTACAATAGTCCAGTCTAGAGGTCATGAATGCATGAACTAGCTTTTCTGCATCAGAAACAGGTAACATTTCATAGCTTGGCAATGTTTCTAAGATGAAAGAATGCTGTTTTTGTAACATGGGAAATATGATTTTCAAAAGACAAGTTGCTGTCTAATATAACACCCAGATTTTTGACTGTAGAGGAAGTAACAGTACATCCATCTAGTTGCAAATTATAATCCAAGAGATTCTGTGTACTGTGTTCTGAAACCTGACTGAAATTGTTCATAGAGATCTTTTTTTTGCAAAAAAGATCACAACTGAGCAGACACAACTTTTTCTAAAATTTTAGACATAAACGGAAGATTAGAAATGGGTCTGTAATTTGCTAGTTCATTAGGATCTAGTTGTGGTTTCTTAATAAGAGGCTTAATAACCGCCAGCTTGAATGATTTTGGGACGTGACCTAAAGATATCGATGAGTTAATTATATTGAGAAGCGGTTCTTCTGCTACAGGTAACAACTCTTTCAGTAATTTAGTGGGTACAGGATCTAATAGGCATGTTGTTGGTTTAGATGCAGTGATAAGTTTATTTAGCTCTTCCTGTCCTATAGTTGTAAAGCACTGCAGTTTTTCTTTGGGTGCGATGAATGGAGCTGAAGTACTAGACGCTGCAGAATCTACATTTGTTATTGTATTTCTGATGTTATCTATTTTATCAAATAAGAAATTCATAAAGTCATTACTATTAAACTGTGAAGGAATATTTAGATCGGGTGGCATCAGCATTTGTTAATCTAGCCACTGTGCTAAATAAAAACCTTGGATTGTTTTGGTTATTTTCTATGAGTTTGCAGATATGCTCTGCCCTGGCAGCTTTTAAAGCCTGTCTATAGTTGGACATACTGTTTTTCCACGCAATTCTAAAAACTTCCAAATTAGTTTTTCTCCATTTGTGCTCAAGTTTACGAGTTTCTTTCTTGAGAGAATGGGTATTACTGTTGTACCATGGCACTGTATGTTTTTCTCTAACCTTTTTCAATTTGATGGGCGCAACAGCTTCTAATGTATTAGAGAAGATAGTGCCCATATTGCTAGTCATTTTGTCTAGTTCATGTGTATTTATGGGTACACAGAGCAGTTGAGATAAATCAGGCAGGTTATTTCTGAATCTATCTTTAGTGGTTGGAACAATAGTTCTGCCCGGACGATAACGCGGAGCCATATAGTTAAAATCAGTAATACTCAGCATGCACGATACAAGAAGATGGTCAGTAACATCATCACTTTGAGGTACGATATCTATATCAGTAAGAATAATTCCATGCGATATAATTAAATCTAGCGTATGATTAAAACGTTGAGTGGGCCCGGTGACATTTTGCTTGCCTCCAAAAGAGTTCACTAGGTCAGTAAACGCAAGTCCTAATGTATCATTTGCATTATCGACATGAATGTTAAAATCTGTGACAATTAGCGCTTTATCAACATTAACCAATAGGTCTGAGAGGAAATCTGCAAATTCTTTTAGGAAATCTGTATATGGCCCTGGCGATCTATACACAGTAACCAGAGCAAGAGATAGGAGAGATTTCTTGCATATCTGACAGTGTAACATTAAGCAGAAGTATTTCGAATGAGTTAAACCTGTATCCTGTTTTCTGGGTAACATTGGCTACGTTTACATGCAACCAAATAATCCGTTTGTACTCGGATTGACGGCTCAATCGGACTGAAAAGGCTTCATGTAAACACCTTAATCGATCCGATTGAGCTCGATCGGAATGAAATTTCGATCGGATTGAAGGGGGTGGTTTATTCCTTTTCTAATCTGATTGAGAGTGCATGTAAACACTCGATCGGATTGAAAACCGAAACTGAAAGGACTGCGCATGTGCAATAACGCAGAAATAGCGTAATGACGTATGACGTGCGGAACGAGCGGGTCATTCTTTTGAATAAAATGTTGTATAAATGCGTGTCCTGTCATTATAAAACTCTCCTTTCACTCAGCAACTGTGAAGTGGAGCAGGACAAACTCCCATCAGTCCTTGTTTCGGACTCTCATCCACAGGCAACCCGTTTTGTGCACGGGGAGGGGCATTTTTCTGCATGATAAATATGAGCAGCACGGCACTGCGGTTTATATGTACAGTATACTTGTCCAGAAATAGAAAAATATTAATTCTGCTGTTAAAAACAAATAAAGAAACAGAGAGTAGTTATTATGTGCAAACAGTGTGAGAAACTCTATATTTGTGCAGTGTGCGCATGTCCAAAAAAAAAAAAACAATTACGATTTGAAGCTTGTGACATATAAACGCGCACATCAACTCGATCACTTTATTTCAATCGGAATGAATTCAGTCCGATTGAACCAAAAATTGTGCATATAAACGCAGCCATTGAGAATATCAGTATATATTGTTGCAACCCCACCGGCACGACCAACCTGACGGGGCTCATGCTTATAACAGTAGCTTGGTGGAGTAGACTCATTCAGACCAGTATAGTCATTTGGTTTGAGCCAGGTTTCAGTCAAGCGGAGTACATGAAAACTATTATCTGTGATCATTTCATTTACAATAACTGCTTTGGGTGCGAGTGATCTAATGTTTAGGAGCCCAAGCTTTAAAAATCATTATTATTTATTTATTTTGCATTTTTCTGGTTTAATCACAATCAGATTATTTCTAGATCCTGCATTAAATTTATATTTTGACCTCACTATTCTGGGAACAGACAGTTTTTATAGATTGGACAATGTCAACTTCTATCATTTAAGTGGGTAGAAAAAAAGCCATCATAGCAGTTATTTGAGAATTGGCTTACTAGTTATATGGAGCGTAGCGTGAGCTCGTCCACAGAAGTTTTGCTGTTATTCAGACACTTCTGACGAAACAGCATTTGTCCGGCATCAACAGCAGCAGATGTAATGCTGAGTTTGTGCATCACTAGTAGAGCAGCACTGCAGCTGCTGCAGCATCAACTAACGGCTTTTCTTCAGCACAGAACGGCTCAGATCGTGACTTGTGGCATATTCTCTCATTTGATTTTCATTTAAGATGATGATTAACTGCACGCATCAGACGTGACTCTGCGCACTCTCCATCCTGCAGTAGATTTACCTCCGTTTGACATCTTAAATTAAGTCAGAATCTCAGCATTGGAAGAAAAGGTCGATTCATTCGGTCGTTACTGGAAATGAAGCTCATGGCTAACCCTAATGAACAGCTTTCCATTAGCATAAGCAAATTCAACAAACTCGTCACTAAACGGGAAAAGCGCCGAGAATGAATCAGGATATTGAGGAGAGCCGCTGCTCTGGGACGACATCCGATCATTTCCACCTACAGGACAGTTTCATTGGTACGGGACGTCAGATGTTGCTGTCTACAGCGAGATCATGTTCTACTCTCATCAGTCACTGTTTAGCTGCAATCACATGTTGGGAAAGTCCATTTTGCTGCAGAAATTTCTCTCACAGAAACCTATGAAGCTGACAATAAGCCACCTACAGCCACAATTAAACTCCAGTTATTGAGGATTACATTTACATTTACATTTATGCATTTAGCAGACGCTTTTATCCAAAGCGACTTACATTGCATTCAAGTTACAGTTTTACATTTTTATCAACTCTTGCTTTCCCTGGGAATCGAACCCATGACCTTGGCGTTGCTAGCACCATGCTCTACTATTTGAGCTACAGGAAAGCAATGAATCAAAACTAAAACTAAATCTGCTGCAGCTCTCGACCCTGGAGCCCAAACACACTCTTCTCAGTCTGATTGATCCAGTCTCTCACACACACACACACACACACACACCTCTAGCCAAACTCATGGCAGCATGCTGGAATGCGCTCCAGTCGGCCAGAGTAAACTCTGGCTCATATCCAGCGCTGGGCTCGAGTCAACAGCATCGCACCGGATTCACCACTAAGTGAATAATTATACGGTATAAGCAGCGCTCAGTGACGGCTTCCTCTGAAGGGTTAGGATCCGTTCACGCCAAAAGTCATGCAAGACAAGAACCTCACCAAAACAGAGCCATTATTTCTGTCATTTGCTGAAGGACTGATGATAACACAACATAATTAGATGATATATCGTTATCATCTCCACACAGAGCCTTCGTCTTCTCCAGCGTCACGTTCAAATACTTCAAAGAAGGAGAGTGTTGCATGAAGTACCTGTTTTTCGCAGTGGAAAGTCGTCTTTGGAGTCGCAGACGCCCATGGCAGGATGGTTGTAGGTACTAACGGTGGTCTGAGGAGGGGAGCTCTGATCCAAAGAACTGTGCTGAGATTTCCTGCACAGAAAAAGAGTGAGAAAGAGGAAAAGTGATGGGAAAAACATAAACATGATGAACTGATACAGGCCACAGTCTCTCCAGCTTTAACATTAGGGCTGCAACAACTATCGCTAAAATCGATTATTATCGATAATGAAAAATCATCGACAATGATTCTCTTTATCGATTAGTCGGGTTTGCCACAGTGGCACGTCCACCTTCAGCTGGTCCAGTCAAATTAACGTTACAGCACTGAATAACGCATCTAAAAATAGTGAGGAAACAGAATGAGATGCTGCGGGAGAAGTACGTGATCCAAGCTGCACAAAACATGAGAATTCTTTATTTTAAGCTTAAGTCTATGCATTAGCGTAATGTCTTGTCCTGTCAGGCGCTTGACAGATGCGTGTGCGTCCTCAGCGCAAACGCTTTCAGTTTACGGTCATATCCTTATCTGTAAATGACACAAATTCACATGAGCATTTCCATTTTTGCATAAAGTTCCGTCCTGAAAGTCTGTGTTAAGTTTAAATCTTTACTGAATGAGCGCGAGCGCGGCGGACGCGTGAACGCGCGTCAGAGAGGGATTAATATTCAGTGCAAAAACATTCATTGTGCTGAAATACCTGTTGTTGCATGTTAAATAAAGGTTTAAAAGTCAACATGTAGTGCACATATTTTATGAGAGTAGGAACTGTAAAGGGATAACCGCGTATAGTTGTCTGAATATAAATATCTGACGTTTCATAGCGCCTTTTACAGGATAAAGAAATTACAGTAAACGTGACTGTGATCAAAAAGTTGGTTAACACTGAGTTTGTGTTTTTATTCGTATTTATTATTTTTATTATCCTAATTTTTAATGAAGAGATTTAAACTATAGGCCTATATACAGTGCTTAAAAAATTTATTAAAACAAAAGTATTTAAGGTTTTATAACAAATAATGTAAGCTTTGTGCCACTGCTGCTCTAAACTAACAGTATTGGTGTTTACTAAAATCATTTTTTAGCTATCTGTATTGGTTAGTCCTCCAATTATGCATAATCTCTTTAGTAACAGTAGGCTATTTCTAATGCTATAATTATTTCTGAATTAAAGATCTATGAAAGATTTTTTCAGATACCCAATTACAGTCAAAAAGTATCTAAACAATGGCAGCAAGAATGCATGCTGTTATGAAAGACAGGAGGCTATTTTTTTTTAATTACGTGAATAAATATTTAGTAGTTTCAGTTTGTTATTTGCCCAATAAATAACAATAACATTTTTAGATTTAAACAATTCTTTGACAGATTCCTAAAATATTTGTGTTTTCTCTTTATTATGACAGGTGGTCTAATAAATTGTTAAGCACTGTATGTTTTCATAGCATTCAGTTGGCACGTTTGTTTGAAGGACATTGGGCAGAATGAGGAAGTGTTTTTGTCAATAAATAAAAAAGAAGAAATTTAACTTTTTTTATTCGATTAATTGAAAAAAAATAAAATAATAATAATCGGCCAACTAATCGATTATCAAAATAATCGTTAGTTGCAGCCCTATTTAACATCAGAATAAAGCTCAGCTGCGTGAATCGCTGTAATTATGCAGTGATGCGAGTAGGGTTAGGTTATGCAACATGGGCTGCAGGTTCAAATCCCATTTTCCCTCCACTTTCCCATCTTTATCAACTGCCTGACACATTAAAGCCAGAAAAAAAGCTGATGACACCCTGATGAAGGCTTTAAAACTGAATGTGTTGGTATATTTTGACACCACAAATGTTACTGGATCCCTCTTCAATGTCTTCCAAAATGTAATTGTTTATAAATGAAGGATTGATCTGATCTAGCCATCAAGCTCCCCCATCTCTGATTAGAGCAGATACACAGGTCTGCTTAACTCTGTCACTTTGATCGATGTTTTCATCTTTCATTGATGTGTTTTTGATCTTTTTGCACTCAAATAACTAACACCAAATGTTTTTCGTTCAGAAGCGGTGCGTGACGCTTCTTACCCGTACCAGTAGCGTGGGTTGTTGGAGATGCAGTGGTTGAGACTGCGTTGAGCGAGCGCTTTCTTTTTATTCAGAACAAAACTCCTGCAGACGCATTTTCACCTCTGTACTGGCCACCGCACCTGTTCACAGCAAAGTGCAGGATTTACCAAAGAGAGACAAATCCAATTGCTGATCACAGCTTTCCTAAAATTTCAGTGTAACTGTGACATCTATTATTACTGGCATCAAAAGGATTGTCTTAGAAGTAACAAAGTGAAAAACTCATAATGAACTCACTCTCCTGCCGCGTTCTTTGTTCTTGAGGAGCTGGATCTTCTGCTCGCGCTGCTGTTTCTCCAGCTCCTGCTCCAGCCGGTGCTGCTCCACCTTCCTCTGATGCTCCAGCAGCTCCTGCTGGTGCTTGAGGGCCAGAAGCTCCTGCTGATGCTGGTGAGAGAAACAAGCACACAGGTTAACATGGTTGATGTGGGGTAGCGGTTAAAGCTGAGGACACTATTTGTCAGGTGTCAGATTCAAACCCAGCAAGCAGCAACTCATGAAGCATCACCATTGAGCAGATCAGCTCAGGTTACTCCAGACTGAACCTGTGATATGGGCCTGTGGGTCACATGACTACAACCCATATGACTATGTCTTGATTTTAACCATCATCTGATCACAAGATGAACAGCTGATAATGGCTGGTGTGATCAATCCAATTATTTAGAAGTTGATTGCATTGCTCCCTAATTTTCTTCAGCAGAGCTTGACTGTCCTGAAAGGAGGAGTCTGTGTCTGGATGCCCCACAAACAGCTGTAACAACACCTGCATTGACCAGCAGAACCCACAGTCG